>JAVDOI010000010.1:3200660-3644107 GCA_032191485.1 Leptoclinus maculatus
TTGTTAAATGTTCATTCTGACCGTTTTCCCATCCCAGGTGCTTCCCTTCCTGGCACTAGGGATTGGCGTGGATGACATGTTTCTGTTGGCTCATTCCTTCACAGAGGCTGGAATTAACATCCCCTTTAAGGTACCTTTAAGACACCCTCTCTTCTCCTCTCCTCTCCTCTCCTCTCCTTTCCTTTCCTCTCCTCTCCTCTCCACTCCTCTGAACATTGTCTGTTTTCTGTTTGTTTTTTTAAGGACCGGACAGGAGACTGTTTGCGGCGCACCGGCACCAGTGTGGCGCTGACTTCCATCAACAACATGATTGCGTTCTTCATGGCTGCTCTCGTACCCATTCCTGCCCTGCGAGCTTTCTCTTTGCAGGTATGTTTTGCGCACACCCTCACTCCCACGCATGCGCACAGACACACGAACACATGCACACAATCGCACACCGAGAGGCCTGGGGCTTCTTTTGAAAATGAAAGAGATAACTTAAGAGATGTGACATTCATTCAGGGCAAGGGAAGCCTTTGTTCCCAGTTTTATTGCCGCCGCACCTACAGGGCCAACATTTTTTTTCTGTGTGTATATGTGCATAAACGTGTGTGTGTGTGTGTGTGTATAATGTGGAATAATCAGAGCAAAGAGAGTGATGAACAGACAGAGAAAGAACAAGAAGGAGAGGGAGGGAGGAGTGGATCAGTATATCACTGGCCCGTCAAGGCGGTTTGCTCTGATCTGTGACAAACTGTGGGTGGTCTGCAACACACAAGCAAACACACATAGACGCAAACACACTGCAAACCACAGCCAGTTAGAATGTCAGCTTCAGGGGCTGGGGGGGGGGGGAGGCAGCTGCGGTGGTGGTGAAGGATGATGGTTTTGCTCAGATTCTCAACATATATATATATATATATATACTATATATATATATATATACCTTTCCTGCTCCTTTCTCTCAATCTTTCTAGTAGTTAATTCTGGCGCTCTTTTCTTCCTTTTCTCTCTCTTCCTCTCCCCTTCTGGCTCGCTTAGTATTCCTGGCTGGTGATTTAGAGTAAGGCTTTTCTTTGCTTTCTGGGCTGTGGTCTGAGATACAAAAAAAAATAAAAAAAGAAGAAGAAGAAGAAGCTCTGACTCTCCCCAGCTGGGTTAGGGTGTCTGTAATTTCACATACTGTTCTCTGTCAATTCTCACTTTGTTTTTCTAATTTTGTCTCTGTTCCTTTTCGCTCCCCCAGGCGGCCATCGTGGTCGTGTTTAACTTCGGCATGGTGCTGCTCATCTTCCCTGCCATCCTCAGTTTGGACCTCCACCGGCGCGAGGACAAGCGTCTGGATGTCCTCTGCTGCCTGTACAGCCCCTGCTCCGACCGCGTCATCCACCTCTCTCCGCACGAGCTGTCGGACGCCGGAGAGCAGCCGCACGCGCCCTCGACGGCGACGACGCACACGCACCAGTACGCGGCGGGATCGACAATCACCACCAGCACCCAAATCACCACCACCGTGCAGGCGTTCACGCAGTGCGACGCGGCCGGCCAGCATATCGTCACCATCCTACCACCTACCTCACAGATCTCCACCAGCCCGCCGTCCATCATCCTCTGCCCCACGTCACAGCCTCAAGGTAAACACAGCTCTATTAAGATCCCAACAATCATGTTATTTTACCCAAGGTGTTCTGTGAAGTCGGCATGAATAAATCGCAATACCAAAACACTAATTTTCTGCTTTGGATTTCCTCCCCCTAGCCCTCACACCTTCCCCCACCACCACCTCCCTGCCGGACCCCTACGGCTCCCAGCTCTTCGCCCCGACCTCCAGCTCCACGCGGGACCTCCTGGCTCAGGTGGAGGACTCCAAATCGGGAAAGGAGTGCGTCCCGCTCCCTTTCCTGCACTGGAACCTGTCGAGCTTCGCCAGGGACAAATACGCCCCGCTGCTCCTCAAGCCCAAAAGCAAAGCCATCGTGGTGGTTCTCTTTCTGGGCCTGCTGGGCCTCAGCCTGTACGGGACCACCATGGTGCACGACGGCCTCTACCTAACCGACATAGTGCCACGCGACACCAAGGAGTATGATTTCATCGACGCCCAGTTCAAGTATTTCTCCTTCTACAACATGTACCTGGTGACCATGGATGGATTTGATTACGCCCGGTCACAGAGGCTGTTGATCCAGCTGCACAACGCCTTCAACTCTGTTAAATATGTGGTCAGAGACAGCGACAGCAAACTGCCCCGCATGTGGCTGCACTACTTCCAGGACTGGCTAAGAGGTAAGACTCAGTCTTTTTATTTCATCTTTTTTTGAGTGAGTCAGGTAATAAGTTACTCTCTGTCCCAATGGGAGTTTTTTTTACAGTGATGTCAGAATCCCATAGAGTGTGCTTTTTTTATTTTTTAACTAAGGGCAGGAGTGAGTGAATGTGTGTGTGTGTGTGTGTGTGTGTGTGTGTGTGTGTGTGTGTGTGTGTGTGTGTGTGCGAGGAGGTGAGAATGTGCGAAGGGTGAATGAAAGTTCGTTCACGCCATTGTTTACCCCCATCCACCTGGGCTCAGGGGTGGTGCAGTAGACGGGTTGGGGTCATAGGTTATCTTTGCATGTGTGTGTGTGTGTGTGTGTGTGTGTGTGTGTGTGTGTGTCCTCAGGCTAGAACATGTCAGAGGCCCAGTCAGGAGGAAGTGATAACTAACAACAGCCTGATCAATCAGAGCCAGATGAAGAAAAAAAAAGAAACTATATTTTCAACATCACTGTCCTCCCTATAAGCTCCTATAAGCTCCTATAAGCTCCTATAAATTTATGATAATACAAATCATAATATTTATAAATGACAACCACAATAATCTTTCCTTTTCTTTTCTTTTCTGTGTGTTTTTTTACCTCACACGCAGGTCTTCAGGCTGCGTTTGATGCTGACTGGCAGGCAGGCAGGATTACCTCTGACAGGTATCGCAACGGCACGGAGGACGGAGCGCTGGCGTACAAGCTCCTCATCCAGACCGGCTCCAAGAAAGAGCCTTTTAACTACAGCCAGGTATGTCGACAAGAGCGACAGGAAATACTTTTAAACAGTAACCGTGGGTGGTATTGTGGTGCCGCTACATCATCGTGCTGTCTTTTCACCATTTATTCGAACAAAAGTCGATACCTGAATGTCCATTAAATCTGAATTTTTGAATCACTTTCCTCTAGCTGACATCTCGACGGCTGGTGGACGCAGAGGGTTTGATCCCCGCCGAGGTGTTTTACATTTACCTGACGGTCTGGGTCAGCAATGATCCTCTGGGCTTTGCTGCCTCCCAGGCCAACTTCTACCCCCATCCTAGAGAGTGGATTCACGACAAGTACGACACTACAGGGGAGAATCTGCGCAGTAAGTCATCTTATTCATCACGTTATCATATTCTGAAAATGCCTTGCAGAGAACAAATGATCTCAAATCTCACCTTTCTTGTCTTTTCCCTCTTGCAGTCCCAGCTGCAGAGCCCCTGGAGTTCGCCCAGTTCCCCTTCTACCTGAACGGCCTTCGCCAGGCCAGCGACTTTGTGGAGGCCATCGAGAGTGTGCGGGCCATCTGCGATGAGTTTAGCCGCAAGGGCGTGTTGAACTACCCTAACGGATACCCCTTCCTGTTCTGGGAGCAGTACATTGGCCTCAGACACTGGTTCCTGCTGGCGATCAGCGTGGTGCTGGCCTGCACCTTCCTGGTCTGTGCGATTCTCCTGCTCAACCCCTGGACCGCCGGCATCATTGTAAGCGAAGCGTCCCAGTTCATCGCACCTCTTCCTCATCCTTCCTATGGTTCTGCGTTTTTCCAACTCATGCTACCTCAACAACATCATTAGCCCCTTTCCTCCTCTCACTTTCTTCTCACCCTTCTCAGCACAGCTCAATAACGCTGTCTAGGGGGGCCCCTTTTTCTCTGCGGAGGGCCAGTACGCACACACACACACACACACACACACACACACACACACAGGGACCTTTGTCATTCTAATGTAGGCTGGGCTGGCCTTAGAAAAGGAAATGCAAAGGAGCAAGAAAGGCTTTGCCCTCCTGAAGCCTCTACCTCCAACTCCCTCACTGCTTTTGTCAGAGGGAGAGGGAGAGACTTGGGGACAGGACAGATCTGCCCAGTTGCGACCTTGGCCTGCTCAACCCATCCATCAGGGATATATGTGTGTGTGTGTGTGTGTGTGTGTGTGTGTGTGTGTGTGTGTACGTGAGAGAGAGTGAAAGAGACAGTCTGAGTGTTCAGCGGTTGGAAAACATTTCACACACAAGCTGGTGGGACCGGTGGTCCTTAAGGGCCCCCCAAGCTCACACACATACACAAATCCACATATCCCCGACCATTTGTGGGGGGGGGGGGGCTGAAGTGTAGCACAACAACAGTGCCGGTTTCAAGTGGAATGTGTTTCATTTAAGTAGCGATCCCTAGCAGCACTGATTGAGACAGCAACGTAACACGGTGTCCCCCAGACAGAGAGAGAGGCACCGCTACATGCATGTACTGTTTCCAAGCATCGGCCTGCCTGTGAGGGGTTTCACCCTGCCTGTATGTGGTCGAGCAGTAAAACGCCTTTTATCATTTCCAATTTAACCGTGCCCCCAGCGCAAGAGGCCCCGCTGGGATCAAAAGCTTCCGTTGGCCGGGAACCGTTTTCTCCTCCTCGTTTTCTAAGACTTTGACGTTGTTGACGGTGACATCGCATGTTTACTATTAAGCAAACCGAAACACTGCATTCAAATGCAAGCTGTAGCATTAAAATATCGGAAATGATCAAAAGAAGCAAACAGGCTGCTTGTCCAGTGGAAAAACAAGATCATTTGTTTTTTCCACCAACGCAGACAGATGTATACGGCGTTCTGGTAGAGAGGGCCCACACTCTGTTGTCTCAGGCGCTGTCAATCATTTCAACCACCGCTGAGAAGGAAGGGGAGGAGGAGGAGGGGAAGGTATTAGCCTCGGGGTGGGTAATTTGATGCCATGTGGTTAAGACCCCGAGCAAAGGGTCAAAGATTGTGTGGGGTGAAGAGGCAAAAGGGCTAAACTCAGTCACTAGGGAAAGGCACCATTTGTTTTTATTGTCTACATGCGTTTATTCTTTTCAGTACTGCTAGTTGAAAGCAATTCGGTTTCGTGACGCTTTCTCTTCCTTACAGGTGTTCATCTTGGCCATGATGACGGTGGAGCTGTTTGGCATCATGGGTCTGATCGGCATCAAGCTGAGCGCCATCCCTGTGGTCATTCTGATCGCCTCTGTGGGCATCGGAGTGGAGTTCACCGTTCACATCGCGCTGGTAAGTCAAGACCCGGCACAAAGCAAGAGCACACTCATGGATTAACTGTTGGGAGGACTGAGCTCCTACAATTAAACACCTACTTTACTTGAAACCCGATGCTCTGGTCTAAATGTTTAATGCCTACTGCAGACTGACATGTCCTATCTCGGAAAAGAATTACATATAACCAGTTGTGTTTTTTTTCAATAATTGATTAAATGTATTTCACTCACTGCAAGGATTTGTTACTGACATTTTATAAAAGCAATGAGCTGCGTTGCAAATATTTCAGTTGTTTTAAAGTCAGTGCAAACCACAGACTCCTGTGGCTTAATGCCTGAAATGGAAAGTGAAAAAGATAAAATAAGTGCGATTAAAGATTTACAAGGAAACATTTGGCTTTCGAGCATAGTGTGCTGTCTTGTAGTTTAGCGTTGTGATCCCCAAATAACAAAACAAACAAAAAAAAAGGCCGGAATGCCAAGCCTTCGCCTCAAACACAAGTTTTGTGCGAGCGGCAGGATTTCCAACTTATTAACTTATTTCTCCTCCCCGTCCTGCCGCAGGGCTTCCTGACAGCGATTGGCAACAGAAACAAGCGCTCGGCAGTGGCTCTGGAGCACATGTTCGCCCCGGTGGTCGACGGAGCGATCTCCACGCTGCTGGGCGTTCTCATGCTGGCAGGGTCAGAATTTGACTTCATCATGAGGTGAGTAGCCTACACTGTGTGTGTGTGTGTGTGTGTGTGTGTGTGTGTGTGTGTGTGTGTGTGTGTGTCTGCATCTGTGTGTGTGTGGCGATGTATGTGCCGACTTTGTACTGATGTGTGAGAGAGTGACGGTACTGCACCTTCCCCAGCCCATTTGTTACCTTCAGAAGTAGCAGTGTTTTGGTTCTACGCCATAAGTGTGTGTGTGTGTGTGTGTGTGTGTGTGTGTGTGTGTGTGTGTGTGGAGCCAGTTGTCTATCCTCACTTTGGGGACGGGAGGAAGCCTTGTGGGGGGTCAGCGGTGCATGCAGGTGGAAATGTTATACCCCTATTTATGTACACACATACACACAGTGACAAATATGCACCTGGTTCTGTCACTCTTGGCACACACACACACACACACACACACACACACACACACACACACCCGTCTCCCCAACCTCAGAGCACAAAAATGGGGAAAACATCAAGGGTGTGTAGCAGCTGCTCGTAAACATGGAAGTGTTCTGCTACCCACTGGGTGATCTCTCTTTCTCTCTCGTTCACTGCGTCTCTTTCACACACACACACACACACACATACACACACATCATACAGGGAATCTGTAAAAATTCCTATCATCCGTTTGGCATTCAGTTCCTCCACGTCGGGTGCCGTCATAAAAAAGTAGAGCTAAATTTGAACTGGTCGGCCAGTCAGATGGGCCCGAAGCCCACCAACAGACACCCCCTCCCTTCTGTGCGTGCGCGAGTGCGCTTGAAAAAAAATGTTGCGTACTTTTGTGCGTGCGTGCGTCTTCTTACCACTGTTTCATGGTCAGAGTGGAAAAAAAGGCGAATAGCTCGATGTTTTTCAGCTGAATGTGGTCGAGGCCCAAACCCTGAAACCACAACCTTGAGCTCACAGACTGCAAACAGGCCTCCGTGACATAAAAAGCGCTGTTTTTCTGCAGAAACAGAGACGGAGAGAGAAGAGGAGAAATACTCCGAGGGTGGCTTTTTTTTTTTTTCGCTCGGGATACGAGGTCCCGGTGGGCGGTCAGGTGAACGGATCCACCGCCGTGTCGGATTGGAAAGATAAAGAGGTGTAAATGTGGAGAAATTGAGAGTAAAGGAAGTTGGACTGGGAAGAATAAAAGTCAGAGCGTTTTTTCAGCATCTCGTTTTTCTTCTCTTCTCCCATGGCTCTGTGAGAGGTCTTTTCAGAGGAACGGGGGTGAGAAAGGGAGACAGAAGGGTCCAGTATCTCTGTTGGAGGTCTTGTGTAGCTGTAGCTGTAGCTGTGGTGGGGTGAATGGGGCAAGCCAGAGCTGCCTAGCTGGGGAGTAGCATAAATATACTGCTGTAAACATCTCCTGGCCTTGTAATGCACTGAATAAACAGCAAGCCTAATTCAGCCCTGCTCAGAGTCCTCTCTCTCATGCACACACGTACGCGGCACATATGAGTGCGCACACACACACACACACACACACACACACAAGGAGAAATGCACATATGTACAGGCATGTAAACACTTACGCTCTTTCTCACACACACACACACACACACACAGCTCCCCAGGCCCTGACAACGAATGGAAAAGATTACAGTTTATATAAACAACAGAATTCCTAACAGTGAGACACTGTTGGAGGTCCCACCAACGTCTCACTCGCTTTCTTTCTTTCTTTCTTTCTTTCTGTCTGTCTCAATCTTCTCTTTTTTTTTTTTTTTTTTTCCCACAACGTAAAGAAGTTGTTTGGTGATAGAATGAGCAACGACGACCTATATTTGTGATTTCAGCGTCCGTGCTTTAATTCAATAAAACGTGCCGATTGTGGTTTGAAAGGCCGTCACGGTTTGAGGAGACGGCAAGAAATTGAAACTATCTCCCCGAAGTGTTTTGTCAAAAGTGGTTAGGATGACATGCGCTATGCTTCTGATTAAGGAAGAAAACAAGGACACAGCTTAAAGAAGAAAATATGTCAGAGAGAGAGAGAGCGGCGGGGGGGGGGGGGGTTGTGAAATCACACCCGACATGCAAACCATGAACTTTTTCCTGGAGAGTGACCTTTGTCAAGTGAAGTAGTAGTAATCATTGTAGTAGTCCATTCACAGGAGAGGAGCATGTTTCCAGAGCGCCACACCGCTATTATCTCTGTCCCTGTTGGCTTTTTTTTTTTTCCTTCTCCTTCATTCCAACAATCATTTTTTTTTCTCTCCCTCCCTCTTTCTTATACCTCTTTAAGTCTGGCTGGTGGTTAGCATCTCGCTGTCTCCCTCGTTCTGCTTTCTGTTAGTGTTTAAGTGGAGTCCTCTCTAATTTTCCTCGGGAAGCTCTTTCTTGTGGCCTGCCTCCACCCCTGGCCTCCTCGGAGCCCCACTGAAATGCACGCACACACACACACACACACACACAAATAAAACACACACACACACACACACACACACTATGTGAGTGAAAAAGAGAGCGAGAGAAAGTCTTGTAGCAGCAGCAGTAGTGGCATCAAAGCATGTTTTAGTTGGACTGAGCGGGGAATCAGATTTGCCCTCCCTGCCTTTGATACACAAACACTGGGCTTTCCCTGACTTCTTCCCCTGAGCTACTTCCCTTCCTCAAGTGCCAACTATGTGTGTGTGTGTGTTTGGAATTGTGCACATGCATGTGTGTTTGTGTGTTCTTGTCCTTACAACACATCGGGCCACTGTGGTCTTGTGCATTTTTTTTGTCACGTTAAAAGAAAAATTGCATCAAATTTAGACGAATGAAAAATGTTATCCACTTTGTGTAAAAGTGTCATGAGTTTGGCTGACGCTCTAAATCCCTAAAAACCTTAAGACGCGAATGAAAATAAGATTAAAAGGATTGTGCCTCTGTGTGTATGTGTGTGTGTGTGTGATCCAGCTGATGCAGGCAATAGGCCAGACGAGAAGGGCCAGGCAGACCTGTTCAGTGTAAACACAGAGGTGCTTTGCTATATCCTTACCTCAACTAAAATCCAACTGAGTTAACAATTAGCAGCTGCTTCCGGCGAACAAGAAAGTTCTTGTTTCAGACAAGAAACAAGATGCCACCAGCTAGTTTTAATTGGACACGGGTTCTTTGTTGCACTAAATGTGTTTTCTTTCGGTTCATGTTCAAACTAACGTCCCCCTCTCTCTCTCTCTCTCTCTCTCTCTCTCAATCCTTCAGGTATTTCTTTGCTGTGTTGGCCATCCTCACTGTACTGGGGGTGCTGAATGGCTTGGTTCTCCTGCCGGTGCTCCTGTCCATGATGGGCCCTCCGGCTGAGGTCACCCCGGTCGACAATGCCAGTCGCCTGCCGACGCCTTCCCCCGAACCCCAACTGCCCCCACCGATGGCCCACCACGGTTACTACACGGGCCACCACAACCCGCGGCCGTCTCGTCAGCAGGCCTTTTCGGAGTCGTCTGACTCGGAGTATTACTCCGAGGTGACCACCACGTCGGGCATCGGGGAGGAGGATTATAAGTACTGCGACATAGCGTCGCACGCCGGCGTCCCACCCTCGACCTCTCACATACTGTTGGAAGCCAGCAAAAACCCCAGTTTCCCCAAGCTCACGGTACGCCGCATTGGCCGCACAGATACGATGGAAACCCTTACCCTGTTTGTTCAAACTCCTGTGTTTTTGTTTCTGAAAGTAAATGATGAAACTTTATTTTGTTGTAGGTGGTGAAGCCATTCAAAGAAAGTTCGACAGGCACTGGCGGAAGGATCGAGCCGTTAAATGAATCTTCCCACAACGCACAGTCGCCTCTCGGCTCCCAGGTTACATGCTGGGATGGAAAAAAGCAGCAGCAGCAGCAGCAGCAGCAGCAGCAGCAGCAGCCGGGCCTCCAGAGGCTCCAGGCGCAACACTTACCCAGCGAAAGAGCTCACTTCCTCGGGAGGACTTGTCAAAGCGGCCCCAGGCCGCAGAACGGCAGAGGGCCTCAGCCAAACAGGACTAAAGGGCCGAGCTATAGCAATAGCGGCTCTGCACTGCCGATGCAACAGGGCTCCGTGGGGGGGGCTGTTACCACGGTAACCGCGACAGCCTCCGTGACGGTGGCCGTGCATCCGACCTTGCCGGGGGCGGCGTACCAAGGATACATGCATGAAGGTTTTGACACGGACAGCGAGTCGGACTGTTTTGAGGCCGCTAAGAGGACTTGTGGTGGCAAAACAAACTTTTCTTCATGTAAGAGAGACTCTTTAGAGCTCCAGGACTTGGAGGCAACGCAGACGCTCGGCAAGACACAAGGTGAGTTTGTTACCAGTCAATCTCAGGTTTACCGGACTTTTAATCTTCTCAATATGTGAGAGCTGACATTAAACCGGAGAGCAAACCGAGAAATACACATGCGGTGTCTCAATGAGACTTCCAGTGCATCTGTCTTTTGAAGGTTCTGTTGATCTAAATCTGACGCTTCTCTGTTTTCTCTTGTTTTTCCGCTGTAGGTGGGTTGAGGATCCAGGCAGCCAAAGATTGCTAGACTCTCTCACTCGCCTCGTCTCTGGCTGCTTCTCCACACGGAGTCACGTCTTGAACTCTCACCTGTACATAGACTTCACACAACAAAGGAGAGGATTTATTTCAAGGACATATTAAAGGAAAAAAAAGACATTTTCAGAATTATATAAATCTACGAGTATATATTTTAATACTAAAAAAAAGAAGGAAGCTATTTAAATGAGTACTGTATAACTTGGGTATTCTCTTGTGTAAAAGTTCAGATGTAAAAGATTATTTTTTTTTTTTGTGGGGCGGTTGATTTTTTTTTTTTCATTTCCCCCCCCCCCACAGTGTATAGAATAAGAACTGTGCTATATGTAAAAAGTGTCCACAAAAAAGTGAGATGTTATTAAGATATTAGGCTATTGAACATACGTGGTCAGTGTTTTATTTCTATGTATTGCTATGATTTTTTTTGCTGCTACATTTCAAAATAATTTTAAGTGATTTGCCTTAAAAAAAAAAAATGCAGTACCTCCTCACCCCCCCCCCCCCCCCCCTGGTTTAAGTCAGTACACGTTTTTTACACAGTATTATACTGTGAGATGTTAACTATAGATGATCTCTGTCACAGTGCGCACTGTTTAAAGAAAGAAGCAGAGACCTCCACAGCAGACTGTTTCCTTAACAGTAGTAACCGTCGTGCCTTCAGTTTGTCCCCTTTGTCCTTGTTATCGCAGGAATCAGCACTCAGTATTATGTTCTCGCTTTGCTGTAAATATGTTTTGTCTCGTCCAGACACACAACGTTTGTCAAGAAGCAGTAGTAGACTGATGTTATCGCCATCATCCCGCCCCTTCTATCTGAATATTGTTGTGATCAGTTAGCCAGCACGCTGGCAGGGTCGCAACTAATTCATATCTCACGTTCGATCATCTGCAGTTTTCAACTACTTGAAGGAGCTGTGATAAGATTTTTTTTATTTTTTTTATTTTCTGCAGTTTTCGTAAGCTCTACAGTGGGTGAAGCTCACATTGGTCACTTTGTGTTTGACAATTGTTCACCTTCTCGTGTTATTTTGAAAGGGAATTATGAAATCCAATGCAAAGGGAGTGATTTTATTATTATTATTATTATTATTATTTTTCCTTTGCTGGCTGCTTCGGGTTTGCGACACCTTCATGTCGTTGCGACCCTGTGCAATTATTACATGATGGAAACTGGCTCAACCTTTCTAATGCTCCAACCTGCTCTCACTCACTTTCTAATGTCTCACTCTTCTTGCTAATACAAACCTCATATTTGGCACAGTACATCTTTCTTTCATTCTTAGGATTTTCATGTCATTTGCTTTACAAAGTTGTTTTTTTCGTTGATGTTGTCGTTGTTCTTCGGTATTGGTCTCATCACTGCCAGGTTAAATTGCAGGGAATTTTTTGATTTTTTTTTTTTTTTAAGTGGCAGCTTTGATTTCTTTTGTACATATGAAAGAAAAGTTAAGTAGCTACTGTGCAGTCGTGAATACTTAAAGCAGAATGAGCAAAGCACCATTCACAAGTTTGATCAGACCGTAGACCGACCGCCAGCAGGTGTTGTCGGTGTGGTGAGGAGGTTAAAAAGGGAGGGGGGGGGGGGGGGGGGGGGTGAAGGGGAGGAGCTCCTGCATTGGTTTGTAGTTTATTTCAAAAGAAAAATTGTTAATGTCATGCCATATAAATTATTTATATTAAAATTTATTTTTGTAGTTTGTACAGATGTTAGTATCTAGACTGAAGTTCTATTTTTAAAGAGTGAATATATATTATATATAAATATATCTATTTGTTGCCGAGTTTGTTTTTGTTTTGACGTTTTATTTTGTTTGCATTTTGGGATGGAGGGGTTGACAACACTTTAGAGCAGAGGCCTTTTTTTTTTTTTTTTTTTTTTTGGGTGGAGTAAAGGAGGCAGTTGGAGGACCATGAAGGAGAAGGTGTGTAGGATTGTGTCACTGTTACACCTTGTTTTTTCAGTTTCCTCTTGGCCCTTCCTTCTTCATTGTCATATTTTTAAAAATGTTCTTGTCCATGTCTAAAACACTGTGACTTCTGAAAACTATGCTCAAGAAAAACCCTCGTGTGACCGTTATGTTCCCTCACCTGCTATAGAAATTGAACTAACAAAATAAATTGAATGGAGAAAAAAAAAAAAGTGCTTCTGTGGTCTTTGCCAGTGTTTTCGAGTGTTTACCTGTGACCCTAAAAGCCTTATCACAGACGAGCAAACCTACAAACAGACAGTGTTTGCTGGTTAAATATACTGATTAAATAGGCCTACTCTGTTATCAAGGTGCATTGTTGGGGTGTAAAACAAAAGGCTTGATTTCAGTACGTCAATTATTGAAACCCTGTAGTATCCGCATATTTAATAAGAATTTAATTTTAGGACTAAATCTGATTGAAACTATATGAAATCAGCTATTATACTCTTTAAGAGCTCTCAGCCTCATTAATCATGAACAAACTCATTCAAGAGAGGTTTTAAAGGACTGTCAAAAAGCATGCACGTGTGAAGGTCAATAAGACATCGCACAATCAATTTACACTGATAAATGCTATCGGTGCTACTATCAATGAAACACACACACTGGGGGAAATGAGTTACATCAAATGTTTTTGAAGTGTTGATAACCCAGTTCACAAACGTTCACAATAATCAACCATTTCTGTTGACTATTACTGAATTCAACATCGACTGCATGAATCCCCTGATGCGTCAGAACAGTTTGAGAGAATTGAACCGTAACTCCGTCATATGTAACTTATTATCTTGTGAAGTTGGTGTGCGATGCCTGGTTCATTTTTTTTGCACATCAGCTGTAATTGAAACTGAACTCATGAGATGCTAATGATATCCAAGTGGATTTCCTCTGACTTCCAGCTCTCATGCAAGCCGTTTCAGCTCTCTCTCTCTCTGCCTGAACTCAAAAGTATGATCCACACATAATCCAAAATCCTTTATTAATTACAGATGTGATCAAATATGATTTCCCCCCGATTAGCACCCAGACACTCAAGATGTCAACGTCAGTTGCCCATCCATCTTTCCTCTGGAGACCAACACATCTTTGACAACTGACATGGAGGTTCTTCATGGTCCTCAGAGGATGAATCCGTGGGATTTTGGTAACATCTTTCACATTTTGTCGAGTGCTACAATCCCTTTTCCCTTGACCAACACTGACCCATGACAAGTTATCATGATTTCTACAAGAAAGGATAACGCTGCTGACATCACTCAGGCAGCAATGTCAGGCATGGTCTGTGCTCAGCTGCAGGGGGGGGGGGGATGTGTGGGAGTGGTTCAGGGGAGCGATGCCAGGGTGAGTTTATTTGGCACATCTGTAACTTGTTTCTAATTAGCCTTTGTCCTGTTAAGCAGTAGCAGGCTGGATCTCTGGAAGCCGACACAGACAGGCAAGAACAGAGAGGTGAACGCCTGTCCGTCACAGATTTGATGTTTACTGTGTTACCTGTTTAAGGCTGTGTCTGTGCTGAGGAGAGACGGCTACACTTGCATTCACTCCCGGTTGCGTAAAGATGTCTGATTGTATAGAAGTCTATGAGAAAATCACCCTTCTTCTCACTTGATTTAGTACCTCAGTAAACACTATAAACACGAGGTTGTAGTCTCAGTCTCTAGTTTCAAATCTTCAATACAGCATGATGTAACCTTTGTAAATTATAGTCCCATTTACAGTAAAATAGTCAATAAAGCAGGGTATGATTTAGGGCATGCTACCTTGAAGATGGACAGGTTTCCATTAGAGAGGGTCGTCCGGTAACCGCAAGGTTGGCAGTTCGATCCCTGCCTGCTATGTGTGTCCTGTGCCGATGTGTCCTTGAGCAAGACACAGAACCCCAAATCGCTCCCCGGGCGCTTCACACAGCAGCCCACTGCTTTCTAGTATGTTATTAAGGATGGGTTAAATGCAGAGGTTCAATTTCATATATACTGTATGCACCTAATGTAAATGACGATTATAATAAAGTTTAAAGTTTAAGTTTGTCCCTTCTGGGAGTTGTCCGTGTTTTCGCCTCCCAACTTTAACTCTTTCACAGTTTTCAGTGTATGAAAGTTGATTCATTCAACATTTTGGTCGCATATAGATGTGTTTTTCAGTACGTAGCTCCACCCTCTTGTGTCATATGAAAAATTTGAAAATGTATTTAATTTAGATGGAACATAAATCAATAGATAAGTTATTGCAGAATAGAATGAGATTGGTTTTGTGTGTTCTTGTTATTTCGTTGTGCCTGAGGTGAGTGTTTTCATATTGTGCAACGTTCTGCTTCCTGTCAGCCACTGAAAGACCAACAAACCCAGTAAACACACTTTACTGTCACATTCCTGCTTGTTTTGATAAGATGTGTTATTGAATTAATAGATGTAAACATTTGGAAATGTGTTTTCTTACTGCAGAGTTTAACACGTCTTTACTTCATCGAACAATGAATTAACACTGAGAACCACTGAACTGGAGCGTTGAACCACCTGGAAAGTGTCTGGGATCACTGGCTTCCTGGATCATTGTTGTGACTCGTCTGTCTAAATCGCCGCCATTGTGAATGCAGACACACACACACACACACACACACAGGCATACACAAGCATACACACACACACACGCACACAAATATCACTACTTTGCTTATGTGCACTACACATTCTCTAAAACTCAAACAAAAAACAACTACATAATCACACGCATACACACACATACACCCCCTTGCCTCCTCATACACAAATACACACACACACCTATACACACACACACACACACACACACAGGCCACCTGTGTAGATGAAAGGTAGATGCTGTAAATTCCTTCGCTTCTCTCACAACAGCTCCTCGGTTGTCAGCCCGAGCAGAGCAGCCCACGTCTGAATCTGATACCTCAGTCTTTTGAAGTTACTGTCATGCACGTCCACCTCTAAAACATACCTCATACACACACACTCACACACACACACACACACACACATAAAAGCTCACAGTACAGCACACCTGGCTAAGTAGTTCAAAACAATCTAAACTTAAATCCCATTTATTTTGTATGTAATTTTCACATACACAGTAAACAATACTGGCCAGATTGGTTTGGTTTTAAAGTTGTAGGTTAATGAGAACAGATTTACCCCCGAAAGTGATGTCATCCTGCGAGCGCATGTCACAGCTCAGTGACAAGAAAATGAAAACCTGCTGTCCAGTTATGGGTCAGAGCAGGGCTGGAGCCTATCCCAGCATGCATTTGGTGAAAAAAAAACGGTTCAGGATCATTTTCATTTCAGAAACCCAGGAGAACGCAGGGAGAGAGAAAAATGCAACATTCACCCAAAAACAGTCAGCCTGAGTTTGGTGTGTCTTGCTAATCACTAAGCCACTATACCACATCTTTATAATCAAAATACTTATTCTGTTTTATGTGGTTGTAATACTAAAATGTTTTAATTGAAGAGTACACTAAGGCAAAACGTAAAAATTGGAAAGCACCCGTTAATTTTCTTCAAAATGCCCAAGAAATAAATTAATGAAATAATCAGAAACAAATGTGATGACTCAGGCTGGTTTCAATAGAAGTAACACACACACACACACACACACACACACACACACTCTGTTGTATTTGAGTTTCCCTCAGGCATGAGGCATTGTACAGAGCTATATCAGATAAGAACGGAGAGATAACTTTGCAGTTTTATGGGGTTGACCTGAAACTTTTCTTTATCTTTGGGTTAGAAGGAGGAGATTCCATTTTTTTGTTACACAGGATAGTGTAACGATTATGGTGAGAGACCCTACTTCAACTGTAAATTCTGACATCGACCTCACCAGCTCCTGGGGGGGGGTTGTTCTAAATGTATCATTCTGACCTCTGACCTTTGTGTGAAGGGAAACTATACATTAAATAGCGCATTAATTTGACTATCAATTAGATGATTTGTGTGGGGAAGTTGAATTTATTGTCCCCCCTGTTTGGATAGTGTGTACAAGAGTATGTAGTGCTTGAAAGACCGCCTGCTGTCACATGATTCTGAGTGTTTGTGTTGTTTTTTCATGAATGTGGTGTCATGTGGTGTCTCAAGATTAATTAATGAACGTGTGTGTGTGTGTGTGTGTGTGTGTGTGTGTGTGTGTGTGTGTGTGTGTGTGTGTGTGTGAATCCGTTTTTGAGCACATCAACTTGTATAAATTGATGGAATTTAGTTATTTTTGTCCCATTTTTCAAAAACTGAAAGTAGAGGAATTATTGTAGAGAAAGCGACACTAATGGGAAATAGTCTATATATTATATCACACATCACAGAATCACAGGCACCATGAACATACAACTTTTGCTGTAAATCTCCCGCATGTGTGCTTCTACTCACTAACGCGAGAGCAGTGGATGTAACTGTGCTTTATGGAGCTCCCTCCCTCCCGTCTGTGTGTGAGTGCAGTGTGTGGGCCCAGATAGCAGCTGATAGTCCAGTTAACACAATCTCCCAGTGCCAACTCCTGACCTGTGTGTGAAGGTGAGATCAATGGAAGAAAAGAAAACACAATGAAGGAACAAAAGACTGAACTCGTGATCTGGTGATGCTGGTGTTAGTGTGTATGCGTATGTGTGTGTGTGTGTGTGTGTGTGTGTGTGTGTGTGTGTGTGCACTGCCTGGGTGGCCCGAGGATGAGCGCCCATTGTTGCTGGAATTCAATAGCGCTGATTAGTTAAGAAGAGTGTGTGTGTGCGCGCGCGCGCGTGTGTGTGTGTGTGTGTGTGTGTGCAAAAACATGCACTGGCATGCGTGTCTGTGTGAAGCAGGGGGTGGTGTATGTGTTTGTACTTTTGCACTAAGCGCAGCAGAGAAGAATGGGGGAATTAGCTGCAAAGCCAGTGAGAAAGCAGACTTCAGGGTGACATACCACACAAATCCAGGGAATGGGGATTGTTTCTCTCCACATCCAGAGCAATGCTTTATTTCAATGGAATAACTCGTTCAGTGCGATACATATTTAAAAAGAGAAGCAACACTGCGTGTGTGTCTGCGGAAGAGTTTTGCAGATTAAAGCCACAATAATCCAGAAGTTGTTTCCCCAGTTTGAAACTCAAACCATTACTGGAATGTTAATCAACTTTCAAACCCATCAAATGACCCCCATCGCCACGTCTCTTGGTGCTTGAATTATTTTCCCTCCTAACTTACGTTTTTATAAAGAATGGGTTCACTTCCTCAAAATGAAATGAGGAAAGGCCAGGCAGGTTTCGTATAGAACATTTCTTTAATTAAAGGTATAGACTCCATATGCCATGTGCATATATGGAGGTAAATACAGGTTTTGTCGTACAACCATTTAAAATGAAAGGAATAAGTCAACATTTTGGGGAAAAGCATTTATTGGCTTTTTCCCTGCAAAAGTTCGATCGATACCACAGAGCTGGAGCCAGGAGACGGTTAGCTTAGCTTAGCATTAACACTGGAAACATCTAGCCTGACTGCTTTTCAGCACTTCTAAAGCTCACTAGCATTTTTATTTCTGTTATAGTTTGTTCCCTGTTTTAGTTTGACTGTCCTCTCCTCTGTTGTCTTGTCTTGTATTACTTCCCTTGGTGATCGTCTGCCCCGCCCTTCCTTGTTTCTCCCGTCCCTCGTCAGCCCTGCTGTCACCTGTCCCTCGTTATCTCCGTCCTTTCCTGGTGTACTTAGTCTCTGTGCTCCCGCTGTCTTTCGTCAGTTCATCTTCGTTGCCTTTATTGCTGCATCACGTTTTGTTTATTATCTATTATTATAGATTACTATACGACTTCATTGATCCCTTGGTGGAACTCACCCAGCAGTATTTAGGCCTATCGTAGGAAACTGCAATATCAAAGCTATATACATATGAATGCATCAACAATTATATTATTATATAATTATCCAACTTACTTATAAAACATTTAGAATGCAGGACTTGTAGCAGAGTATATTTCTACATATATTGCAACTTTTACTTCAGTAAATGATCAGAGTACTCCTTCCACCACTGGCCAGTTCTCTAAAATGTAAATCACCTTTGAGAGTTGAGTTTCTCTGTTGCTGCCTTTATTTATATGTGTTTCTGCACCGGATTGCTGCTCCGACTGACTTCTTCTAATCATCTCTCGAAGAAACAGGAAGAACGAGATCAATATTTATTGCAAAGCTCTTCAACATAACAAATGTGTTTGTAATCTATGCCCCGTGTGTGTGTGTGTGTGTGTGTGTGTGTGTGTGTGTGTGTGTGTGTGTGTGTGTGTGTGTGTGTGTGTGTGTGTGTGTGTGTGTGTGTGTGTGTGTGTGTGTGTGTGTGTGTGTGTGTGTGTGTGTGTGTGTTTGTTATACCTTGGCCGTGACCGGGCCTATTGAGGGGTGGCTGGAGGAGGAGGAGGAGGAGGAATACAAAGTTTCAGGCAATCATGCAGACGGGCGGGAGGGCCCGTAGTGTAAACATGTTTTAAATAAACAGGAACCAGCGTAATGCCCTTTTAATTGATTCATTCTGTGCTTAGCTGTTTACAGAAGGGCCTAAATATGAGCCTCGTAAGGCAGAGGCCTTGTGTTTATAAGTGGTTTGTTTAGTTCAAACAATAACAGTTTGAACACCAGACGTAGTTGTGGATACGCCGTGGTGTGTTGTGCTGTGGTGCTCTGTGGCATTGCATTTTTTTTTTTTTTTTGTGGTGTTTTTCATGTTCTCCCTCTTTCTCCCCATCACTCTCTTTGTGCGCGTTTCCATTTGAGAACTCCATTTTAGGGGAGAATAAAGGAGCTAAAGCGGCTCTCTACAGTACCCCACTGTCTCCTCTTTACAATTTGCAGGCCAGCCAGGGTATGTTGGTGTGTGTGTGTGTGTGTGTGTGTGTGTGTGTGTGTGTGTGTGTGTGTGTGTGTGTGTGTGTGTGTGTGTGTGTGTGTGTGTGTGACTGAAGTTTAAATTGTAGCCACAGTGTAATGATATGGTGGCATGGCATTGAGGGGTTCTCCAAAGGGAGGGCTGGGGTTGGTAATTAAACATATGCAGACACAGACACATACAGAGGGTGAGACACACACACACAGTCAGAGGCAAAGAAAGAGAGCAAAGCTAAACACATCCAAGTGGGGTAGTAAAAGCTAATGAAGGCTCAGCGCTAGGCTGGCACAGACAGCCATTTCATGTGGTGAAGAGGAGAGGAGGAGGAGGAGGAGGAGGTGGACTGGGGCAGGCTGGGGAGCAATAAGGCAGAGCCTTACTCTGAAGCAAGTTAGGCAAACCGGAGGATAAACTATAATTGACACCATGCATATGTGTGGTTTTTCAATACGGCTTGTCACAGGCTCTGCCAAATGATTGTCTATGGAACGGAAAAGGCAAACAATGGCATTAACACTTTCGGGGAGCGCCAACAACAATAAGACTACCGCTGCAGTGTAACTTATTAGAGTAAGGGTTAAGTACCACCAGCTCAGGTCCACCTAACAAAGTCAAGGTCCCAGAGATGATCACAAACAGGAGTATTTGACGGTGGCAGTGTTGATGTTTGGATGAATTGTAAATTTGGAAATGATATAGGAAAGTGAGGTCATTCAATAAAGCGATACATCAACGTATGTACGCTACCTTGATTACACAACACTGAAATGATCGTGTCACCAAGAGCTTTAAGTGGTAATGTGCAAGATTGCAATTTCCAATCTTTTGTTTTTTTTAATGATGGTGACAGCTTTGATGATGAACCAAAGTTTGCTGTGGTTGTTCTTTTAACCACACTTCAGAACTCGCAGTGTGGCCAGCGCTGTGGTTTATTTAGTTCTGTGATTTTTGTTTTGTAAAGCTTGACTCTCCATTTCTTTTTGTTCTATGTCAGTTCAGCTTTCTTGGTCATGCTAACTACTAATCTCCCATTTGTCTCAAACTGAAGCCTGTCGCTGCTTTTCTTACCAGACAGCACATTACTCATGAGCCAGAGCAGCTTTCCCATAAAAGCTGAAATGGTTTTGTTTTACAAATCATCAATGCAGAGGCACATTGTTTCCAAGCTACATGAGTCAGGGGTTCACAATCTTTTTGGAGAGGTGACCCAGATTAATGTTAATACTAATATTATCCTGGTGCGTAGGCTCATTTTTGGCTTTCATCTCACACTGCTTTTCTCTTAAAATAGGAATATGAGGCTTTTGGGACTCAATGATAGACAACAGCGTCTTGATAAGATGGAAATGTAACCGTTGTGGTCAGAGAAGGCTGTTAAACTCGGGGTATAAGTGTAGTTTTCTTTGAGAAATTTGGAGTCCACATGTTGCAGCCTGCACTATGCAAGCAAACATATGACTTCTCTGGTGAGCCCCATAAAAAAAAAGAAAAAAAAAGAAACACTGGTGAGTTTTAAGGAATAATTTAAAAAGCACATTGACACATTTCTGTGCCATTCGTGGTTTGTGGTTTCGATTGGTGTTCCCTTAAAGAGGTCGCATGCAGGCCTGCAATATCTCAATCTTTATGGTTCTTTTAAAGAAACTGATTGAATTCAAGATCATTTATGGGCTAATTTCACAGTCATGGCTACAACTGTGTTTCAGGTGCATTTTATTTTTGTCACTTATGTTTCAATGGAAAGGTTTAAATTAAGTTTAAAGCTGGAAACCTTATTTTTTTTCTCACTTTGCAGTGAAGTAGCCGTTTCTGCACTGTATGGTTTGAAATGGAAAACTGATGAAGACCAACAGGGAAATTGTGAGTGACAGATGGGCCCTGTGGACTAGTTACCAACCAAACGGAGGAACAGAGAAACCAAGAGCTGCACTCTGTTACTGCACATGTGTGTGTGTGTGTGTGTGTGTGTGTGTGTGTGTGTGTGTGTGTGTGTGTGTGTGTGTGTGTGTGTGTGTGTGTGTGTGTGTGTGTGTGTGTGTGTGTGTGTGTGTGTGTGTGTGTGTGGCTGTGGGTGTAAAGCAGTCACACTAATGGCATTCAATACTGTAGCCCACGGTAACTTAATGTCCCAAAAATGTCCTAAAAGTGTCCTACATGTCTAATTATTTACTGAATACTTCCCATTATATCACTTTAAATATCAAATATCACTGGTGCCAACTTTGTAATTGGTTATAAAAGATCTCGGTACTTGTGTACATATTGCTTTTTATTGGTTATGTATGTGATTTACGCTGACTGAAGCTCTTGCATTGGATACACACGATGTTGAATGATAGTGTCCTCCAACATCTGCAACACGCTCTGACCAACAGGGGGCAGAGATAAAGCAAAACAAATGATGGTCTGTAATAAAAGAACATGTTAAAAAAAAGATGATGTTTTTATTTAAATTGAAGGCGGTCAGCTGACCAATCAAGACTGCATCCGGTGCTCGTATTATAAATGAACCTGCAGGCCAAAGAGGAGGATTACTCACATGGCAGGTTTTGAAATGGGCCTTCATTTCACAGGCTTTGATTCTTTGGTTTGTTTTAAATTACATATATACCTTCATTTTGTTTAAAGAAACATTGAATCACTGAGTGGGCTCTCTGCATTCACTAAAATGATTAAAGTAGTCTCATACATCAGGTCTATTTGGGTATGACACAGTTTCAATTGATCACTATTAGTAATGTTGTGGTAGTGCAGAAGTAACCAACCTGTGGACAGATATTCGTGGAGTGTAACTGCAGCTCTGTGCACTATACCAACACCACTCGTTACTGCAGAGACCAAATAAATAAACAAAATTACTGTTGAAGAAACAAATACAATTTGCCAGCTGGGCAAACTGGGGCCTGGTCTGTGTGGCACGGCTTACTGAACTATTTCACTGCTTGAAATGATGTGTTTGAAGAGTAAGCTTAGTCTATGGCAGCTTTTCTTAAACGATGGGCCCGGGAACCAAAATGGGTCACTGGCATGTTTCAGTGGATCCCCACATGCCAAGAATACTAATATGCTTTAATGAGTGAATGTTCCAGACTCACTCAGTATTTACTCAGTTTGGATCTTTGGCTGGAGATGTTTTAAATGCTTGCTGTAGCTATGTTGGACGCAAAACTAAGTTCACTTATGAAATAATGAATCATACCAAACCATCATTGTCTGACACTAAAGAAAAGTTATTTTTTTTTAATATTGGCCCAGTTGGTGCTTTTATTTCCGAGCCCAGATTCTGCTGTTACTGCCTGTATGTTGCTTTTTTTTCTGTTTGTAGCTATGGTGCTCTCTGCTGGCCATGTTGCATAATGCAATACATATTACAGAGATTGTCCGATGGGTTCCCCTCTAATAGGATGCAAACTATTTGGTAGAAAATGACCTTTATAGAAACTGAACGATTAAATCAGTAGATGGTTACCAAGATGTTCAAGCGTGTTCTTGCTTTAATCTTCCCTTACCATACTACTGCTCTGTATTACAGCATCACTGTGAGTATTTGCTGTCAAAAATTAAAATGTATAGTGCATGAGCCAAGATGACTAATGCTGGACCAGAACTAAGCCTTTTTGAGGCCCCAAATATTAAAGCCATTCTAGAGACATAAAGAGGCCTATGGCTATTAAATGCTATGTTTGCCAAATGATTACATAATAGTGACAGGAGAATAGAAGAACCAGTAGTTCAATACTCTTCTTTAATCTTTTCTTTGTTCCTCTCCGAGTCTGTCAACCTTCCTGGGTGGTTCGTAAGTGTGCTGGTGTATGCATGTGTGTTTATTTAGTCTGTATAGGGGAACAGAGCCGTGGACTCTGCCAATTTTTCTATACACTGAGAAAATATGCGTGTGGACAGATGGAAAAAAAAAAGGGGAGCAGTTAAACAGACTCAGGGCCAACAGATACAAGACCCCTCCTTCCTCAAATCCACCAGCACAACTATACCGACCCTCCAGTCTGAGAAACAAGCACCTCGACATTGTGCTGCTGCTGCTTTTCCATGACTGCAACATCCACATGGCATGGTGGCACAGTGACCAGGGAGACTGGCAGTGAACTATTGAATCCTCATTAGCATGAGCAAAGCAGTGTGTGACAGAGTTTGTCTGAGGGAAAGGTTCAGCAATATATGTTCATCCAGTGTATGGATCAAATGAAAATGGATAATTCTAAATTATTAGACTAAATTATTTAATTAATGGTTGTGATCAGGCAAAAATCCCTCCTTCATAACAATACTTGAGGTAAACAATGAACGCATAATGAGCTCAAGTGCCCGTATGGCATTGTTTACAACTGATGTCATTATAGAGCTGACACATGCGTGCAAAAATCACGCAGACAGGATAAAGTAAACACACAGACCATAAACTTATTTTCAAATGCGGCATATATACGGAAAAAAAGAAAAGAAAAAAAAAAAGGTTGTTTAGCCAACTCCATCCTCTCCACTGAGGAAGTGTTGAGCCGAGAGCTGAAGCTGTGAGAATGGATGGACCGACCGACTGACTGGAGGGGAGGAAGAAACGGGGGAGGAGCTCTTGGACTAGAGAGTATTGAAGGGGAGAGGAGGGTTTAAAGGAGAGAGGAGAGGAGGGTGTAGGAGTTTGGGGGATGTGAGGAAAAGAAGGAGGAGGGGAATGCCACCCACCAAGCCAGTTGGGGAGAGGCTCTGGGGGTTGGGCTGCTCACAGGAAACAGTTGTGGCTCCATCCCAGGCCTCACACCGAGCAGCCCTGGGCCACCCAGTCATCGACAGACAGACCTACCAAATGGCCTGGCTGGGCCAAACCGACAGGGATTTGTTTATTTTTCATCCTTTGGTGGTGTGTGTGTGTGTGGGGGGGGGGGGGGGGGGACTGTTCAGCGCAAGCTGTTTATTAGACCTTAGATTTGTCATGTGTCAGCGTTCGCTTGTGGGGAATGTGTATACATAAGTTCAGCTTGTGTATAGTTAGGAGGTTTGGAGGCTGAGAGGGTGTGAGCACAGTGGAGTGGGGAGGCTGGGGGGGGGGGGGGGGGGCAAAAAGAAAAGAGGAAAAATGGGAAGTCTCCCACGCTGAAGGCAAGTCTGAACTGCATTATGGGTCAGCTGTCCCTGATTGTTGATTTCATGGGGGACTGAATTGTTGTGCCTGGTTTGCAGTGGGTGTTGTAAGAGGGGGACTGCATGTGGACAAACACGGGATTCCTGTGGTCACATGGATGAAATGCAATCCATCAGCGGTTCGCAGAATTTGGGCGTAGCTGTGGCCTGATCACTTGATGCATGTGTCAGTATCAAGTCATGGATTCACAGTCCTGAATGTAACATTGCCACTGATTTGCAACATTGCCCTCAGTGACCCACAATCACGGATATTAAAAAGAGGGATGGATAGAATCCCTTTGGTTTGCACCACACAGCAAAATCTCTGACAGTTCACATATTTCTATATTGTCTATTGACGTACATCACCCAACCCCACATATTAGTCAGCAGTACGTGTTGTGAAAATGTATCAAAGCTAATACATTGTGTGGGCTTCCTTCTTCTGCAAATGCCAACTGCTAAATATTTTTGAAACAGCCCCTTAAACAGAGCAGCAGCAAGAGCACACAATATGAGAAATGATGTTCGCTAATGATGTAATGAATGAGAAAAAGTCCTTGTGATGCAAGACAAACTCAATATTTGACTTGACAACGTTTCAGGACACTGGTTCTTCACACGTTTGTCTGAGGCTCGAGGCATGTTGTTTACAGGAGGGAAGGGGACACGTTCAGCCTTCAGTGACCACAACACCGTCATGAACAGCCATTATTAGGTAAATGTACTATACTGGGGAAATTGTCACTATACTCATCCATATGAATGGTTTGTAATGTTGTGCTTACATTGCTAATTGTGGTGTTTTTGTTGCATATGTAATATTGGCCTGATCTGAAAACTGACATATTTTATAAATCACAATTTAGGACAGAGGTATTCAGCCAACAGGCATTATTTTCTGAAAATTATTTTCTACCACGTATATTTAAATTAGCTTAAGCTCTACTTGCATGTAAAGAATACATATATTCTGTCCTTGGTATCCCGTTACTGTTACTCCTGGATCTTAATGAGAAGATGGTAGTGGTAATCAAATACCACAGCTGTAAGACAAAGTGTAATGTTGTTAGAAATCAAGTCCCTCCATATGGTGGCTTGTAGCCTATAAATTATTCTGAGCTGATCATGTGTTTTTGCATATACATAACCTCTTTCTGCAAAGTTGTGACAAAGACGTCAATGTAGTGTAGTAAAGTTTCTTTCTGAAGTGTACCCTTGTGGTGCAAAAGTATAATATCCCAAAATGTATACCGTAATAGCTTTCTCAAAATAATTTCAGATGGACCTGATGGACTAGTTATATCAATGTGAATGCTTTGTTTGCAAATTGTAATAAAGGTTACAATCATATGGAAGCCCATTCCCGAAGCAAAAAAAAAAAAGATCACTAAAAAAAAAGAAAAGAAAAAAATAGTAACTTAAAAAAAAAAAAAAAAAAAAAATGTAATTCACAAAAAAAAAAATCCACCCATAAAATAAATAATAATAATTCTAATAATTTTTTTTTTTTTTATTTTACTTTTTTTCCACCAGCAAAAAAAAAAAATAAACTTTTGGTGCATCCATCTGTAACCATAACACTGACCAGATTTTTCCAGTTGCTATAGAAAGTCGAAATTATGAGATACTTTAACACAACAGTCATAGAAGCAGCTATGACATATGAATGGATTGTGAGTACATTGAAGACTTCTTTAAAACGTGGCTTTACAACACATGAAATACAGATGATGTTTCACATGGATTGTACTGAGCAAACGCACCCTTGAATAGAATGTTAAGCAAGAAGCAGCTCTGGAGTATAAAGAATGAAACCAATGTGGCTGAGGTGGCGACCAATAAAGAGCAACTGGAACATCTTCTTTTTTTTTTTTGCTGACAGAGAGAAAGTAAAAAAAAAAAATATATATATATATTTTTTTTTGTGAATTAATTATTATTATTTTTTTTTTGTGAATTCATTTTTTTTTTTTTTCTTTTTTGTGAATTCATTATTATTTTTTTTTTTGGTGATCTTATTTTATTTTTTTTTGCTGGCGTGAATGGGCTGAGGTTCATGGGCTTCCAGTTATTGGTCGCCACCTCAGCCACATTGGTTTAATTCTTTATACTCCAGAGCTGCTTCTTGCTTAACATTCTATTCAAGGGTGCGTTTGCTCAGTACAATCCATGTGAAACATCATCTGTATTTCATGTGTTGTAAAGCCACGTTTTAAAGAAGTCTTCAATGTACTCACAATCCATTCATATGTCATAGCTGCTTCTATGACTGTTGTGTTAAAGTATCTAATCATTTCGACTTTCTATAGCAACTGGAAAAATCTGGTCAGTGTTATGGTTACAGATGGATGCACCAACATTTTTTTTTTCTTTTGCTGGTGGAAAAAAAGTAAAATAAAAAAAAAATGAAATTATTAGAATTATTATTATTTGTTTTGTCGGTGGATTTTTTTTTTTTTTTTGTGAATTACATTTTTTTTTTTTTTTTTAAGTTACTATTTTTTTTTTTTTTTTTTTTAGTGATCATATTTTTTTTTTTGCTGGCAGGAATGGGCTTCCATATAATCACAAACTCTACGGTTAAATGTAATCTTCAATGTCCAATATATTTGAGTTGCAGAAGTCGTCCCTTAGTGAGCCAGGTAGTGGCAGTATAACGCCAATATGGACATTTTTAAAAAGCCCGAGAAGAAGAAGGCCGTCCAAGGATAAAGATGACGACAAGTCAGGGACCAATCAGGTCATTCAGTACCCGGAAGTGATACCATTTTCAAACTTTGGCGGCTGTGAATATCGGTCGTAGGGTAAGTGTGGTTTTCTTCGTGAAAAAATATTAAACGAACAAATAAAAAAGAATAACGTCATAACGGTTCGATTATTTATTAGTACGTTTATCGAC
The DNA here is from genome assembly GCA_032191485.1 of Leptoclinus maculatus. NCBI lineage: Eukaryota > Metazoa > Chordata > Actinopteri > Perciformes > Stichaeidae > Leptoclinus > Leptoclinus maculatus. The sequence goes on from JAVDOI010000010.1 coordinate 3,228,024, forward strand.
GAAAAGAGGATATAGCGACCAAAACAGACTTGCTAGATAGCGCGAGGTAACCTAGCTCGTTACCTCAGACGTTACCTGACTTTTGATTTCTCCGTTGCAGCCCAGTGAAGGATCTACAATGGAGAGCAGTCTATCCAGACTACTCGTTGAGTTGTCTGTCAAAATCAGCCGCAGCGACGGTGAGTTTTCTTTCACGACTTTACTCCGAATTATCCCACTGCGTGTCGTTTTAACAGAGCTTGACGATGACTTGTTTATGTGATGCGTGAAACCAGGTCGAGTGCACCTAGCCACGGTGAAGTCGGTGAATACTGTCAAGTCCGTGGTTATGGTCGAGTGGAACGAAAGAAATATCTGCAGAGGAAAGGAGGTCAGTAACGTCAAGCCCATGAACACAGTAAAAAGACATTTGTTCCATTAGTGATGATATGAAGGGACACTGGAAGTCGATCACTTTGGGGGCGTATATTAAATAACACAGCTTAAAAACATTATTCATGGTTTCTACATGACTTTCAACAGCCGGGATACGTTATATTTAATAGTTGTTAACACTTTCAGGACGTTTTACACAACAACAGTCAGCAAACTTGACCTCCAGTATGTGAAGCAGCAGCTACACTGAAGTCAGTCCTCCTACTGTAGTTTATAATGCTGAGCAGTGAGGATCCAGATGTGAAACGGCTGTTTCTGTTATTGTTTTTAAAGCATGTTGACATTTAATCTAAGTTAAGATGTGTTTGTGATTTAGGTCGAAGTGAGTGAGCTGTGTACACTCAATCCGGAGCTTCTTGACCATATAAAGGCTGCCGTCAACCACGTCACAGACCCAGCTCCTCCTGCTCCAGACAAGGTAAGCCTGGCCTTACTTTCCCAAAGACCTGGAGCTGCTTTGCTGTCGGTGGCAACGGGTTGGACCATATCTCTAAGAACTGGAGCATTCACACTTCACGAAAGTTTAACCTCACAGTTGTCAAATGATCACATCTGAGCTGCTTTCTTGTTTTGGCTCTCCTACAACAATACTACTGTCAATAAATGAAATAGTCCTGGATGAAGAGGAGTCGTTATTGTAAGTAAATAACCGATGCAATGAACTCTCTCTCCGTCTGTCTCTTCTGTAGTATGAGGGTCGACTGCGCTCATCTAGGATTCCGGCCCCTTCCTCCTGTATGTAAACATATTGTACTATTTATTTATTTTTAGCTTGCCATGCTCTATAGTTTGGCTCCTAACAGCTTGTTTCCTTCCAAAAGCTTTTGTTCACGCAGTCCCCCACGCTCAGGATGAAGGTCGGCATGGCATGCACGCTCCTCTCACTTAAGAGAATGGGTCCTATATTTTCTAATCACTCCTTTCCTAATGAGATTTAGGGTGTAATTGCACAAACAAATCCACAAGCTGAACTCTGCTCTGGCCTAGCCAATTATAATTCATAAAGAATAATCAACTCTATTTGATGATTAGAGGCAGAGGGATGCACGCAAACAACTTTGGGTATTGGGTGATTCTGGGCATGCAGCACTCACTTCTCTCACTCTGGGTTTCTGTACGATCTTGTTTCACTTAAAAATGGCAAATTTGTTCTGTGGTCACCTTCTGATTTAGCAGACTCGACCGATGTACAGTTAATCCCTCCGTTGTACGACGGTTTGGGTCTACATTTAACCCCAGACAACTCTCTAGCAATGCCACACTCACACTGCAGCCGTTTGACTTGAGTTTGTCTTGCTTTCAGTTGCCAGTCGGACTCAGAACAGGCAGACCTGTCTCTTCCAGGTCCCGGCTCCTGTCCTAGCACCGGTCCCGACCTCTGAGTCTTCTCAGGCGAACGTGGAGACGGTCGCCTCTGATCTCCCCTCTTCATCTGTCCTCACGAACTCCGGTTGGTAGTGAAATTCACAAACATGAACATTGTCCAAAAAAATGCACAAGCTCAACTGATGCAAGACACATTTCTGTTTCATTTAACGTTGTTGTTCTCAGTGACGGGTAGTTGTGAGACCTGCCCATACAGTATATTTTGCACACACTGCAAAGTCACATGACACATTATTGGTATTATTACAAGATATAATAATGATAAATTAATAAATACAAGGTAAAACATGTGCTAGAGTGGATTTTTCAGGGATTTTCCATCTACAACTAAATCTTTTAGTGCTTTCTTTGCTCAGTAATATTCAAAATACGTCATGTTGTTAAACCCAAGTGCACTCTTTTGCCTCATCTAGCGCTTCCGAATCAGCAGCGTAAGAAGAATGAGGCCAAACCAGCACAGTCGCTGCCTTTTGCCTGTAAGGCGATGAAGGAGAGCGACGGACCCGAGCGACTGCCTCCTCCGTCTGCAGCCAAAGGTCAGCAGCACATTTCACCTCGATTTCAACCCGATCACTGACATCTATAGACGTATCGCATACACAAAGAGAGAAATCTCTACACATTAATGTCTCAAGTGCATCCTCCCGTATCTCCTGCGAAGGACTCCTATTTGTTTTATTTGAGACAAAAAGATGTGGTGATTAGGCAGACACGGACTGTCTCTACTCCATGTTCTATGACAGCAGGTGGTCTGAGGCACGTACTCATTCTGTGATTTAGGTTTGGTGCATATTGCATGATGACAATGAGATGTGAGGTCATTGGGTTGTTATGATCTCTATGCACTTCAGGCAGAAGAAAATCTGTGGCTACCCAAGAGCTACACAAAGGCAGCAAAAGAGTGTCTTGTGTTGTAAAGCCTGCCGACACGCAGGTCAAGAGGGGAAAGGTGAGCTTTTTTATTCTGCTATTAATACATTTATTTATTTATTTGGAAAAGTCTGACTTGGTATGAACTTTAGTTTGACACCAGAAGTACCTTCTCACATGTTTACATTTAACCCTTTGTTCTCCTCTTTAGTTCGGAGAGGCTTCTCGCCCAAACCAGAAGTTCTATGAAATGATCCAAGACTTCAGAGAGACCCTGGAAATAACCCCCTTGGCAACAACCGACCATGTAAGTCTGGACTCGATGACGTGTTGCCTTATGAAGCTGAATGCTTGATTATGTCCGTACTTACAGCACATGTTGTGTTTTTACAGATTGAGCCTCACAAGATTTCTGTGTGCGTTCGCAAGCGGCCCCTTAACAAACAAGGTATATTAAGAGGGATTTCTAACATCTCTCTGAATATAAAGAGTAATTAATCACACTGTGCACTTTTTTTTTTTTTTTTTTTTTGAATGCTGACTTTGACATTCTTGTGTATTCCAGAGATGACTAAAAAGGAGATAGATGTGGTGTCTATACCTGGAAACGGAGCTCTGCTGGTCCATGAGCCAAAGCAGAAGGTGGACCTCACCAAGTACTTGGACAACCAAGTCTTCCACTTTGACTTCTCCTTTAATGAGGCCGCCACCAACGACCTGGTCTACAAGTAATGACCTCATGTGACCGTTTTATTGTTGTTTACATTCTTTCACTGGGCAGTTGTTCAAGCAGAAGCTGCAAATAACTCGATGTGTAGATGGTAGTGTTTACTATAGTATCACTTCAGTAAAGTAAAAATGTTGTAATTTTCAAACATGACATTATTGTCTGTTTTTGTTTTTTCGTTCTTTAGGTTCACAGCCAAACCTTTGGTGCAGTCCACTTTTGAAGGCGGCATGGCAACATGTTTCGCCTATGGCCAGACTGGGAGTGGGAAGACTCATGTAAGCCTCTGCTTTCTGTACGATGTGGTCTTGAAGCAGTATTTTCCATTTTGTAGAATTTTACTTGATGTTTCTTTTTTGTTTGTTTGGCACGTTTCCCCCCCCCCCCTAGACGATGGGAGGTGATTTCACAGGGAAGCAGCAGAACACCGCTAAAGGAATCTACGCCTTGGCAGGTAGGACCGCAACCATCCACCCAGTGGCTCTACATGCACATCGCCTTACTTAATCTGTTTTTTCATAATATGATAATAACCAGGACATTAGTTTTTCTCTGCATAATTTGTATTTATTCCAATTAACTCCGGATATGACTGAGCCCTATTGCGTCTCCATTGCTTCTTTCTTTAAACTACAGTACATTCAGGATTGTCCCAATTGGCCACTTCTATTGGAACTTCACTTTGAATAATTTTTGAGTGTTTCTCTTCTAGCCCAGGATGTTTTCACCTATCTGAACCACAGGAAGTATGCACACCTGGATCTCTCTGCTCATGTCAGCTTCTTCGAGATTTACAACGGAAAAGTAAGAAAAAAAACCTCCTACACCGATGAACACGTTTTTGATGATATCTGAAATACAAATCTGCATATTCAAGTTATCCTGAAAGTGAAATATACTTTTATTTTATTTTTAAATTTAGGTGTATGACCTGCTGAATAACAAGGCCAAGCTCCGTGTTCTGGAGGATGACCGACAGCAGGTGCAGGTTGTGGGCCTGGAGGAGGTCTATGTGTCCAAAGCAGAGGAGGTCATCAAGTTGATCCAGCTGGGCAGCGCATGCAGGTAACCCATGTAATAATAGTTAACGCACATTTGTGCCATTCTTCAGCTCAAAAGAGGAAAAAAAAAAAAAAAAAAAGATTCCATTAACATGGCTGCGTTCCCTTTCCTTCTGTCCTACCGTCTCTCCAGAACATCAGGGCAGACCTCTGCCAACGCCAACTCGTCTCGCTCTCACGCCATCCTTCAGATTGTCCTGCGGCGCAGCGGCCGCGCCGCCACGCTGCACGGCAAATTTTCCCTGGTTGATTTGGCCGGCAACGAGCGCGGCACTGACGTCCGCAGCAATGACCGCAACACTTTAGTGGAGACCGCCGAGATCAACCGCAGCCTGCTGGCTCTCAAGGTAGACTAAGGAAGCTGTGGAGGTGTGTGTGTGTGTGTGTGTGTGTGTGTGTGTGTGTGTGTGCGCACACACACACCAGATAAATAGGTTGAAATGCTTGACATTCTCAGAACTAACAAGGTATTGAAAAATCCCTCCTAACATGCCCATGTGTCCACTCTTGTGTCCTGTAGGAGTGTATTCGTTCACTGGGAATGAACAGCGATCACATTCCTTTCAGACTCTGCACTCTGACCAAAGTCCTCAGGGACTCCTTCATTGGAGAGAAGTCCAGGACCTGCATGGTGCGTAAAAACGCCAAACATGGCTTACTCTCAGCATATGGTGTATTGTGGTCTGATTACATTTTAGTGGACGATGACGATGCATATCAAACAAGCATGGTTTGTGTTTATGTACATATTTTCCCTGTTCTTATTCCATAGATTGCTATGGTGTCTCCAGGCATGTCGTCATGTGAATACACAATGAACACACTAAGATATGCTGACAGGTACATATTTGGCTTATGTATAGTATCATTCCAAGTAGTTTTTACTACTACTACTAACTTTTTTACTATGAAAAGAATATCAAGCCTACTAAGATAAAATTTAAACTTTTTTCCCCGTCCTTTGGCAGAGTGAAGGAGCTGAAGGGCAACACCAAGGCTAGTGGAGCAGTGAAGGCACAAGAGCCTCTGAATAGCTCCACAGAGGAGGTCCGCTTGCACAAGATCAGGCCAAAATCATAATTAATGTGGGTTATAATCGTATGCTAAAATGTTGCTTGTAAATGTGTTGTAGGAATCTGTTGAGGATGCCAGTGTATATGATGCCATATCTCACGTCGCAGAGCAGGAGGAGAAGATTTACGCCCAGTTGCTGGTAAAGTTGAATAACTCTTCGTTACAACGTACAAGACGCGTGATGATGCCTGTTTTTATTGGCTCTGTAAATCCGTACACTTGTGTCCCTCTTGTTTCTCAGAAGGCCAGTGAAATCATCAAAACAATGGGACAAACCACTTATAACACTGAGGCCGGACTTCCTGACCTGCTGGATTATTCCACTAATTTATTGGGTTTGTACAAACCACAACTTGATCTTGTTTTTTTTTTCTTTGTTTTTTTCTTTGTCCATAAATCAAATTTAAACTTCTTGGATTGCTGTTAGTTGAAAACCCTGAAATGAAACCAAAAATATGCTGACTATAACCGAACACCTTGTTATTGGACCAGCAGGAGGATATGTAGTAGTGTGGGACATCTTCAAATGGTTCATACGTGTGAATACTGCATGCTGACCACAGGGGGAACCACAGAAGTCACCAAAACTGCATAACATGAAAGACCGAAATCTGGGCTGATAAATGTGCTTCACTTTTTATTTGTACCGTCTTATCTTGTCGTCCACAGACATGGTAAAGGCTTTGCTGGTTGCGGTGGAACAGGAGAAATTGTCCAGGCAAGATTACTGAGATCTACCGACGCAATCGCAAAGTCTTTGTTTTAACAGCAGCTTGGTTTTTTTTTAAAGTGTCTTTTCTAAATAAAAATGTATCCTGACACTATCATGTTTGAAGTGTTGTGAACACTTGTGTTTATACTTCTACCTCACTATATTATACTTTTTACTTCACTACATTTGTGTTCATTTTAGTTACTAATTACTTTGCATGTCCAGAATGATACAAAATACAATCAAGAAATAAATGATGCATTATTAATTATAATCTAATAATATATCAACTCTGCCTCATGAATACTTTTACTTTTTGCTAAGATCTGAGTACTCATTCCACCTGTTCTAAAAGCTCCTATCAGTGACATTTATTTCAAGAGATATTTAAATCCAGAGTTTGATTTGAGAATATTATTATTGTGGATAAATTTAAACTAAAATTGTTCATCCAGTTCATGGATTGGCACCTCGATATGCCGCAACTGAAAATACAAGATGATCCCATGCCTGCACTACAGGTGGTAGTAGGAGGACACTGGTGTCAGCTAACTGTTCAGTCAACCAACAGGTTTACTAAATAGTTTAAAAACTCATCCAAGTTGATATAAACTTTAGAGGGTTCAAGTTTCAGATGCACAATACATTTGCATCTGCATTTGTTATATGAAGTAAGCTGTGATGTTGTTATCCAGTTGCAAAATGGGTGATTGCATCTCACAAGGTTAACTTGTGTTTGATTGAGCTAAAAATAAAATAGTATTTAGCATTTGTAATATTTCATCGGTTTGGGAAATGATACTTAGGATAGCATTGTTACGCACATATTTTAAACTCTTTTCAAGATGAAACATCTTTGACCACTAGTAGGCTACATTGTTTTTAACTACAGTACTGAACATTCAATTAGGGTTTTGAGGGTGATTACGAATGTGTCTTACTATTTGATATGGATTTATAATAACTAGTTTGTTGAAGAGAAAATAACTTCATGGTAAACTAAGCTCTGTTTATGTTTCATTCATTTAACTGACTTTGGTTTTTCACTTCCAACCCACACTTTGTCACAAAGCAACAATAATATCCAGTACACACGTTAGGGCAGTTGAACAGCCGGAGCAGTAGGGGGCGCTAAAGCGCCTCGATTAGATTATAGCAAGAGGAAGAGGAGGGACCGACCAGTAACTAAACAGATTAAGTTGCCCCTCCATCTGACAAGTGAGGGAACAGACCCAGGAACGGAAGGCGATGAAGTGGTTACGTTTTTCGCTCCTCGTCTTGGGGGCTTTCTCGCTGTGCTGCGCCACGTCCGGTGACAGCAGCAGCGGCGTGAAGAAGATGAAGATGCAATTTGCTACGGGACCTCTTCTCAGGTTTCAAATTTGGTAAGCAAATATAAGCGAAATTTTGGCGAGTCATCGCAAGCTAACTGAGCTAAGCTCCCCGGCTAATAACACCGTAGGCCGAAAGCTAGCTAACCAACCAGGAGGGTAACGGTAGTTCACTGTGGCATGTTAATGGAGCGTTCACGTTCCGCCAGTTAGCTGCGAAATTACGGGTAGAATAAATTATATGTAAAATATCTGTATTTTTTGTGACACTTCTCATGAACATTTCGTCGACAGCATTGCCCCGCTTCCGCTGTCAAACAGGCGAGTTAACGTTAGTTTACCGTGTATTTTGTACCGTTATTGGGTTATATCAAATTCCGGTAAAGTGTAAAGTCTGTCGGAAACTGGTTAGATCGTGATGAAAAGTTACGTTGCCTTAAAGCTAACTAACACATCAAACATTAATAAAAAGTGTTCATCGTTAACGTCTACCGTTATGCAAATAACGATGTCACGTGGTTTTAAGATGTTGCGCAACGTAGTGTGACTAAAGTAACGTGAACAGCGGTTACGTTAAACGGTTGCTTTTCTCTAAAGCTAACATAAACCACAAACTGACATGTAGCATTGGAGTAAAGGAATAAAGTGGCCTTACATGCTGCTAACTGGAATTTCACACTTACGGTACATTTAACACTTTCCTCCAACGTTAACAATGTGACGGATAACCGAGGAATTCACATGTGCCTGACCTCGAGGCTAAATTCATAATCTACCCTTGAATCATTGTATTGTTGTGGCTTCCTTTTGCCCTTGTTTGATGTTGCAACTGCATGCTGTGTGCTGTGTATGTCTTTCTGACGTGTGTGTGTGTGTGTGTGTGTGTGTGTGTGTGTGTGTGTTTTGTCTTCTTGCAGCATTTCCTGAGGGTACAAGCGGGTGTTTGAGGAGTACACGCAGGCCTTGTACCAGCGGTACCCAGACATCCGTATCGAGGGGGATAACTATCTTCCTGTGCCCCTCTACCGGTGAGAGAGACCGTCTGCCTCGTCGCCAGTAGATTATGTCCAGCTCCATTAAAGCAGCCGGGGATTAGCTGAGATTAGCTGTGATGGAAGGTTCATCTGACCATGGAGTGGTCTTTGGTAGTTTTTACAGATGTAGACCGAGAGCTACTGGTGCTTTAAAATTAATAAATATAGGTGCATAGTGTTATTGAGTGTGGATTGTTATTATAATTGGTCACTAATCAATGGTATTGTAGAGATCATACTGTAGGCCTATACACTATATAGGCCTGTGATGTCTTAAGTGCTGCGCAATGTTTTTCACACTTGAAGTGTCAATATGACTAACGTACATAACATACAGCTCAACAGTGTAAACTGCATCCTCCAAAATAACTACACAGTGGAATCGGCACCTCTCCTAAACTGTTTTGGACTGATTTATTGCCTGACTGTTGCATTAGACTGCATTAGTTTTAGCTGGGTGTACCTAATAAACTGGACATGGAGTGTATATTAGACTTGAATTTAGATGCTGATGAAATCAGCATTCGTGTAATGTAGTGAAGCATCAATGGCCTGGTATTTAGACCAGTGGCCGAGTCCCTCTTGTGAGACCGGTTTGTGTGCACTTGTCCCAGGTGTTGTAGTTAAAGGCACGGCGTCACTGAGACCCTCAGGTCCTCATCAGTTGAACTCTTAATGAGCACCCCAGAGATGAGCTCCATTTAAAGAAAGGAAACGGTGTCACTCCCTGGGTTTCAAATTCTCCAGAGTGCTTCAGTCACTGGAAGAATACGTGTGCGTCCACTGACGGGTTGTAGTTCAACCAGTTACGCATGTTTAAGTTTAAAGGCAGTAAACAGGAGGCAGGCTCTGTGTTGCTGGTTGATAGGTGCGACATTTCCCTTGAAGGATCTTAATTACTGTTGTGGAAGCCGGTGCTACACGGTTGACTCATTTCCTTGTGTTTATTCTACACAATGGAGCTTAATTTGTATAAATCCAGGCCATGCCCTTCTCCCTTGGCACAGTGTTCAACTAATACGGGCACACGATGTTAGATTTACCTTTTTATATTTTGAAGTATACACTCCTTTTTAATAACTGAGCGGTACATGTTTATTAAACATGACCAACCTGCTTTAAGACAAACTACAGGCTCACATCTATCCAGATAATTGTGATGTATCTAGAATCCTTTATGTTGTCAAAAAATTGCATTAAAAGACCGTTTCTTGTTTTATTTCCTCAGACATTTTGCTTCCTTCCTGTCTGTGTTCAAACTGCTGGTGATCGGGCTGATTATTATCGGCAGGGACCCATTCGCCCTCATTGGTATGCAAGCCCCAGGCCTCTGGGAGTGGGGCCAGGGAAATAAGGTACGGTTCACTATAAGAGTCATTAAAGAGCAGATCGTATGGGAGAGCATTTGTTTTTGGCAGGTTAACACCACAGATGTCACACGTAATCTATATAAGAAATGGAGAAAATGGGGTTTAGTTTGACTGTTTTAATATAGTTGTGTACATTCACACGGGCCAGAGGCTCAGAGGAAGACTGACTGCTAACACCAGATAGAACAATCTCGCACCTCTTTGGTTTTTGAATGAGCCGTTTCATTACTTTATTAAGATGTAATAAATGTCAATTAGATGGTAAACTGCATTAGCAATAAAGGAAAAAGATCTCCTAATAGTGATCAATTTGACCCAGAAGGACTATAAGCAGTTTCCACTGTGTATCAGTGGGGCTCCGCTACACTGTGTGCTGACATGTGCCTTGCATAAAAAAACGAGTTTGCAATGCTAACAAACTGTTTGTTGCAGCTAATCCTGACATCAAACATTTTGTAATTAATTTAAGTACCAGAGTCCTAAAGCAGCTTCATATTTACCTGTCAATAGAGCGCAACACTCAAGTGGGCATTTTGTCCTTTTACTGTTGCAATACCTGAACAGTCTTTGTAGTGAGCCCAATGGAGGACAAACGTAACTGCAGAGCTTTTTAACTCAACTTTTCTTCTTCTTCTTTCAGATATATGCCTGCATGATGGTGTTCTTCCTCAGCAATATGATTGAAAACCAGTTAATGTCTACAGGAGCTTTTGAGATCACATTAAATGGTGAGTTTATGATTCACAGCAGGGCCTCCTGGCTTCAGATGGATTCTTTAACATGACGGTGCATTACAGTGAAGTGTTGTTTTTCCACAGACGTGCCGGTGTGGTCAAAACTAGAGTCGGGTCACCTGCCCTCCATGCAGCAGCTCGTGCAAATCCTGGACAACGAGATGAAGATGAACGTTCACATGAACACAGGAACACACCACCACTCCTAACCCTACTCGTCATGTCCTGGCTGGAGCTAAAAGCCCCTCCATGTAAGTACAGTAGTGCTCGTATAACCAGTTCTTCTGCTAATCTTCTCCGCTGATCTTTTGATCTTGATCGGCCGTTGGGAATGTTTTTTTTGACCTGCTTTCGCTCTCTTCCTGTCCAGGTTTGAGGTGGGTTTCTCACTGGGCTGTGAAGTGATGTTTATGAAGGTCTGCGCTGAAGGCAGGAAGACTGCTAGCACAGACTGGATGCCCCCCCATCAGTCTTCACCACGCCCCTTGGAGATGCCCCGCCCCCGACGCCAGAGTGGGATCCATGGCAACAGTGCCGGCCATTCTTTTGTCATTCTCTTGTAATATTCATACTACTGCAGATTTCATCCAGGTCATCAATGGTCCCATCAAGACAGATTTCAAATTGATACTTATAGTCTTTAACTTTAATTGATCTATGTGAATTAATAAAACGTGTAACTTGTACCACAGAGCCACATGCAGAATTGTATGTTAATTGTTCTAAATGTAGCTTAGCCATGTAGAAGAAACACTTCCAATCTGTCATCCCTGTTGTGGAAATAACATTGGTGATTGTCTTGATATGATTTCTGAATAATTGTTTTTATATTTGCATAACTTGAAGGAAGCTGAGAAGATTAATAAAACAAATTTTAACTATTTAACCGTGAGGCTGTGGTGCAATCTGGTGTTACAAATGAAACTTGTACTTTCAAGAGATGGTGGATGATGTGACCGCCGTCACGGTTTTGAGTAGGGAGTCTGACTGGCTTATGTCTTCGTAAAGCAGATGGCCGACTTGAGTCAGTGCACATATTTTAGCCATCTGCTCAACCTAATGTTATTAGGAAGCCTAGAGGAGCTACACTGATTTAATTAGAAGACACAAAACGGATTAAGCGTGAGTACAATGTACGACTAAAACAGTGACGCCCCAGAGCCATAAACACTTGTTGAATTTGAGATGTTCCTGATAAATAGGTCACATCCTTTCATTATGAGTTTTAGAAGTAACTGAAGAAGAATTGAGGGGTAAATTACAACTTTCTTTCGATACGCCGTTTAATTGTTGGCAATATAATCCAGTTTGCACAAAAGAAATAAAGATCATCTTTGAGCCCATTCCTTGTAAATAACCCAGATTCACTAATGAGATGTGTTGGAAAAAATAGAAACTTATTTGTAGTAGTGTACTTTATTACTGGTACATCAAAGGCACCTCTGGATAAAGGTTCTTTCACTCTCACCCATCACACCAGCACTGACTTCCAGAAGCCTTTGGGCGACTACATGGAGGTGAGGAGCTTGTTTGGTCTTCTGCAGCCGGGCTCATGATGGTCATCTGGTACTGGTGAAGGTGCTGAATGACCAGGTGGATCCTAATCCTGGCTGCCTGCACAAACGGGTCCTCCTTTAACTCCGTTGCTCCTGATGCAGCCCCCTCTATGTTTTACATTCAGTGACACATGAAGCTCTAGTGTAAGTTCAGACAGGAAGACTATACTCTTGCACGCCGAAGCCCATAGCTTATTTTCCATACATCTGCCATCACTCATGCAGGCACACTCATTATTTCCTTGCTGTTATTGCTCGGGGCTGTCAATCATATCAGCTGTCTAGATCAGCTGGTCTCTCTAGCCAATAGCACAACGACACAAGGACATCGTTAGCCTATCATCTTGCTGCTGTCTTTCTTTAAATATGATTGTCTCCGCCCAATCTTCGCAGATTAAACAACTCATCATTCTATCAACCTCATCAGCCACCATCACCACCAGTGTCTGGACTCCACGGGGGGATTTATATTGTTGCCGCTCAGCAATCACAACTCGATCACAAATCTCCTCGTTGAGTTCAAGCGCCAACGAATTTCTGTGTAACTCATTAACGCAGCATCTGTCATAATAAATGTTAACTACTCATCATTCACTTGTCTCTCCTAATTGAAATGCTTTAACACAATTCATCCAAAAGATGGCAGAGTGGTTGTGCTTCTTTTCTCCCTCAGTTGGCCCTGTGGGTTGATAATGAAATCTTAAATAATAACCAGGTCATCCCTCCCACCTTCTTGTCTCGTGACCTGTGGCAGTGACATTTCCCAGGTGGAACCAATGGCAGGTGATTAGAGAGCAATCAATTTGGCAGAGTTTGATTGGTTTTCGTAGAGAATATCACAGAACAAATAGCTGCAGCAAAGCACAAGTTGTCAGTTCTCAGCATTTCCAGAAGTCACAGAATGATGCGTAAAGGAAGAAGGAAAAGCGCTGCGGTTTACTTGGCTGCAGCCGTTCTTCTGATGTGTTTGGCGCAAATGATAGACTGTTATCGACTCAAGAAAAATGGAAGACGAGAAGGCAGAAAAGAAGCTGACTCATCAAAAACGATAGGTGTCCAAGAGGGGAAAATTGTGTTCGGGAGAGTATTTAAGAAAGGGTCAGGCCTTGAGTCACAAGTCATTGACGGAACCAAGAAGCCGTCCTCCAACTCTTCTACGGAGGATAAAGCTGCTTATCAAGCGGACTTTACAGGTAAACATCTTTGAGATCCTTACTGTATTGAATGAAAGATTGGTTTGGTTAAATTTCTATTTCTAATCTCATTCAGGCTGGTCAGAAGGTCAAGTGAAGGATGCCAGTTCCAGAGAAGAGGCATGGAGGCTCATGTGTCCCTCTCTGCAGTGTGGTGCGCACAAGATGAAGTTCAGCGCAGTGGGACCAGGAGTTTCACAGTTTGCAGTGGATCAAGGTAAAGTGATAAGATTAATTCGCTATAATATCTGTTTAAATGGTACAATTGGGCTTCATTGCTGATTGCAAAAAAACCTTTGTTCCCCACAGAACATGCATCTCCAATACCTCTGTCCCAAGTCCCTTACTCATGTGGCTACATCATGCAGAGGAACTCCCTTGGGCTCGTCATATTTGTTCCCTATGATGGCTGCAACATGGTTCAAGAGGTAATGTTGTTTGATGCCAGTTATTCTGCCAGAATGGTGGAGGAAGTTGACTATCGGTGGCTAATCCAGGCATTTAAAAAAATATATCTTTTTTTTTTTTTTTCTTCTCCAAGGGTGGAAGTTATGTGCTCCCAATGCATTGGCAGGGAATTCCAGTCTCACTCTGGTGTCGTAAACCTACTGCACCTGCCCATACTACTGCTGCCCCACAACACCCACAACCTCAGAATCCCTGGTACCCTTCATCATACCCTGTGGTGCACCCCCAGGTGGTGCCTCCCTATGTGATGCAGGTGCCGCATGTGCCGCAGTTGCCCCAGCATCATGTGCCGCAGGTGCTCCAGTTGCCCCAGCATCATGTGCCGCAGGTGCCGCAGGTGCTCCAGTTGCCCCAGCATCATGTGCCGCAGGTGCCGCAGGTGCTCCAGTTGCCCCAGCAGCATGTGCCGCAGGTGCCGCAGGTGCTCCAGTTGCCCCAGCATCATGTGCCGCAGGTGCCGCAGGTGCCGCAGGTGCTCCAGTTGCCCCAGCATCAGGTGCCCCAGTGGCCGCCCCAGCAGGTGCCGCAGGTGCCGCAGGTGCCGCAGGTGCTCCAGTTGCCCCAGCAGCATGTGCCGCAGGTGCCCCAGTGGCCGCCCCAGCAGGTGCCGCAGGTGCCGCAGGTGCCGCAGGTGCCCCAGTTGCCGAATAACCAACATTATTCACTTCCCGGAATTCCTCAATCTCATTACTTTCCACCCTATGCTGATTACCCATCGGTACCAGAGACTACTGAAACAGCTGTAAAGAAACCACAAATGCCCAAACTTCCACTATACCCCCCTTTCTTCCATCCTTATTATTCATATTTTCTTCACCCTGTTCCAGCCACAACAGCTGCACCAACTGCCACTGCAAAGCCAGCAGCCACAGCTCCTCCCTTGATGTTGCCTTACCCTTACTACCATTCCTTTCCTTGGCCCGGCTTAGGGCCTCTGCAAGCGACTGCAAAACCAGCTACAACCACGGCTAAGCCACAGCATATTCCATATATGTCATTTCCTCCTCGATATCCTTTTCTGCCTCCCTATGTCCAATATAATTCCCGAAGCCAGAAGTGACGAGCCAAAAGACCAACTCTCAGCCACCGCAGTTTGCATATATGCCGTTTCCTTCTCCATATCACCCTTTTTCCTCTCAAACTCTGCCACGCTATCCCTATCCAATGACATCAACCACAAAGAAAACTGATCCCTCACCGCCACAACAATCACATCCTCAAGAACCCTTTCAATTTGTCCGTTATCCCCCGAACTTTGGCTAGTCTGCCCAAACTGTTCCAATAAATGCTTTAAATAACAAAGTGACCCTGTTGTGTTCATTTGTATACTGTTGACCCTGCTACTACCCCGAGTAGATGGACTATGTTGTATTGTTACACTTGCTTTAAGGAGTTCCATTAGGCTTGTGAGGATGACGTGAACAGTCCATAACGATGAAGGGCTTTACTTTTGACAAAAGTGAGCTTTTTTTTTTTTATTAGATGGGAAAGTTTTGTTGACAGTCTCCTACAAATGTACACTATTTTATTGTCTTCTAACAGATGAACTACTTCAGAAGATTCATGTTAACCAAACATCAGTGAGGGTAAAGTGTGACATAATTTTACATGTCCCTTTTTTTCATTTTATTTAACTGAACTCTACATTGAAGTGTAAATTACAACTTTCTTTCGATACGGCGTTTAATTGTTGGCAATATAATCCAATTTGCACAAAAGAAATAAAGATCATCTTTGAGCCCATTCCTTGTAAATAACCCAGATTCACTAATGAGATGTGTTGAAAAAATAAACTTATTTGTAGTTGTGTACTTTAATACTGGTACATCAAAGGCACCTCTGGATAAAGGTTCTTTCACGCTCACCCATCATCACACCAGCACTGACTTCCAGAAGCCTTTGGGCGACTACATGGAGGTGAGGAGCTTGTTTGGTCTTCTGCAGCCGGGTTGTGATGGTCATCGGGTACTGAAGGTGCTGAATGACCAGGTGGATCCTAACCCTGGCTTCCTGAACAAACAGGTCCTCCTTTAACTCTGTTGCTCCTGATGCAGCCCCCTCTATGTTTTACATTCAGTGACACATGAAGCTCTAGCGTGAGTTTAGACAGGAAGACTCATACTCTTGCATGCCTAAGCCCATAGCTTATTTTCCATACATCTGCCATCACTCATGCAGGCACACTCATTATTTCCTTGCTGTTATTGCTCGGGGCTGTCAATCATATCAGCTGTCTAGATCAGCTGGTCTCTCTACCCAATAGCACAACGACACAAGGACATCATTAGCCTATCATCTTGCTGCTGTCTTTCTTTAAATATGATTGTCACACAATTCATCCAAAAGATGGCAGAGTGGTTGTGCTTCTTTTCTCCCTCAGTTGGCCCTGTGGGTTGATAATGAAATCTTAAATAATAACCAGGTCATCCCTCCCACCTTCTTGTCTCGTGACCTGTGGCAGTGACATTTCCCAGGTGGAACCAATGGCAGGTGATTAGAGAGCAATCAATTTGGCAGAGTTTGATTGGTTTTCGTAGAGAATATCACAGAACAAATAGCTGCAGCAAAGCACAAGTTGTCAGTTCTCAGCATTTCCAGAAGTCACAGAATGATGCGTAAAGGAAGAAGGAAAAGCGCTGCGGTTTACTTGGCTGCAGCCATTCTTCTGATGTGTTTGGCGCAAATGATAGACTGTTATCGACTCAAGAAAAATGGAAGACGAGAAGGCCGAAAAGAAGCTGACTCATCCAAAACGATAGGTGTCCAAGAGGGGAAAATTGTGTTCGGGAGAGTCTTTAAGAAAGGGTCAGGCCTTGAGTCACAAGTCATTGACGGAACCAAGAAGCCGTCCTCCAACTCTTCTACGGAGGATAAAGCTGCTTATCAAGCGGACTTTACAGGTAAACATCTTTGAGATCCTTACTGTATTGAATGAAAGATTGGTTTGGTTAAATTTCTATTTCTAATCTCATTCAGGCTGGTCAGAAGGTCAAGTGAAGGATGCCAGTTCCAGAGAAGAGGCATGGAGGCTCATGTGTCCCTCTCTGCAGTGTGGTGCGCACAAGATGAAGTTCAGCGCAGTGGGACCAGGAGTTTCACAGTTTGCAGTGGATCAAGGTAAAGTGATAAGATTAATTCGCTATAATATCTGTTTAAATGGTACAATTGGGCTTCATTGCTGATTGCAAAAAAACCTTTGTTCCCCACAGAACATGCATCTCCAATACCTCTGTCCCAAGTCCCTTACTCATGTGGCTACATCATGCAGAGGAACTCCCTTGGGCTCGTCATATTTGTTCCCTATGATGGCTGCAACATGGTTCAAGAGGTAATGTTGTTTGATGCCAGTTATTCTGCCAGAATGGTGGAGGAAGTTGACTATCGGTGGCTAATCCAGGCATTTAAAAAAATATATCTTTTTTTTTTTTTTTCTTCTCCAAGGGTGGAAGTTATGTGCTCCCAATGCATTGGCAGGGAATTCCAGTCTCACTCTGGTGTCGTAAACCTACTGCACCTGCCCATACTACTGCTGCCCCACAACACCCACAACCTCAGAATCCCTGGTACCCTTCATCATACCCTGTGGTGCACCCCCAGGTGGTGCCTCCCTATGTGATGCAGGTGCCGCATGTGCCGCAGTTGCCCCAGCATCATGTGCTGCAGGTGCCGCAGGTGCTCCAGTTGCCCCAGCATCATGTGCCGCAGGTGCCGCAGGTGCTCCAGTTGCCCCAGCATCATGTGCCGCAGGTGCCGCAGGTGCTCCAGTTGCCCCAGCATCATGTGCCGCAGGTGCCGCAGGTGCTCCAGTTGCCCCAGCATCATGTGCCGCAGGTGCTCCAGTTGCCCCAGCATCATGTGCCGCAGGTGCCGCAGGTGCTCCAGGTGCAGCAGGTGCCGCAGGTGCCGCAGGTGCCGCAGGTGCCGCAGGTGCTCCAGTTGCCCCAGCATCATGTGCCGCAGGTGCCCCAGTGGCCGCCCCAGCAGGTGCCGCAGGTGCCGCAGGTGCTCCAGTTGCCCCAGCAGCATGTGCCGCAGGTGCCGCAGGTGCCCCAGTGGCCGCCCCAGCAGGTGCCGCAGGTGCCGCAGGTGCCGCAGGTGCCGCAGGTGCCGCAGGTGCCCCAGTTGCCGAATAACCAACATTATTCACTTCCCGGAATTCCTCAATCTCATTACTTTCCACCCTATGCTGATTACCCATCGGTACCAGAGACTACTGCAACAGCTGTAAAGAAACCACAAATGCCCAAACTTCCACTATACCCCCCTTTCTTCCATCCTTATTATTCATATTTTCCTCACCCTGTTCCAGCCACAACAGCTGCACCAACTGCCACTGCAAAGCCAGCAGCCACAGCTCCTCCCTTGATGTTGCCTTACCCTTACTACCATTCCTTTCCTTGGCCCGGCTTAGGGCCTCTGCAAGCGACTGCAAAACCAGCTACAACCACGGCTAAGCCACAGCATATTCCATATATGTCATTTCCTCCTCGATATCCTTTTCTGCCTCCCTATGTCCAATATAATTCCCGAAGCCAGAAGTGACGAGCCAAAAGACCAACTCTCAGCCACCGCAGTTTGCATATATGCCGTTTCCTTCTCCATATCACCCTTTTTCCTCTCAAACTCTGCCACGCTATCCCTATCCAATGACATCAACCACAAAGAAAACTGATCCCTCACCGCCACAACAATCACATCCTCAAGAACCCTTTCAATTTGTCCGTTATCCCCCGAACTTTGGCTAGTCTGCCCAAACTGTTCCAATAAATGCTTTAAATAACAAAGTGACCCTGTTGTGTTCATTTGTACTGTTGACCCTGCTACTACCCCCGAGTAGATGGACTATGTTGTATTGTTACACTTGCTTTAAGGAGTTCCATTAGGCTTGTGAGGATGACGTGAACAGTCCATAACGATGAAGGGCTTTACTTTTGACAAAAGTGAGCTTTTTTTTTTTTTTTATTAGATGGGAAAGTTTTGTTGACAGTCTCCTACAAATGTACACTATTTTATTGTCTTCTAACAGATGAACTACTTCAGAAGATTCATGTTAACCAAACATCAGTGAGGGTAAAGTGTGACATAATTTTACATGTCCCTTTTTTTCATTTTATTTAACTGAACTCTACATTGAAGTGTAAATTACAACTTTCTTTCGATGCGGCGTTTAATTGTTGGCAATATAATCCAATTTGCACAAAAGAAATAAAGATCATCTTTGAGCCCATTCCTTGTAAATAACCCAGATTCACTAATGAGATGTGTTGAAAAATAAACTTATTTGTAGTTGTGTACTTTAATACTGGTACATCAAAGGCACCTCTGGATAAAGGTTCTTTCACGCTCGCCCATCATCACACCAGCACTGACTTCCAGAAGCCTTTGGGCGACTACATGGAGGTGAGGAGCTTGTTTGGTCTTCTGCAGCCGGGTTGTGATGGTCATCGGGTACTGAAGGTGCTGAATGACCAGGTGGATCCTAACCCTGGCTTCCTGAACAAACAGGTCCTCCTTTAACTCTGTTGCTCCTGATGCAGCCCCCTCTATGTTTTACATTCAGTGACACATGAAGCTCTAGCGTGAGTTTAGACAGGAAGACTCATACTCTTGCATGCCTAAGCCCATAGCTTATTTTCCATACATCTGCCATCACTCATGCAGGCACACTCATTATTTCCTTGCTGTTATTGCTCGGGGCTGTCAATCATATCAGCTGTCTAGATCAGCTGGTCTCTCTACCCAATAGCACAACGACACAAGGACATCATTAGCCTATCATCTTGCTGCTGTCTTTCTTTAAATATGATTGTCACACAATTCATCCAAAAGATGGCAGAGTGGTTGTGCTTCTTTTCTCCCTCAGTTGGCCCTGTGGGTTGATAATGAAATCTTAAATAATAACCAGGTCATCCCTCCCACCCTCTTGTCTCGTGACCTGTGGCAGTGACATTTCCCAGGTGGAACCAATGGCAGGTGATTAGAGAGCAATCAATTTGGCAGAGTTTGATTGGTTTTCGTAGAGAATATCACAGAACAAATAGCTGCAGCAAAGCACAAGTTGTCAGTTCTCAGCATTTCCAGAAGTCACAGAATGATGCGTAAAGGAAGAAGGCAAAGCGCTGCGGTTTACTTGGCTGCAGCCATTCTTCTGATGTGTTTGGCGCAAATGATAGACTGTTATCGACTCAAGAAAAATGGAAGACGAGAAGGCCGAAAAGAAGCTGACTCATCCAAAACGATAGGTGTCCAAGAGGGGAAAATTGTGTTCGGGAGAGTCTTTAAGAAAGGGTCAGGCCTTGAGTCACAAGTCATTGACGGAAACAAGAAGCCGTCCTCCAACTCTTCTACGGAGGATAAAGCTGCTTATCAAGCGGACTTTACAGGTAAACATATTTGAGATCCTTACTGTATTGAATGAAAGTTTGGTTCGGTTACATTTCTATTTCTAATCTCATTCAGGCTGGTCAGAAGGTCACGTGAAGGATGCCAGTTCCAGAGAAGTGGCATGGAGGCTCATGTGTCCCTCTCTGCAGTGTGGTGCGGACAAGATGAAGTTCAGTGCAGTGGGACCAGGAGTTTCACAGTTTGCAGTGGATCAAGGTAAAGTGATAAGATTAATTCGCTATAATATCTGTTTAAATGGTACAATTGGGCTTCATTGCTTATTGCAAAAAAACCTTTGTTCCCCACAGAACATACATCTCCAATACCTCTGTCCCAAGTCCCTTACTCATGTGGCTACATCATGCAGAGGAACTCCCTTGGGCTCGTCATATTTGTTCCCTATGATGGCTGCAACATGGTTCAACAGGTAATGCTGTTTGATGCCAGTTATTCTGCCAGAATGGTGGAGGAAGTTGACTATCGGTGGCTAATCCAGGCATTTAAAAAAATATATCTTTTTTTTTTTTTTTTCTTCTCCAAGGGTGGAAGTTATGTGCTCCCAATGCATTGGCAGGGAATTCCAGTCTCACTCTGGTGTCGTAAACCTACTGCACCTGCCCATACTACTGCTGCCCCACAACACCCACAACCTCAGAATCCCTGGTACCCTTCATCATACCCTGTGGTGCACCCCCAGGTGGTGCCTCCCTATGTGATGCAGGTGCCGCAGGTGCTCCAGTTGCCCCAGCATCATGTGCCGCAGGTGCCGCAGGTGCTCCAGTTGCCCCAGCATCATGTGCCGCAGGTGCCGCAGGTGCTCCAGTTGCCCCAGCATCATGTGCCGCAGGTGCCGCAGGTGCTCCAGTTGCCCCAGCATCATGTGCCGCAGGTGCCGCAGGTGCTCCAGTTGCCCCAGCATCATGTGCCGCAGGTGCCGCAGGTGCTCCAGTTGCCCCAGCATCATGTGCCGCAGGTGCCGCAGGTGCTCCAGTTGCCCCAGCATCATGTGCCGCAGGTGCCCCAGTTGCCGCCCCAGCAGGTGCCGCAGGTGCCGCAGGTGCTCCAGTTGCCCCAGCAGCATGTACCGCAGGTGCCGCAGGTGCCCCAGTGGCCGCCCCAGCAGGTGCCGCAGGTGTCGCAGGTGCCGCAGGTGCCCCAGTTGCCGAATAACCAACATTATTCACTTCCCGGAATTCCTCAATCTTATTACTTTCCACCCTATGCTGATTACCCATCGGTACCAGAGGCTACTGCAACAGCTGTAAAGAAACCACAAATGCCCAAACTTCCACTCTACCCCCCTTTCTTCCATCCTTATTATTCATATTTTCCTCACCCTGTTCCAACTGCCACTGCAAAGCCAGCAGCCACATCTCCTCCCTTGATGTTGCCTTACCCTTACTACCATTCCTTTCCTTGGCCCGGCTTAGGGCCTCTGCAAGCGACTGCAAAACCAGCTACAACCACGGCTAAGCCACAGCATATTCCATATATGTCATTTCCTCCTCGATATCCTTTTCTGCCTCCCTATGTCCAATATAATTCCCGAAGTCAGAAGTGACGAGCCAAAAGACCAACTCTCAGCCACCGCAGTTTGCATATATGCCGTTTCCTTCTCCATATCACCCTTTTTCCTCTCAAATTCTGCCACGCTATCCCTCTCCAATGACATCAACCACAAAGAAAACTGATCCCTCACCGCCACAACAATCGCATCCTCAAGAACCCTTTCAATTTGTCCGTTATCCCCCGAACTTTGGCTAGTCTGCCCAAACTGTTCCAATAAATGCTTTAAATAACAAAGTGACCCTGTTGTGTTCATTTGTACTGTTGACCCTGCTACTACCCCGAGTAGATGGACTATGTTGTATTGTTACACTTGCTTTAAGGAGTTCCATTAGGTTTGTGAGGATGAAGTGAACAGTCCATAACGATGAAGGGCTTTACTTTTGACAAAATTGAGCTTTTTGATTAGAGGGGAAAGTTTTGTTGACAGTCTCCTACAAATGTACACTATTTTATTGTCTTCTAACAGATGAACTACTTCAGAAGATTCATGTTAACCAAACATCAGTGAGGGTAAAGTGTGACATAACACAGGATAATTTTACATGGGTGTTTTATTTAACTGAACTCTACATCAAAGCAGTAAAGTATAAATTACAACTTTCTTTCGATACGCCGTTTAATTGTTGGCAATATAATCCAATTTGCACAAAAGAAATAAAGATCATCTTTGAGCCCATTCCTTGTAAATAACCCAGATTCACTAATGAGACATATGTTCAAAAAATAGAAACTTTTATTTGTAGTGTGTACTTTATTACTGGTACATCAAAGGCACCTCTGGATAAAGGTTCTTTCACTCTCACCCATCATCACACCAGCACTGACTTCCAGAAGCCTTTGGGCGACTACATGGCGGTGAGGAGCTTGTTTGGTCTTCTGCAGCCGGGTCGTGATGGTCATCTGGTACTCAAGGTGCTGAATGACCAGGTGGATCCTAACCCTGGCTGCCTGAACAAACGGGTCCTCCTTTAACTCCGTTGCTCCTGATTTAGCCCCTCTATGTTTTACATTCATCCTGGAGGGGGAAAAAAATATTTTTTCACACATTACTTACGCAGAGCTGGAAATGCTGTCAACTGCAACATGTAGACAGAAAACAATGCTTCACCTGAGCGCCGCAGGTGCCCACGCTGAACTTTGCCTGTTGACCTCTTGCTAGAAAGGAGACAAACACGCGTTCCTTCCCGAAGACTCGAACCCCAACAGTTTTGTTGAGGGACAGGAAGACGGGGTACAGGGGAGTGGGAGTGACGCCCCGGCTGCTCCAGCTCCACCGCCGAACCCTGGCACCCGCCTCGTCCAAACACTGACCGCCTGAACTGTTTAAGCTCAGCCTGCAACGTAAACACACGCGTGCAATCATCAGTTATTTTTAAACCACACATTAGATGCACCCAATAGTATAGAGACAATTTGCCGAATTTATATTTACCTAAAGATTAAATAATGAATATTTTATTACCAATATAACACAAATTCTAAACATTTTAATGAAAGAAATGATATAAACACTTTTCTTTGTACCATATGTTTCTATTGCTGTGATAACATGTCGCCCTGCCATCAGACTGGAACAGGGCTCTGATTGGTTGATAGGAGCTGTCGTCATACACTACGCAGACTCTTCCATTTTCCTCTGTGACCACGACCACGAGAGCCAAGAGACCCGAGGGATAGCTGTAACCATGAAGATAAGGATGGGGACACCCATTGTAGAGTACAGGTTGCATTGCACATACAGTCTAACACTCTCCTGGTCACTGAAAAGATAACATTAAAACAAATCTACAAACATTCCATTGTGCGTGGATACAAGACTTGAGCAGAGCCATCGGGGAACACAGTAAGAAATTTCATGCCATTGGAATAATACTTCTGTAGAACTTCTGCCCCATCCTGTGAACATATAAGATTAAACAAAGTCAGAACATTTCAATGTTAACCACAAATTCATAACAGAAAGCCTCCATTACAAAATGTGGGCATTTAGCGTGCGCAGTGGGACTAATGAAAGAAGCTACTGCACATGGGACATGTAGGATGCCTGACCTATACTAGGGTCTAAAAATCAGGAGGATAATCTTGTTAAAATCTATTGATCTATTGGCAGAAATGGAATATAACGTGTTTTCATTAATGCATAAATCACCTGAAACTAAGAAAGCTTCCAATACCTTAGAATGATACCTTCATAACTACATAGGGAGAGGGTCCTCTTTATGGAGTCCGCCATGTTTGCACCGCCATGTTTCTACAGTAGCCCAGAACGGACAAATCAAACAAACTGCGGTAATGTGAACCGCCGACTGCAAAACCGTGGCAACACCGGCAGTCGTCTAAACAACGCGTGTTGAAGTTCCTGAAAAATGCCGCAGCATTACCACGGCTTTGCACTCAGCAGCTCACGTCTTCAGTATTCTGTCTTCGGTATTCAGTTAGTTGCAATCTGCAACCACATTGCTAGATGCTACTAAATCCTATACACACTGGCCCTTTAAGGTAAGGTATTCTTAGGACTGACTTTAATAAAAGAAGACATGACAGTGATTCGTGGGTACCTGATGACGACATATGCCGAACAGAAGTGGCTTGTGGTCACAAAAAGGGACCGACACCTCCTCTTCCTCTTTTGTTTTCAAGTGCTTCTCAGTTGCGCTACAAGGACACACTGTCCAGCATCCTTTTGATGGAGCACAAGACAGCCGAAAGCTGAGGACCTTTGATTTTGGGACAGCTAAACAATAGCACAACAAAAACTGTATCAGTCGCACAGAGCTATTTCAAGATTCGTGTTTGTTTATCATGAATGAACAGATTCAAAGCTGTCAATGTGTAGGTTGCTCACTGAGCCGTTACTCACAGGGTTGTGCAACAGGGAGTTGGATTGAGTAATCCTGGTAGAGTCTCAATTCTGATTGTTCTCTAATAAAGAATACAGATTACGTTGCTCTTGACTTGCAGTTTTATTCATCAAGATTATCATTTTACTGTATTTTTGTTTCTGTGTGCTGGATAAAAGACACTTTAAGATGGAAATTTGTACCCAAGTCTCCCCGGTAACTCCATGATAAACTTGTTGTGATCCTCCATCTCCTTGCCCTTGAAGAGAAGCTCGTCCATGTCTGTGGCTGGCTTGTCTCTCGGTGATGTTGGCGTACCAGTCCTCAGGTCACGTCTCCCCTCAACCACACATCTCTGCTTCACCAGCATCTTACACAGCTGCTGCCGCCGGGCACAGCAGAAGAGAGGCACTGCCTAAGATGAACACGCAAGGAGGTCAGCCAGTGCGTCATGTGTGTTTGGGTCATTTGTTTTAGGCACTTTCTTCCTCACCTCTGGCCCTTGTGCCCATGTTACATCCAGGGAAGGTTGGGCCTTTTCTCCACAGTACTCACATTTCACTGGGTATTCCGTCAGGGCCTGGGACTGGACCACATAGAATTAAAGTGTCACGAATCAGTAACATAAAGGCGTGCCGCTGTAGTAGGGAATTTAAAACAGTCAGTGGAAAGTTGATCTTCGTACCGCTGGAAGAATGGTTGTTAAGTTTATCCTGTGGTTGTCAGACTCCCGATTGTAGCTCAGAACTCCTGCTGCTCTGATGCAATAGGTGGGGGGGTCACTGACAGACTGTGGACCGCCCTCTGGTATCCTCTTACCAAACCCAGAGAAAAACACAAATCAAATGAATTAATGAATCACTGTAGACTGTGGTACATGATATATGTATTGATACAAAAAAGGCCTGAGCTGAAAAGGAAAATAGATTTGTGTTTTGTCCACCACTTGATCTGTCTTACGTGGTCCAGGACGGATGGTGGCTCACTGAGATCCTGTTTTAACGTAGCAGCAGCATCTAATGGTGAAACAAAAGCTATTGTTGCATCGTTAGATCATCCTACTGAGAGAACAAAACACTGGCCTGAATAGGATAGGAACTTAAAGATTTTCCTTTGCAGTTATTTTCTAAAATGTCCATTTTAATTGTGCTTGAAGCAGACTTACATGAAGAGCTGGACCTCATCTTTCGGTCCGTCCTTCTGACCGGGGTGAAGTCGTTGCGTTCAGCATATTTGTCTCAGGAAGCGAGTGTCAGCATTCACTGCTTGTGTTAAGGTTTCTCTCCTGCTGAGATATAAGATGAATATATACAGTAATTAGATGAGGAAGCAATCACATGTTAAATATCTCAAAGACTCTAAACCGGCGGTTTACATTCCTCCTAATGCAAATTCAAAAAATATATCTACTTGAGAGTGACAACATATTGGCTTTAGATCTCAATTTGAGTGTCATATATTACATTAACAATAGCACACCTACAAAAAGCAATATAATAAGTACACACAAGGTTATGCACTCACCTCAATGTTTTACACTTGCTGGTGTTGTCAGTAACCTTGGAGATGAAATAGCAATGTGTAAACGTATTAGCATTCACGGAGGTCGGTGACTGTTGAGCCAACATCTTCATAGAGACCAAACTCCATTGTTCATCCCGGTTCAATGTGTTTACACCGTGATGCTTACTGCTCAAACACAGTCAAAGTTGATGGACAATGTTTTTCTCATGTTGAATTTTTAATGGGAAGATGTCGGCCATATTATCTGCCCAGATCATTTTTTTTAAACTTTCTTTTATGTATTAATACTGTCAAAGTGCTCACTGTATACTCCATCAATGTGTTTGCAGAGACGACATAAACTTTATGTCAAGGCTCCAGTTTAAAAAAAAAAGATACAATTTAAAATCTTGTTAGACTGAATCTGAATACATCTCAATTATATTATTTTAATGTGTGAATTTAGTTATCCAGTGCTATGCATTTGAGTTCGAAATTTATTTCAAAATATTGCTAAATATCTAAAGAAAAACAAACAGGTACTAATGCCAAAATTAGATCAGTAATGTTTCAGTGGATTTGGAGAGAATGAAAAACAAAACAATCTCACCTCAAGGTCCATTTATTAGATGTCCTAGACCTAGAGCTTCCTCGGCAGATGGAGTTTGCCTTGTTGACATGGAGCTGTACATGTTCAAATTCCCATTTTTTTCCTGAGTACATGTTGGCTTAAATGTCCATTCTTGGCTTACAAAACAATTCCTGTCGTAGTCATATCACACTATTATTCCCGTGAATTAATTATTATTCTTTTTTTTGGTGATCTTATTTTTTTTTTTTTTGCTGGCGTGAATGGGCTTCCATAGGTTTATTGGTCGCCACCTCAGCCACATTGGTTTCATTCTTTATACTCCAGAGCTTCAAGGGTGCGTTTGCTCAGTACAATCCATGTGAAACATCATCTGTATTTCATGTGTTGTAAAGCCGCGTTTTAAAGAAGTCTTCAATGTACTCACAATCCATTCATATGTCATAGCTGCTTCTATGACTGTTGTGTTAAAGTATCTCATAATTTCGACTTTCTATAGCAACTGGAAAAATCTGGTCAGTGTTATGGTTACAGATGGATGCACCAAAAGTTTTTTTTTTTTTTTTTTTTGCTGGTGGAAAAAAAGTAAAATAAAAAAATTAAAAAAAAATTATTAGAATTATTATTATTTTTTTTGTGAATTAAATTTTTTTTTTTTTTTTTTAGTGATCTTATTTTTTTTTTTGCTGGCGGAAATGGGCTTCCATACACTATCTTATAGGTCAAGACTGAATTTTGAAGCTTCACCAAGTAATGCTTATGTAAATAATGATGGTGAATGTCGACAGTTTGTTAGGCGTTCATTAAAACATTTTTTGAAAGGTTTGGTAAAGTAATGTGCTTTTTCACTCCCTGTTTAAAATCCCTCTTTTACACACTCTCTCCATCCGCCTCTACATTCAGTGACACATGCTTTAACACAATTTATCCAAAAGATGGCAGAGTGGTTGTGCTTCTTTTCTCTCTCAGTTGGCCTTGTGGGTTGATAATGAAATCTTAAATAATAACCAGGTCATCCCTCCCACCTTCTTGTCTCGTGACCTGTGGCAGTGACATTTCCCAGGTGGAACCAATGGCAGGTGATTAGAGAGCAATCAATTTCGCAGAGTTTGATTGGTTTTCGTAGAGAATATCACAGAACAAATAGCTGCAGCAAAGCACAAGTTGTCAGTTCTCAGCATTTCCAGAAGTCACAGAATGATGCGTAAAGGAAGAAGGAAAAGCGCTGCGGTTTACTTGGCTGCAGCCATTCTTCTGATGTGTTGTTTGGCGCAAACGATAGACTGTTATCGACTGAAGAAAAGAGGAAGACCAGAAGGCCGAAAAGAAGCTGACTCATCCAAAACGATAGGTGTCCAAGAGGGGAAAATTGTGTTCGGGAGAGTCTTTAAGAAAGGGTCAGGCCTTGAGTCACAAGTCAATTACGGAAACAAGAAGCCATCCTCCAACTCTTCTACGGAGGATAAAGCTGCTTATCAAGCGGACTTTACAGGTAAACATCTTTGAGATCCTTACTGTATTTAATGAAAGTTTGGTTCGGTTACATTTCTATTTCTAATCTCATTCAGGCTGGTCAGAAGGTCACGTGAAGGATGCCAGTTCCAGAGAAGAGGCATGGAGGCTCATGTCTCCCTCTCTGCAGTGTGGTGCGGACAAGATGAAGTTCAGTGCAGTGGGACCAGGAGTTTCACAGTTTGCAGTGGAACAAGGTAAAGTGATAAGATTAATTCGCTATAATATCTGTTTAAATGGTACAATTGGGCTTCATTGCTGATTGCAAAAAACTTTTGTTCCCCACAGAAAATACATCTCCAATACCTCTGTCCCAAGTCCCTTACTCATGTGGCTACATCATGCAGAGGAACTCCCTTGGGCTCGTCATATTTGTTCCCTATGATGGCTGCAACATGGTTCAAGAGGTAATGCTGTTTAATGCCAGTTGTTCTGCCAGAATGGTGGAGGAAGTTGACTATCGGTGGCTAATCCAGGCATTTAAAAAAATGTACTTTTCTTTTTTTTTTTTCTTTAAATTTAAATAGTGTGTATATACTGGTTTGGATTGGGCAACTACTACTAAATTAATTGACAGCAAATATAGGCTTGTAGACTAATCAATAATGATTTGTTTACTGTGAACGTGTAACCTGAACTAGTTTGTTACCTTGGTTTCTGATTTCTGTTTTCTTCTCAAAGGGTGGAAGTTATGTGCTCCCAATGCATTGGCAGGGAATTCCAGTCTCACTCTGGTGTCGTAAACCTGCCTCACATGCCCATACTACTGCTGCCCCACAACCTCAGAATCCCTGGTACCCTTCATCATACCCTGTGGTGCCCCCACACCACACTGTGGTGCACCCCCAGGTGGTGCATCCCTATGTGCCTCCCCAGCATGTGCCGCAGGTGCCGCAGGTGCTCCAGTTGCCGACCCAGCAGGTCCCGCAGGTGATGCAGGTGCCGCAGGTGCTCCAGTTGCCGCCCCAGCACATGCCGCAGGTGCCACTGGTGCTCCAGTTGCCGACCCAGCAGGTCCCGCAGGTCCCGCAGGTGCCCCAGGTGCCCCAGGGGCCGCCCCAGCAGGTGCCCCAGGGGCCGCCCCAGCAGGTGCCGCAGGTGCCGCCCCAGCAGGTGCCGCAGGTGCCGCCCCAGCAGGTGCCTCAGGTGCCCCAGTTGCCGAATAACCAGCATTATTCACATCCCGGAATTCCTCAATCTTATTACTTTCCACCCTATGCTGATTACCCATCGGTACCAGAGGCTACTGCAACAGCTGTAAAGCCACAAATGCCCAAACTTCCACTCTACCCCCCCTTTCTTCCATCCTTATTATTCTTATTTTCCTCATCCTGTTCCAACTGCCACTGCAAAGCCAGCAGCCACATCTCCTCCCTTGATGTTGCCTTACCCTTACTACCATTCCTTTCCTTGGCCCGGCTTAGGGCCTCTGCAAGCGACTGCAAAACCAGCTACAACCACGGCTAAGCCACAGCATATTCCATATATGTCACTTCCTCCTCGATATCCTTTTCCAACTGCCACTGCAAAGCCAGCAGCCACAGCTCCTCCCTTGATGTTGCCTTACCCTTACTACCATTCATTTCCTTGGCCCGGCTTAGGGCCTCTGCAAGCGACTGCAAAACCAGCTACAACCACGGCTAAGCCACAGCATATTCCATATATGTCATTTCCTCCTCGATATCCTTTTCTGCCTCCCTATTTCCACTATCCATCCCCGAAGTCAGAAGTGACAAGCCAAAAGACCAACTCTCAGTTTGTATATATGCCGTTTCCTTCTCCATATCACCCTTATTCCTCTCAAATTCTGCCACGCTATCCCTCTCCAATGACATCAACCACAAAGAAAACTGATCCCTCACCGCCACAACAATCACATCCTCAAGAACCCTTTCAATTTGTCCGTTATCCCCCGTACTTTGGCTAATCTGCCCAAACTGTTCCAATAAATTCTTTAAATAACAAAGTGACCCTGTTGTGTTCATTTGTATACTGTTGACCCTGCTACTACCCCCGAGTAGATGGACTATGTTGTATTGTTACACTTGCTTTAAGGAGTTCCATTAGGTTTGTAAGGATGAAGTGAACAGTCATAACGATGAAGGGCTTTACTTTTGATAAACTTGAGCTCTTTGATTAGATCGGGAAAGTTGTTGACAGTGTCACACAAATGTACACTATTTTATTGTCATCTTTAACAGATGAACTACTTAAGAAGATTCATGTTAACCAAACATCAGTGAGGGTAAAGTGTGACATGACAAAGGATAATTTTACATGTCCGTGGAGATGGTTGTGGATTTCCGGAAGAACGCAGCCCCACCAGCCCCTATCACTCTGTGTGACTCCCCCGTCGACGTGGCGGAGGCCTTCCGCTTCCTGGGCTCCATCATATCCCAGGACCTCAAGTGGGAGCTGAACATCAGCTCCATCACAAAGAAGGCTCAGCAGAGGATCTACTTCCTGAGGCAGCTGAAGAAATTCAACCTGCCAAAGACAATGATGGTGCACTTCCACACTGCCATCATTGAGTCCATCCTCTGCTCCTCCATCACGGTCTGGTACGCTGCAGCCACTGCCAAGGGCAGGCTGCAGCGCATCATTCGCTCTGCCGAGAGGGTGATTGGCTGCAATCTGCCGTCCCTCCAGGACTTGTTCGCGTCAAGGACCCCTCTCACCCTGGACAAAAACTGTGAACTGTATATGATTTTATGGAACAGAAATATGCGTGAATGTGGCCCATTTATATATTATAGTAGGGAATTCAAAGACAAGACTTGTCATATAACGTTGCCGCTCAACAAGACTATAGTTTTGGGGAATATGATGCAGAATTTGACCAATTTGATCGACATAATACTGTTATGCAGAGGGTGGTATAGCGCATTAGCTGGATGTTGACTGCTGTTCAACAGCACAAAGAAGAAGAAATGCTCCATTCGGGAAACAGGACTTGTGTAGTGTCAGTCCACCAACCCTTCTGCACTGTGTTGGTATGTCACTAGCTGGCACTGCTAATTTAAGCGCTCTGTAGCTTTGAACCGAGACTAAAATCCTCCCGGTGGACTTTTCCAGCTCTTTACCGGTCATCTTTGGACTCTTCATTGCCTCTCAGATTAATGTCCTCCTTGTCTTGTCCTTGGTTTTGGCCCTCTCTTTAAGGTTTGTTTTGGTGTCGTATTCGTTCCATTTTGTAATAATGGATACTGATGTTTAGCAGCTATGATTTTGACCACCAGTTAGTTTTGATTAAATGTTGCACAGTGTTTATTTCAATTCTTGAACTCCAGAGTAGTGGAAGTTGGGGTCATTTAATTCTCCATACAGATGATGAGCCATTTGATCTTCACTGTATTGGAATCATTGGTTTATTTTGTATGTCCTTTAGCAACTTCTAGTGGCGATTGTGAATACTGAAGAGGAAGTGAGCAAATAGTAATGACAAAACACTGTGGTCAAGTTGGACAGCTTTCATCCGCCTTCAAAGAATATACAGGAAGTCAAAGAAACAGTTACATCCTGTTAGATCCGATATGTAGGCTGCTTGTAGTTTGCAGACTTAGTTCAGATTTATTTATGTGTTTGTAAATATATATGTGGAAATGTGCGTGTATTGTATGGTATCTTGTATTCTTTTTATGTCTGCCTGTGAAACACTTTGCTGCCCGCTTTGATATGTGTTATAAATACTCTTTATTGTTATCAATCACACAAGATATGTTTTTAGATTAAACCTTCGTCGCAGAACATGCGACTAATAGCCAACAAGCGAGCATTAAATATTACAATTACACAGAAAATTAGGATTTTCTACAAAACATGGTGTACAGCCAGGCGTTTCCCATCATGCCCCGGGTCATGCAGTCGGTGGAGAGCAACCGCGGCTGCCTCACTCTCGTGAGGTTATCGTTGCCCACGTGTTCATGATGTCAGAGCAAGTTGGGATCAAGTCGGACAAAAATCTAAACGGCATCCAGTTGCTGTCCAGTTATCTGATAATTTGATATATCGGTGCAAATAATACATTGTACTCAAACCAAGAGATATGACCATCATTAACTTTGTATCTGGACTTCTTATCTGGTAAAGTGATGTTGCAGCAGACATCACAGCTGGCGGACAACATGGCTGATGAAGCAGCATGGAGGAGCTCGGATTGTTCTCTGCACTGTGGGCAAAGCAAGAACAAGTTGAAAGCCATGGAGACCAGAGCTGCTGAATTACAGCTGGGCATGGGTATTGTAACACAACCAACCTTGTATGTCAGTTTATATTAAAGCTGTAGGCACATGGCACAGAGTAATGTGTTTTCTCCTCCCTTTGCCTTTCGATCCAGGGGCCTGAAACTTGTGGCTATTCAATGCAGCAAAAGTCACTGGGCCTCGTTTTGGTTGTTTCCTATGATGGCTGTTTTTTACAATGTATTTCTTGTGAATTTAAAAGTTTCTCAACCCTAACTGTCCGTCCTGCTTTCTCTCAGGGGCCGGTGATACTGAGCATTCAATAAACATGTTTAGCACGTTTTCTTTCGTGATTCATCTGTAGCGCAAATATTATTCCCCTTTTGTGCCATGGTGCTTAAACCTCTTGGCATGGCCCGTGTGTGTGTGTGTGTGTGTGTGTGTGTGTGTGTGTGTGTGTGTGTGTGTGTGTGTGTGTGTGTGTGTACCTAATTATATGACAAAATAATTCCATGGTAGGCATCTTATAAAATATGATCTTATAAAAATGAATTCCTCTACACTCATACAGCGTGCACACCCCATTCTGTCTGTTCCTATATATTTCCACATGGTGCTTTCTCCTCTCTGCACCATGTGACCATGGACACACACACACACACACACACACACACACACACACACACATATCTACATGCATCACTGAAACTTAGCCACACGTGACAACAGAACGCTGTGATGCTGGACTTCGAGAGCAAGGGTGCGTGACTGTATTTTTTTGTTTACTACAGTTCTGGGAGGTTAGTCAGCTAGAACTATGGAGCACTGAGATCAGGAATAACCACTACTCTGTGGAGGATTATAAGATCCTGAAATGCACCCTTTGGGAGTCATCGTACAGTCTTTGTCCAGCATGGGAGAAGCAATTGTCCTTTTATGCAACACCGTGCTGATATCTGTTTTGTAATGATTTCTGCTTTTGAATTTTTATTTCAAGTCTCTTAAGAAATGTTTTGCACTCTACAAAGCAGGTGAGTCCTGTACAGCATGTGCGATACATGATTTGGCTTTTTATTTGACTAGTGATTGGACGTTAGGATGGAAGACCATGTGCGTTTGTGGTTCAGCAAGTTCGACAGAATTAGTTTTTGGACTAATGTTCTTACAGACTAAATTAAAAAACATGACCAGAGTAGGAATAGCATCTACATGATGAATATTATGAATATTGCTATAATTTCATGTTTAAGCCCATGCTGCAATTATATTTATCTCTTTTGTTTGCTTGATCCCAGTAAACATAAAGATACCATGGAGATTAAAGAGATTAACACAGCCAGCACTCAAGCGGTTTCAGTCCAAGATCTGCGTCCCGCCTCTGAATATCTTCAGTCTCATATTCCCAGCCGGGGCCCTTAGTCCCTCCCCCAAACCCTGGCATTTGCTCCACCCTCTCCATACAGTGTGTCTTTATGGAGGATTATGATGTGGACATGGATGAGGAAGAGGAGGGCGAGGTATTCATGAGAAAGGCCACAACGGGCCATTGGTGGGAGGACTGTGGAGGTGACACACAGCACCAGAGAGGAGGAAGGGGCTGCATGGTAAACAGCCGCAGTTGGGCCGAGGAGCTCCAGGATATCTTTGCGCCACAGGCAGCCGACTGTTACAGTGGAGGGCGAACTAGACTGTCCAGCATCTCTGTGAGTGATTGTTAATACTCTCTTTCTATCTGAGACACACAAGCACTGAATTACTCCCTCTGAGTCCATTTGTTCTGACAGATTCCACTGCACCCCCCCCCCCCCCCCCCCAGCGATTCAGCAAAAGTCATGGTTTCTTCAAAACACACTTCTCAGAATAATAAAAAAAAAAAAAAACACAAACAATTTCAAGTTAAAAAATATATATATAATTCATAAAAGCAAATTTGTAATCTGAGTCTCTGAATATCTTGTTTCTATACATACAGTATATGATTATGACGTGTACGCGTTAGAGAAATGAGTGGAATAGGAGGTCTGAGGATGTTTGGCCTCTGATCCTGATGACTCAAAACGTTATGTTGTTTAATCCCATTTTAAGCCCACTGCTGCATTGTGACACAGCACTGTGGGAACTAACTGTGTGTGTGTGTGTGTGTGTGTGTGTGTGTGTGTGTGTGTGTGTGTGTGTGTGTGTGTGTGTGTGTGTGTGTGTGTGTGTGTGTGTGTGTGTGTGTGTGTGTGTGTGTGTGTGTGTTTTCTCTTTTTCGCACGTGTGGGCACGTACTCCCCTGTGATGCTTTGTCTCTCTTACGGCTCAGCACGCTTGAATCTGTGATGTGGAATGGGGCTCGAGGAGACTCCTTAAGGAGGCAAAACAAACGGATAACGTGCAATTAGAAATTCATGGCTCCGCTTTGGGTCAACGAGCAGATGCAGACGCCATGTCAGGGCTGCTCAAAAGAGCTGACATTTATTCAAGGAGCTCTTATTGATCAGCCTTTTGTTTTAATGGTTTTCCAGTGTTGCAGTCTCATTCATCATGCTATGTTTAGCCTGGGCTCTTAGCCCACCATATCATACAGCACCAATCATGTGCCCTTATTTCTGCAATCTTTTTAGACCTGTCTCCTCTGATCAGGGCACAGATTTCTAGAAGCTTTGATTGCAAAGAAAGATGAAGAGGAGAAGCAAGGAGAAGGAAAGCAAGGGAGGAAGATGGAGGAACAGATAACAGATCAGGAGAGCACTGAGCAGCTCTGCCTCTCCTCTCCCCTCCCTCTCCCTTCCATTTCTCTCTACTCCTCTGCTTCCGTCTCTTCCCACTCTTTCCTCTCCTGCTCCCACCCCCCCCCCCCACCCCCCCCCATCCCTCCCTCCTCTCTCTGCTGCCTCCCCTCCCCTTCCCCTCGCTGCTCTCTCCACCCTCCCTCCCTTACTCTCCTGCACGGAGCTGCAGTATATGAGAGGGTCTCCCGGGTCTAGCTTCACTGCAGTGTAGAGAAGGGCAGGGCGGCTGTTTCAGTACGATGCGCTGAAGGATGGTGCACCAGGAGAAACGCGTTTACCAGGTGTGTGGATTTTGATGTTTGTATATGCGTTAGTGATTCTGAGGGTGTAGGATGATATTCACAGGTACACATGATGGGTATCCATCACGGGCGAGCTGCTGTAGATGAGTCACACATAATGGGTGAGCGTGATTGTGAGGCGACGTGGGTGTGCTCGTATGTGATCTTCACCTGGGTTTCTCTGTGTTTTTACATGTCCTCAGTCAAATTTGATATCGCTCATTTGATGGATTACGTGTGTAATCATGTAACGTGCTTTGTTCCGTTCCACAAATGAAATCATTCTCCATCATTTACAGCAACCATGAGGTGCTTTTCCTCCACCACGTTCCCTCTTCTGGGAGTGTAAAATAGGTTGTGTGTGTGTGTGTGTGTGTGTGTGTGTGTGTGTGTGTGTGTGTGTGTGTGTGTGTGTGTGTGTAGACAGTCTGCTGTTAAGGAGGACATCTGAACCGGCTGTCTGAAGTAGACGAGCAGGAGGCAGAGCGTTGGTTGGGAGAGGGAAGGCGTTCAGCTGTGATGTATGCTCTTATACATCACAGTCTCGTGATGCGTCACAAGAAAAGAGAGAGGGTGTTGGGCTGTTTTTTAGGTTGTTAAGAGAGAGAGAGAGAATATTGACATATAGGTGGTATTCAATGGCAGTGTGTAAAAGGCACACACACACACACTCACACAGTATGCATTATTGGGACATATGGGCACTTGGCACAATCCCACAATATAAACACACTTTCCGTATGGTGCCAAAATTGAAAATCATGTCATGCTGCAACATTTTGTTCAGTATTTAAAGACAAAAAACGGAGAGACTTCAAGACTTGGATTTGGATTGGTGTACCAGAAACTCATACAGCTCAAATGACCTACAAATATTCTTAGTTGACTAAAATTAAATTAGGGGCAGCTACACTGGAAGCTGAGATACATTGAAAGGGATGAAACGATTCAGGGTAGGGTGTAAAAAGAAGGAAAAGGGGGAGGAGGAGGAGGAGGAAAGGGGACAAAATGAAAATGAGGACAGTGAAACTTCTAGATTGCTGAGAAGTAAAACAACGCGTCTGGTCGAAAAGAACCAGACAGGAGGAGAGGAGAGATTAACTACATACAGGAAGTTGGCAAACAGAGCAGAATGATGCAGTGTTTAGAGGTGGATGGCACAGCATCTTTAACCATTGCAAAATATATTGTTACAGTTATTAATGTCTTCCATCAATTATAGTCCTGTGGTTACAAATATTAACCAAAGACCATGAAGATTGCTGTATTTGGTTAGAATTAGGGAGAAAATCAGACCATCTGAATCTGCCAGATGTGCCTTTTTAATTGTAAATGCAGTCGAGTATTTATCGTAGTGCTTGTGTAACAGGAGGAACAAGATATTCAGTTTTCTGTGTGTGGTGGGAGGAAACAGTTTCGTACCGATGATTCAGACCTGATATCTTTAGGGTTAGCTGATTATTTAGAGACAGAAACAAGTGTTATGTAAAGGAGACGTAAGATGTAAGAGAGTAGAAGAGAAGGACCTGATTATAAATGTGTTAGCTAAGGTTCGTTAGTAACATATTTATGCAATGCCACATGTGAGCCCACAGCTAGGTTATCCTAATGTGTGAGAGGCAGGAAATTGGATTACATGATTTTGCTCCCTTCTTTCCATCTACCTTTGCCTACGTAATCCCTATTTGTCCTTCCTCCTCCTCCTCCTCCTCTCAACCAGAAAGTGCATTATCATTTGGTATAATACCTGTATTTAAAGCCTTAATTTAAATAGCATTCTACACACTCAGCTTAATATCTCTTCTCGCGAGTGTGTCCCACTCTGATGGAACTGAAGCATTAGTTAGCAGCACTATTAATACTTTTCTTTATATTCATGTATTTTCCTCTTTTTCTCTGGCAGGCCCAGAGGAATGAGAGAGAGTCCATCAGGCAGAAACTTGCCTTTGGCAGTTTCTATGACGACGAGCCAGTCATCTACACCAGCTGCAGCAAGAATGGCCTGTCCTCCCGGTGGGTTTAGATCCAGTGTGTGTGTGTGTGTGTGTGTGTGTGTGTGTGTGTGTGTGTGTGTGTGTGTGTGTGTGTGAGAGAGTCTATTAGGGCTTGATCAATGAAGGCTTCTGAAGGCTGGCACCAATATGTTTGTGTCTTAGCTTCTCACAGCTGACACTTGAGGTCTTTAGATGTTTCTTCCAGAAGTTATTCTTGGATGGGTAGCTGGGAAACAGTGAGATACGCCCTACATTTAATTAATTATTGATACACAGACAACGTTATTAATGTATTTCTGAGACTGAATGCACAACTTAATATCAGGTTTTGTAGACTTCATGTGTTGCCTATGTAAGGAACCTTCTCATATAGACATTATGAAAAAGGCATTTAATTATATACCTGCACATCATGTTGGCAAAACCAAACGATATCCGTCTGACCCTCAATATTTAAAAAACGCTTTTGATTATTGAAGAAACAAAAGCCGACCTGTGCTGTTTTTCATAGCTCTTGGAAAGTTGACATGGTTCTGAGAGGACAGCTTTGTAGCATCACAAATCAGAAAGATACAACTTATTGCATTGGCTTGTTGGTTCATAGGTGTCGTGTGCAAATGACAGAGCATGTCAGCAGGTCTTTTGAGAAGTGATTAACACAACAGACAGACATGCCTGAAGAATGAGAGGTTTCCCTGAAAGCCACAGTGCTGTTTACAGTCATTCTAATGAAACTGACATTGGACGTGACAATTTACAGCAGCAGAACAATGGAACTGGTGAATGGAAAGAGGTGGCACAGTGGTCAACCTCTGTTGCGTGATAAGTTGCTGAGACAGAAACTTGGCGATGCCGTCAGACGGGTTTTAACGAAATTCTCACGGTTAAGTGTTTAATTCCAAAATTAGATATCTCCCATTATGTATAGAAATAATTTCATATATCATGTGAAAAATTGTTCTGTTGACATGTAATGCTTTTTGTAGCAGTTGGTGGGAGAAATCTTATTATAGATTTTTTTATTATTCTCATTTTTAGTTTTAGTAGTATTTATGATACATGATCATTCAGAACATGTGTGTGCATTAGTCTTCCATTCATTTACTGTTTTTATATTTATTTTTGTTTGCTAATCGCCTCTACAGCATTGTGTCATGGAATAAAAATAAAGATTTATCTAAAAATATTTGGATATTTAAGTCTTTCCAATTCCAATTCCAATATGTATCTATTTATTTATTCTCGAGGACA
The DNA here is from genome assembly GCA_032191485.1 of Leptoclinus maculatus. Taxonomy (NCBI): domain Eukaryota; kingdom Metazoa; phylum Chordata; class Actinopteri; order Perciformes; family Stichaeidae; genus Leptoclinus; species Leptoclinus maculatus. The sequence continues at coordinate 3,266,853 of JAVDOI010000010.1, forward strand.
ATGTATATTGATCACCATCACTGTGAATGTGCAGTGTTTGACAAAAGGCTAATTTTCAACTGCTGTCCCTCGTCCTGATGTTAAAATGTTTCCATTAAAACAACAAATAAAACACAGAATGTATATCAGATCAATTAGAAGAGGCGAAAGCAAAACACGCTCTCAAGAGCCGAACAGGATAAAAAGCTTAGAGGAGCACAAGCATTTAAAAATTGACAACATAAAATCATATCATAGAAGACACCAGCATGCAATCAGCACAAACAGTTGAAACATGACAACATAAGAGCACTTTATATTACAGAAGACAGGTGAAACCACTGACAAAAAGGCGGGCAGACAGGGCAAGCATGCAGTGTTTATGACAGATGAAAACAAACTAGACGAAATTATCTTCCCACGAAATTGGTATTTCACATTTGAAATTGAGGTTTTGGGGACATGCACACGCACACGCAGTGGAGTTGCATTACATCAGACACAAGCCGGTTAACAAAAGCCGTGACACAACACCACTCTGCTTTCTTTTCATGGCAGCTCCAGTGACTTGATTCTTTTCACTAGAGGGAGCGTTCACATCAAATGACTGGGGGCCGCCCCCCCCTATGCTACTGGCTGCTGTTTGAGGAAGTGAAGTTCTGTCTGTGGCCCAAATGCTCCTGAAAGAAGAAGTGGTGCCTGATATAAGTGCTCCGCTGTGATAGGTGGAATTGGAGTCATGTGATCTCTAGTGGAGGTGAGGGTGCACCTTCTGGACTTTAGTTTGGAGTGGAAATTCCAGCAACACCCATGTTTGTGAAGCTGTGTAAGTTATTGTTCCCATCCCAGTGTAAGGGGTCGGTTACTTTGGGTTGTTAGGTTCTTTCAGTCAGAGTATCATAATCTGGAACTGAGTGATTTGAGCTCCTGGAAAGGCTGAGGTCGAGGTGCAACTGCTGCGGACAGCCTGATGTTTGTGGCTTCATTCGCCTCATGAAAGCGTTCCATTGCTTTTGGTCCAACTTGATTAGGTCACAGAATGAGACAGTACTGACGTCACTGCACTCTGTGGCCAAAAGTGCGTGGACACCGAAACACAGCCCACGTGCATTTATGTTGAAACAGGACAGGATCCTCCCCAAACTGTTGGAAGCACACTATTGTGTCATAACATTGAATTATATGCTGCAGCGTTAAGATTCGCCCAAACCATGAAAGACACCCTCAGACCATGAGTATATGGGCAGGGATGTCCTTATTAGCAATAATAATTTTGACATTATTCCACATCAATTCATCTTTTTCGCTGAATTGTATCTGCTATTGATCACCCCTCCCTGTCATTATTCCCATGACCGCTTGTTGAGCATCTTGAAAAAACGATGGCCTTTTCTTAAAATAATATGTGTTAAAAGGGAGGGAGTGTTAACAGTCACCGTTTGTCTTGTGATTAAAAAGACACAGCAGTGCTCTTCATACAAAACAATCCGGCCGATTCCCCGTTGAATCTGGCACGTGATGTACAGATGAGTATAAAGAGCTGATTGATGATAGTTTGGCTTTTTTTGGAAATTAAAATGGTTAATTAAATGTGTTTTTTGCTATTCATTTTAGGAACTCTGCAAATGCTTGAAACTCGTGTCCAAATATGTCCTGGCCTTTACCCTTTTCCCTCTTCGTAAAATATACAAAATATATATATATATATATAAGACATTTTGAGGGTCTCAAACTAAATATCGACATTACCTCTCTCACGTTCTTCGCTCTTTGTGTTTTTCCTCTGCAGGCTGCAGAGTGGGGTGAACCTGCAGGTGTGTTTTGTCAATGACAGCAGCAGCGACAAAGACAGCGATGCTGAGGACAGCAGGACAGAGACCAGTCTGGACACACCGCTGTCACCTGTGGTATGCACAGCTTCCGATAGTCTCTGTGCTTTTGTGCACGTTACTGTGTTTACTGTGCTACTGCATGTGTGTTTCTCCTACTCTTTGGAGTAACGACTTGTGAGAACGTTTGGCTGTCACCTCACAATATCAAGTACACTTCTTTGTCGCCAGAGCAAGCAGAGCTCATCGCTATCGGACCGGGACACGGCGGAGGAGGACTCGGACCCGCTAGATGACTGCGGGGGGTTCTGGCGGGTGCAGCGGAGGCTGCAGGAGGAGGCCCGGGTGGCTCTGGCTCTGGCTCGACCCATGGCCCGTATGCAGGTGGAGGTGGAGAGGCAAATCCAACTGCACAGACGTTCACCCGTGGCTGACTTGGTTAGTCATTGAGAGAAAGAGAAAAAGAAAGTTATTTGTCTTCCTGTTCTTTGAAAAATACTTTTTAGGAGATGACCCAGGACAATAAAATATCCTGACCATATGTGAAGGGGAAAAAAATTATGAAACTAGAATGACTTACTATAACGTGCTGTTACAGTAAACACAATTAAAATGACATAAGGGACTTGCATTCGCTGAATAGAAGGTCAGTCAGGTTTTATAACTGTGTGTGTGTGTGTATGTGTGTGTGTGTGACCAGGAGAAAACCCCTGACGAAAATATTTTGACGTTTGCAAACCCAGATAGATCAAGTTGACTTTGACTAATATCCAATAAAACTGTTTCAGTCTTTATTCAAATTCTGGTCCTTTTTGCACATTTTGACTTTCAGTAATTTCCTGTGTTTACATATGCAGCTTCCCCATCTGCCCCACATCAGCGAGGGCCTGATGAAGAGGAATCTGAGGCGAGGGGACATGAGGGACATGAGTCTAGGACAGCTGCAGGTCATCACAAATGACTTACACTCACAAATTCAGAGTGAGTGGATCAAACACACACACACACACACACACACACACACACACACACACACACACACACACACACACATGTATGATACAAACATACCTGTCCTCCCCATGGGAAAAACATGTTTCTTTACGATATCAGAATTTAAGAACTAGTTAATCACGTCTACCAACTGAACACAGGTCTAAATGAAGAGCTGGTGCAGTTGCTGTTGATGAGGGACGAGCTGCATGTGGAGCAGGACGCCATGCTGGTGGACATAGAGGACCTCACCAGGTGAATCACCCTTTTCTCTCACCTTCTCTCTGTTCTGTGTCTTTCTATCTGAACATATCTGTCAAAATTTCTCCACCGCTCTAACGTACTACCTGTCTCTATTGCGACAGGCACGCTCACAGCCATCAGCGGCACCAGGCAGAGAAAGCTATCTCTAAATAAACGACTCCGTCTGCACGCCATCTTACCTCCTGCTCAAGTGGACTGTCACCAGTGTTACTAACGAAACTCCATCTGTGCCGACTGTTTTCCGGAGAAATGAAAATACCATACACCCAGTGTTGACACACAGACATACCACATAAATGTAATGCGCCACAGAATGTTGTCAAAGGTCAGAGGACATCTAAAAAGAAGCTGAGTGATCGCTGCTTTCAGTGTGGACACTGTTGAGTATTTTTGCAGGCTTTTCACTTTCACTCAGCATGATTACTCATGCCATGTTTTATAGAACTAGGGGAATCCTCTCAACGTAATTGCATCCCCTGATTTACCTCTTCATGATTTTGCACGGTACACTCATTTTAATTCTGGGGTAGAGAGAGAGCGCCTGCACGCCTTTGTTTCTCCGTTGTCTGACGACTTCTAGGGGCCACACCTGACTGCACTTTGTCTTTTGTTTGTATATCAAGAGATTGATCAGTTCATCTGTAGACATGCTCTCTTCACCTATTTATCATTACTTTTACTAGGGGCACTGTGTCACTGCTGTTGATCACTGAAATTCACTATTACACACCTACTCCCCCCCTGAGCTGTTGCAATAGAAAATGATGAACACTCAGCAGATTTGCAGCTTAGCTTCACTGGTGGTGTTCAAGTGCTGTAGCGGCTTCACAGAGGTCTTGTAATTTGGATTGCTGCTACAGTTTCCAGCTGCTTTAAAGATGCATTATAGAGCTGCACTGAACCTTTTGAACTTCATTTTCGACAAATTTGGATTCGTCAAATGCCTTTATGTACTCGGTAAAATACACAAAATGACGTGAAATGGTTTAAAAAGGTTTTACTGGTTAATACATAGGGATAGGAAAAAAAAAAGCAAAAGTGGAGGCATGACTGCCCCTAAATAAAAAAAAATATGCAAAGTAATTGTTGTTATGCCCAATTTGGTAATGCTTAAAAAGGGTAAACAAGAAAAAAATATATATGAATAAATCACAGCCTAAACATATATAATTTATCTGTTCAGAGGATTTATGGACATACTGTATGTAAATGTTAAAAGATACTTTATTAAAAGGATGAAGAACATGCCTTGTTGTCTGTAAGTGTTTTCACTCTCAGCTTTTTAAGAATGTTATTTAACACAAAGTCAAACTTTCTTTTCTAATATGCTTCAGTGATAAATGTAATGTATAATGATTGTAAAATCAAAACTCCAGTAATAAATGTTTCAAGTGTGTGACCTTTGTTTATATATTTGGATGGTTTTCGTGAGAGTTCATTTGCATTTTGGCGTTTTTGTTCCGTGTAAAACTAAATCATTACAAAACTAACATAGAAATTGATTCGTCAAGTGATGCTCGGGAAAGCATGTCGGGTCTGCTCTCATTCACATATTCAACCTAAAAAAAAAAGTGCAGTGGAGTTTCTGTGCTCACACTTGTGTTGACACCTATGTAACTGAGTTTTTTTTTATGGAGGATTACCACAAGCAAAAGGGGAACAACTCTTGACTGCGGGGACACAAATAGTCCCATCAGTTACATTCATCAGTTGATCCAAATGAACTACTATTGGATTATTACTATTATCATTATTAAAAAGTAACTGAAACAATTTTTATTTTTTTTTAATTAAGGTTTTACCCATACTTCAACTCGCTTGAACTACTGTACAAGAAGCAATACATCATTTCCACCTCAGATGGCTGCCCAGAATTTTGTAATTGTTTGGAAAATAGATTTCTTAAACTTTGATGTCAAATAACAAGAAATAAAAAAATGTTCACAAAAAAAATGAATGAAGCACATTTATGTATATTATATATATATATATATATGTATATATGGAAAACATGACACGACATTCTGGTTATCTTATTAAACAAACACTGTTTTAAATATTTTTTTTCATATATAATGAATTGATGATTTAAAAAAAGAATCCCGATCTAATAAAAGGCATTTTTAACTTCTATCAGATCGTATTAGACGTTGAAGTCAATTGATATGTTTTTTTCTGTCTGGCACTCGAATAGAATTAAGTATGTTTTGTTTGTGATTATTGATACACTGGACATGACATGATATTGGACAGATGTTAGGCATGAGTGTGCAGTTTGAAATAGCATACGACATAATGCTTTCACTCTTGAAATGTCAACAGTGAACAGTTGGGTAACCAGAGTGAAGCTCAATTACTCATCACTGTTTATGTTAATTCCAGTTTCACCAAAGCATTTGGTGCTATGGGGGAAAATTACACAACCTTGGCTGTACACTTCCAATTTACAGTTAGGTGTGAACACACTGCTGTATGTTGAGGAAAACCCCTGCATCAGCTTGGGTATAAAACACTTAAGGATGTCTGAGTTGAATCAGTTACACTGAAGAATCAGAAGTCTTATCCAAGATGCCGCTCATCAAGCTCTGTGAGTATTATGTAAACCTGACTGAACAGTATTTTCTTTTTTGCAACAAAGTAGTTGAAACTGTAGTTTTACTATATTTTAACTCTGTTGTTTTTTTGTTTTTTTTGTCAGACTTCACTCCTGCTCTGCTGCTCCTCATGCTCAGCTGTCCTCAGGTCAGCCAGTCTATGCCAGTGATGAGTAAAGGACCGCTGACTGAATCCTGTGTTTTATACGCACAGATGCTTCTCCAGAACATCACTGACACACTCACACAGGTATGCCAACAAAACTAAATGTACTTACACAATGTGATCCTTACTGTGTATTTTATTTATGGTTCAAAACATAATCTTCCCATGTGCTAGAATAAACTGTTCAGTGGCATCGACTGCACCAAGCAGAGTGTGGAGCTGAACCGGACCAACACGCCATCTGTGTGTGCACCAAAGGTAGAATGAAAATCAAAAAAATGTTTAATGATTTTATTTGATGTATGTATTTCAAATTTGAGACATGGCAAAATTCTCCAAATTAAAATAATAATTATTGTTAAAATGAAAATATCTACTGTAAAAAAACGTATTCATGTCCCTGCATTACCTCAAATTGAACTTTGTTTGTCCCACAGGAATCAACATGCGCAGGAACAGTCAAGTCAGAATTTGATCAGGTAGGTTGTGCTCTGACTCTGTGAAACATGTATTAAGAACACATATGTTCTTCTTTTAGTAAAAAGCCTTTTAAATGTAGACATTAAATTAGGAAGAAACAACCTTTCATGTGTACACTCAATGTCCACTTTATTAGGTACACCTAGATCATCTAATGCAATCCGACAAATATTTTTTCCATTTAGTGTACTTTTACAACGCCTGTAATGTTCAATTTCTAATGGTCATATAGGCGTTAATCAGAGGTGTATGTTGTAGCCTCTGTAGGTCAGTTAGAGGTAGTGTTGTACAGGACTGAATAAGAATAAGATGAGGTGTTTCTAATGTTCAGTATGCAAAAAGTACCAAAAATAGAAACACCTGTCAATGTAATGTTTGACCTCAATAATAAACATCATATTGGATTTACACATTTCTGACAGTATCAACAAAAACTGAACATTATGAGCTTCAAAACAATGGATGTCACAACAGGGCTACATTAGATTGTACAGTGAGTGTACATACACACTATGTTGTCTTGACAATTGTCTTTGCTGTTCTTCCTTCCAGGAGTCATGTCTGACAAACATTGAGGAGGATCTGCACCACTACTATAAAGTCCTCGCTGCTCAGCCGGACCCTGACAGTTTACTGGGTCCAACTGTTCTGTTCACGCTCAGAGAGATCATGGAGGTACAGTTTTACACAACACTCACCAATATTAAGAGATAACTGAATGACCGCAATCAGCTCCCAGAGTTTAGATGAATAGCCATATCTTGTGAAAACATTGAATTGCTCATGAAAGACATTTGCTCTCAACAGAACTGCTTCACGTGGTCTCTGCCAACAGACCTGGCCTCAAAGGAGGTAAGAGATCTCTTAATTCACGTCATAACCAGGATAATAAGTGTCCTTTGGCTTGTCATTTTGAATTTTCTTTTCTATTTTTCTGTTTGTCAAGGAATCAAAGATTGAAAAGAGAATTAAAACTCTAAACAGTCGTAGTTTAGAGTTTGAATTAATAAGCTATAATAAATGACGTCATAATTCCTCTGTGTTTCTTTTTAAGGCTGCTGCAGAGCGTCCAAGCACCTACGACGAAAGACTGAGCCTCTGCAAAGTGCTGAAGGGCTTCCAGGTCCGCAGCATCACAATAAACCGAGCCATGTCATACATGAACTCTGGTGAACACACTAAATGAGACATAGAGCTCCGACGGTATAGAGTAGCTTCAGAAAGCCAAACAGAACCACTTCACACATAGATCACACAAGCTACAGTAACTGTTCATGTTACATTGAAATAATCTAGAAAACACTCCAGTTGTCACTTTTTAAGAGAACATATTTATTATTGACGTAGTCATGTAACTTATATTTTATATCAAGATGATGTGTTAAAGTACTTATTTATAAAGTGTATTTATCGGGTTTATTTGCTATTTATTTATCAATGATGATATTATTTTCAACTATTTATTGTTGTGTTATTCAATTGGTTCCAAGAATCACCAAATAAATAAACTTATTTATCCTGCATGAATCCTGCTTACTCGTCATTCATTTATTCACTTGTCTTCACTTAAATTTCAGAAAATGTATTACTGTGTGATAATATACTCTTTGATGACAACATTTCATAGTCAACGCTAATAAATATGGTTCAGTCATTGGACTTTTTCTCTTCATACACATCTATTGCAGCCACAAAACAACAATATGATTTACAGGAATATCTGACTTTGCTCTAATTGAGAAGAGTTCTCATTAATGATGGTTTTGAATTCCTAAAAATGGGATTTCCTTTGATCCACCTGACTGTATTTTCCTGTAACCACCAGCTGAGCACTGTGAGAATTATACTGAAAAAAATGCAATGCATTGTTTGTTTACGCTTCAAATGGAAAGTCCAGTGTTAATAATCAACTTACTATCGACTATCAGGTGACAGTCAAAAGTCTTTTGATGCTCAGAAGGATGTGAAACTCTCTGTTGAACATGTTTACAAATGTGATGTTTTCATGATTCCAATAAATGAACTGATTTGTGTTCACACCAGCTGAACTTTCAGTTGCTATTGTTGAGCACTTTGTTTTGGTATATGCTGTTTTGAAAACCTCACTGAAAGTGAAATATAGCTTTTCGTTTCAATTTGCCGTTCCTTCCGTGTTCAGTAGAATTGGCTGAGATTTGTGGCTGCTGAGGTTGAGAGAGACCTATGACGTTCAAAAACGTGTGAGAAAAACTTGATCAGTGTCAGACACAGGAGAGACAGGACATCGGAATACATGTGATGATAATAAGAATAATATATGTTAGCACCATACAGTGCTCACTCTGAGCAAAACACTTATCATACTGCTAATCCTATTTCACGAAGCAGAAATGTGTTCAAATCATCAATACTTTGTTAATTCATAAGAATACAAAAATATGTATAAAATACTGAATGACCATAAAGGCTGCGTATCTCTGTACTACACTACACACAAGGGTGTTAGTTTGGTTTCAGAGGTGGTGGGAAACAAAAGGGAGAAAAAAACTCTCTTTCGTGGGGGAGACCATTTCCTGCACTTATACCATGACTAAAAGGTGGTAAAACAAAAACACTGAAATGTTGTGTAAACAGCTGTATTATTAATGCACTTACCTATAAAGCATGTTGTATTTGCATATTTTTCTACAAAGAGCTCTGTAATTTGATGCCTTATCTCTGGCTGATGCTCAATTCAGCATATTTTTTGTAGTTTTTTTGCTTTTAAACTTCCTAAAATTAACTTCCTCTTAGGCGTCATACAGCTCCAACAACATCCCAACAAAACAAAAATATATATATATATATATATATATAAAATATAATAATAAATAAAAATCCTTTAAATACTATTTCTATGTAATTTGGACAAACCACAAAGCAAAACAAAAAACATAAATATTACTCCACATTTACTCCATTTAAAGTTAGATTAATTCACACCGTGTCGACGGAGATCAAATTATATGCAATTGTAGCGCCACCGAGTGGAACAAAATAGCTTATAGCATGTATGGCTTAGTCAAAGGACCATGCTACCAAAATGCGTACATATTAAGTTACCTAATGTTTTTGAATACTTACACGAACTAAACTTGACTTAACACTTCGAAGTTGACACGTTTCAAGTAATTGTTAACAGACATGCGCAGTGAAACTGGATTGTAATCAGTCAAACCCTGCTACCAGGTGTGTTTGAGGTTGATTGGCCACTTAAAGCCACACACGGCAAGACGACTGCTTCCAAACCTGCCCGAAACCAAGAATGGACTGCAACGTCTCCCGTTGGTGGCTTATCGTCCTCATCTCAGTGTCCACACTCACCGAAGTCCAGTTAGTGTCCAGCGGGGGCTCCAGCGTCCAAAGAAACTCCAACACCCTGAGCAGGACTCGCGGTTTCAAACAGCCTCAGTTGACTGCGGGCCAACGGCAGCAAAGCGCGGGGCTCAGCGCGCGGCCTCGACCTGTCGTGGTCAACTGCCACCCCAACACGATGCGGGTTGTGGTGCAGGCTGACATGTTTGATACGGGCCTCGAGGTGGACGTCCGACATCTACGCCTGGGCTCGGACCTAGTGGGTGAAGGGCGTGCATGCGCAGCGGTCTCATCGGGCGAGGCGGAATTCACCATCCAGGCGATCCTGAGCGATTGTGGAGCTGAACTCTCTGTAAGTGTTACTACTTTTTATGCTAATGCAGCTTCAAGTGAACTTGTGGAAAGTCTGTGTTCAGTGACTTTAGAATTAAAAGCCCCTCTTTGCTGTGTATATGTATACGTTCTGAAAAGACTAACATTGTTCCTTTCAGTCGACAGAAGAGAAGATCATCTATTCTAATGTTCTGGTCTACTCACCTGAACCTTCATCTGATGGTCTGCTTAGACTGGATGGAGCAACTATTCCAGTTCAATGTCATTATGAAAAGTAAGTCCTGTATATATTATATTCACAGCAGTCCTTTTCTAATGTTGGAACCAGTTGTTTTGGGATTTTTGTCGTTGCATATGGCCTTCTTGGGCATTTAAACAATGCTAAGAATTGATCTCAAAATGTAGCTATAACTGGCTGTCTGTTTTTCAGGAGGTATGCTGTTTCTCCCATTTTTGTGCAACCCACCTGGGTTCCATCTGTCTCCAAAGTCTCTGCAGAAGATCGTATACACTTCAATCTGCTACTCATGACTGGTACTAGAAGGATATAATTGGAGCATATTTTCTATTGTCAGGAGTTTTCTGAATCGTTTTCTGTGACATTTTTAAAGATGTTATGCTTCTCTTTGAAGATGCCGCGTCGTGCAACCGAATTTCAGAATTAGTTTTGTGAATGTTTGGATTTTTCATCTTCACAGAGAATTGGCAGTTTCAGAGGGCATCCTCTTCTTACTTCCTGGGTGACCCCATTCATTTGGAAGCTTCTGCCGTCATCGGCAATCACGTCCCCCTGCGAGTATACGTTGACAACTGTGTTGCCACAGCAACTCCTGATGCAGAGGCTACATTGAGATATGACTTTATTGAGAATCACGGGTGAGCTCCACAAACAAATCCTAAACCCCACAACCAAGATTGTTATAGTGCAAATTGTCCTCAACTTGTTGCTGCCCCAACAGATGTCTTGCTGACGCTTACCTGACGAACTCCAAATCCCGTTTCCTGCCAAGAGTTGAAGAGCACAAGCTGAGGTTTAAAATTGATGCCTTCAGATTCTACCAGGAGCCCAACAGTCAGGTTGGTTAATTTTCCTTCATTTGGCATGCCCTTTGTACCCTTTATATATTTTTTAACTGTGTTAAACTAGCATTAGTTAGCTTATTCTGTTCACTATACAAGGCACCTTTAAAGAAGCGCTTGATTGTCTTTCCCACTAAACTCTCCCACAGGTCTACATTACCTGCAACCTGAAGGCTGTTCCAGCCACGTTATCCGTCACCTCTCACAACAGGGCCTGCTCGTTAATTGAAAACAGGTATTATACTAATGATGCATGGTCCGTTCTCCCTATCGCCGTGTTGTCAGAAAATATGGATTAAACTTGTACCTCTTTGAATGCCATGGCGTCTGAAACTGTTCCCCCGTCCATAAAACATGCTATGAATGACCTCGCTAATTTCACAGACGCGACTTCTCTAAGTTTTGAACGTCACCTCCTTTATTCAGATGGGAATCGGTTGATGGGAACGACCAGGCATGTAGAAGCTGCGATATCTCCCATCGGGGTGAGAAGCCTCTGCCCACAGAACCCCTTAAAACTACCATCAGCACCCAAGCATTGCCCTCTCAGACTTCACCGGAGGACAGACCTGAACATCCCCCTGCCACTTATATCCGTATTTGGCCAGGAAAGCGCTGGAGTCAATACGGCAAACCTCAGCAATCCTCCCCTGGATTGATGAAGAGAAGTGCCGAGTACAACCCAGGTGAGTGCAACAGATGGAACATTCACTGATTTTTCATACGGTTTGTCTTTTTCCATAAATCAATTTATATGCATTTTAGATTAACTTCATGGACAGGTCTCGCATTTTGGCAAGTTTTAAGGCCCAATCTTTTTAACCACCGAAAATGAAAAATTCCCTTTTTTTCCTGAAAGTCCTCAATGCAAACTAAATGGTTTTACAGTACTGTTTAATACTAACATTATATACAGTATGTATTCAGTTGATGAGCACTATTTTTTATTTTAAAGGTTAAGTTCCTGAATTATTCTTGTATCGACCTGTTTATTAACGGCCAGTTATTAAAATAACTGAAATAAACCCTTTAACATTTTTGAATGATTTTGTTTTGCAGAGCACCGTATCCAGCTGGGACCCATTACTCTGCTGCCATCCAGCAAGACTGACACAAGGCCGTCAGACTCCAAAATGGTACTTTCACCAAAGAACAGGACCACGTGAGACTCGGCATGGCACAGTGGAGACGTTTATCGTTGCCGTGTAAGGGACAAAACATTTTGGATGAAACTCTGTGAATGCAGAGATTAATCGCATCATTTGAAATGCACCTTCCCTGAAATTAAGTCAGGTTTTCCCCAATAAATATTTCACATTAACTTGTCTCTGTTTTTGTTTCACCTGCTCTACACAAAACACAAGCGTTACAATTATCTCAATAATTTGATATCTGATATTTACCAAATCCAGCATCCTTTAGTTCTTTGCTGAGAACTTGATATGCCTTTAGCAAGCAATTTAATTAGCATTGGGTTTTAAGCACTTAAAGTCGTTAGACCCAAAGCAGCAGAAGTTGATGTCAAAAGGATGCATTGTGTGTTCTTTGTGTATTTTAACACAAATGCACGCACAATGCAACCTTTTGACATCCACAGTAAAGATTCATCTAACATGATACCAGCTATTTTGATCTGAGGAGAAAAGCAGACATGCTAATGGGGGAGCACTTCCCTCCATTACTACCCGCAGCCTACTCATCACGTATCACATTTTTGATGTGAGGTGTATGCAGCAATATAAAACGCTGTCTGTGCCAGGAAAAAAAATGGTGGTTTGTTGGTCACTTAACGCTCGTTATATATGTGTTTTATTTTCTGGGGGGAAAAAAAGCCTATTTGCTTCTTGCTATTGTGAGTGCCACTTCAGTGCCGAGGTCTGTATCCGTTTGACCGAGTCAGCGCTTTGCACTTACAGAATCAGACTGAATGGCCGTCTACCAAGCCATTGCAGCCTTTTAAGGAAAACCCTGACTTGACCCCTTAATGTACACTGGTATTAATATTTCATATGGAAATTCTTCGTCCTTTTGCCATCTAAGAAATTTAATTTGGGGTTGTGTCAGCACCTCGGACAGCTCCCCCTCCATTGTTTCCCTCGGTGGGTGTTGAGCTGTCCCTTGTCCTGAAACAGCAACCGGGTCTTCCGCGGGCCTCTTGTTCTAATGTCCCCTCCCGCCTTCACGATTAATCTTCGGCTCATTGTTCAGTGCTTCTGACAGGACTGGTCGATGTCCTGGGCGCCTGTTTACTTGTGTCCAAGGAATAAGCCATTATGTGTAAGACTGTGTTTACGATTTGCTGGACGGCATCGATATAACCGCTAAGTGCATAATAAATAAGGGGCACATTAAAGTACACTTAGGAGTTACTGATAAACGGATTAGCATATCCAGATGTTGCAGACACTTTCAGCTGTGGGCTTAGCCCGAAATATACTGAGGTGATTATATGAGTGGGTGAACATTTCAACATGTGTAGTTTTTAGATTGTTCGTCACTTTTCTTTGTTTAGTGTTTTTCGGACCTCTGACCATGCGATGCGTCGATGATGGCTCTGCGTCAGCGTTTCAGCCAACTCATCTTCCAGCCCATTCAGTGAATCGTCTCGCCGGCACTTTTCTCCCCAAAGCTTTACCGTCGAGGTTCACTCGATAATTGTCTCCCCTTTGAACACGACGACGATGCTCTTCTACAAATGCCAAGCGCTGTCGGTGTTCGCCGTTTGCTTTCTTGTTCGCACCATCGTTCATGCCATCCGAAAATGTGGACAGGACATTTGTCGGGACGACCAGGTCTGCTGCGCGCAGGGGAACAGCACCAACGCCGTCACCTGTTGCAAGCAGTTCATGGACAACACTTACTACAACATCGCCATGGTCACCCGGAAACTTTCTGGGGTGCTTATTATGCTGCTTCTCTTCGCTGCGGGATACTTCGTCCAGCGAATGTTGTGTTCCAGATCCAGGCAGCAGCTCACCCCGCCTCACAGCGGACACCCAACTGTCACCACGTCCCAGGAGCCGCTCGTGGAGAGCAGCAGCACCACACCGAGCGCTTTGATGGAGCCAGCTGCCGCTTCTCAGCTGCCCTCATACGATGAATGCAAACGCCTGCCGACATATGAAGAAACGGTGTGCGGTGGGAGCAGAAGACGGCCGGAGTCCGACATGGGACAAGCTATGTGCATGACAAGGACGTCAGTTTGATAAATGAACGGTTTCACCATTCGACTTTTGAGATTATATTCACTATAATGGACATTTCAGAAACACACAAACAAACCGCCCTACTATTTCCCCTGCAGCAGCCTTGACTGTGCGGATCTATACAAGAAGCGTCCATGCCCTGTACCGGCCAAAGATTGTATCGCTCGCTTTCATCGCTATTTAGAGGATCAACGAATGTTCAAGCTTGGTTAATTTTCTAAAAAGGCACGCTTTAATGGCTTTCCTAATGTTAATAAATCAGGTATTATGCTTTAGTAATCAGTAATAAAACATCAATAAGAATAACTTTGGGGTTGCCATGTCGTGAAAAATCCATTGTTGGCTCTTTAATTCATCACGAATTATCTTGGGAAAAACACATTAACAGCTTATAAACATTTACCACTACAGGCTTGAATGGATAATTACAAAAAAACGTTTTATTTATTTTATTAATTATTTAACAATGTTTTATTACGCCAGCCAAAGTGTTGCTGTTTTTCTCAAACTGCAGCAGTTAACATAGACTGTGTCTTTGTTATTCGCTGATATTGATGATGTATCAATGACGTCTTAGTGAACCTAAGAGTTCAATCTAAATGCCTGCAGGGCTCAGTGAGATAATAGAATTATGCTTAATAATTGAAGATGGGCTGCATACTGGTAAAAATCATTTCTACTGTATAGCTTATTAGTGTGTGGGACTCAACTGTGGTTCTAATGCACGGTAATAGACTCCATGGTATCTTATGTTTCCTGTGGTATCCATTATAGTGGCAGAGGAAGTAGCCTAATATATGTTCACTCGCTCTTAAGCAGCTTGCAAGATGCTGTTGTTCCAACTGTGCATAGGCATAAAAGAAGTGACTTAACCAAAAGGTCCGATCTCATTAAATATGATTTATTGTTAAGGTGGGTTGTGAATTTACAAACGTATTTCAAAATGAACATGTCACATAATCAATGTTTTGAAAATATTTCATTTCGTACAAATAAATTATTCTTTTTTTTTTTCATTTGACCATTTGGACCACTTGTCTGAAAGCTTCTTCAACTCCAAATCCCGTCGACGCGGAACAGGGCTGAACGAACCAATCCCGATCTGAGCAAACCTTCTTCAGGTTAAACGAGTCCTTGATTTCAGTGACAGTCAGAGCGCCGTTCACGTCCTGTTTGTTGGCGAGAAGAACCAGCGGACGGCCCCGTAGCTGCTCGCTCTTCAGTGTTTTCTCCAGCTCCTTCCGCGCCTCCTCCAGACGCTCCTTGCCCGAGCTGTCCACAACAAACACGACGACCGCCGCGTCCTGGTAGAAACTCGGCCAGTGCTCGCGCATCTTTCCCTGGCCACCGACATCCCACAGGGTTATGGCGACGCTCTTCCTGTTCTTCCTCGCCTCGAGCATTTCCACGTTGAAGCCGATCGTAGGAACGGTGCTGACGCACATATTGTGCTTCAGTTTGTAGAGGAGAGTTGATTTTCCAGCGTTGTCCAGGCCCAGAAGGATAACTTGGGCCTCTTGTTTAGACCCTCGCAGTCCCATGGCGACGTGGAGATATAAAAACAGTCAACTAAGTGGGACAGGCACATCATCCACGTACAGTGCTCTTTTGACGCAGTGTTTGCTTTGTGCGTTGCCCGGAGTTTAATAGATGATCCATTAGCTCCACGCTCACAGATAAGGCGCCATACCAGGGGGCAAAGTGTGTACCAACCAGAGGATATGTTTATATACGCTGTATGAGTAGAGTTGTGCAAACGTATTGCATCTGTTAAAACAATATTGTTCACCCGCGTGTTATGCAGTGACACTAATCTTGTCATGAATAAAGGTTACAAAAGGTTATCCTAAGTTATTTTACTGAAGACGTTCTGCTAGTTCACTAAACGCACATTGAAAAGACAATCAGTCATATGTTATTGTCATTGCTATTCTGGAAAAGTATGTTGCTGTAAATAGGATTAATGAAATCCACTTTAGTAAAACGCTTCTAAATTAGAAAACAATAAAGAGTCATTAGTTTGTTTGTTTGTTTATATAGGACCATGGTGCCATGGATGCATTGTTGCACAATAATTTACCCGAAATTACATGTTGACATAGTTCAGGCATTGCAATCTCACTTAAAACACACTAGTTGCCTCAGTGTAAATGTCAATCAATGGGTAAACAACAACAATATCCAGACTTCACCTGCTAAAGAAAGAAATGCAGTTTTCTAACTGAACCAGCAATATAGTCTTCTATATTGTAAAATAAAGAAAATAATGGTGTTTCAAACATCCCACACAGTTCAACCATCGTCTTGCCATACATGTGAAAGGTCAAGTGGATCTTGTATCGCTCAGACCCTGTCCCCAAACAACCTCAAAAGTTTCAGAGCTTCTCAAAAACAAAAGGAGACATAAACCCATTTGGCAATTATGCTGCTGTGAGAGACCTTCTGAACAAACATCCAGTCTTAAATATAAAAGTGGGTCATTGACCTCAAGTCCATCAATATAATAATAAACATCAATATATAAAAAAACAGGATAGTCAAATATAAAAGGAAGAAAAAATAAATGAAGTTCTGTCAGTCATTGGAAGGGTGGCCAACTGTGCCAACTAGTTCATTTAAACAGCAAAGTGGTTGATGTTAGCTGTTCTCACAATGCTCACCAAACATATCCAACTCTCTACTGACTTAACCCGGACTCCCTTCTTTCATTTGATCCGCTCCACATACTTTTTTTAAAGACATAGAAGTATTTATTCTTACTAACTAAAACAGACACATAACAATTACGCTGTTTCCAAAGAAAACACGTTTTCTCAGTGCGCATGGCACTCTTCATCACCACTAATGATCTTCCTCTCGTGCAATCCGACACTGAATATAATGTCTCATATAGACTAAATCAACACATTACAGTGATCAGTCCAGCCAATTCATGTCACGGAGACGATTTAAATCCACTTCGACTCCACGGAGCACTTCAGCGAGGGAACCCAAATCAGCAGCATCCTGCTGAGAATACTCCAGAGCTCAAGGACACAACGGAGTGCGTCCAAGCACGGGGTGCTTCACTTAATTCCATCTTAATTCCACCTGGGGATTCGACTGTTGCATCAAGTTCTGGTCCATTTCTCTCCCGGCTTCATCCACACGCCACCGGTAGGATTGTCCATCACGTACACCAGTCCCTCGGTGTCACTGCGGCTCTGGGTCCAAGAATGGACCGCTGACTTCTCCGGTGCCCGCGGGGAAGAGCGAGGACAAGCCGACTGACCTGTCACCTTCTTCTGAATGCGGACAACAGAGGCCGGAGAACAACATGCATCCGTTTTCTCACACATGTCCACTGCGCCAACGCGCTGAAAAATCACCCGTGCTTCTATGGAGGACTTGGAGCCTTGTTGTCCCATATTGTGACTTCGATTCAAACACCCCTTTAAATAATCAAAGCAGAGTTGTGTAATTCGTGCTTGTGTCTGAGATTGTTCAATGTCAAGTTTCTTTCTCTGCTGCCCGCGCACCTGTGTCACTAACGAAGTGCCAAATCTTTATAGAACATAGGCAAGGGGTTTCCAGTAAAGTAGTGTGACGCAGTTGACTTTATGTTTATGAGACGCCCGAATGGTCTTTGGCATTTGGATCAGTCAATGTCGAGCTATTCTGAGTCTCTCCACCTGGTAAAGATCGTCACTAAACTTGGCATCATCGAGTGCTTCCGAGCTGTCTGCGCCCCTCCGGAGGGCTGCAGCGGGGTTGGGTTACCTTGCAGACAGCAGCGCGCAGTCGTGGTCTATTGAAAGCTATTTGTGGGTCCGACAAAACGCATCCCGGAAACACGCGAAAGACGTCACGTGTCGTCTCGAACTGGTGAGGGTGCTGCACAGTTGATGTAATGTAATGTAATGCCAGAAGACCTTTGACATAATTAAGACTGGAAATGCATTCAAGATGAAAGACTTAGTTTAATACTGATAGTTTACATACAGATTTGTTTTTTTTACACTGCCTTTTCTTTTTACATTGAGCATCAGCTCAACATGTGTGAATTGCCTCTCAAAAAAAAAGTGATGCGTAATTTACAGAAGAACAAATATTATACAGTATGCTGATTTGGCAATCTGACAGACACACCCAAACACTCAACAATAAATAAGGCATTCGGTAAACTGTTAAATAAAAAAGGCGTCTCTCAGTTGATGCAAAGGTCATTAAACACAGTGGTGATATGGAGTTGAACATGAAACAGCAGCAAATTAAGTTCTACTGTCACCTTTCTTGACAGGTTGCTGGAGGAGCATATCATATTACTAGCTACTAGCATTCCGGTTGTACAGTTCACGATGCGTCACCTTTTAGGGGGGGGGGGGGGGGTGCTTCCCAGGTCAAAGGCAGGCACCAGTGTCCACGGTAACATTGTATGTACGTTGTTCATGACATGGATAAGCGGAAGCACATGCCCTGATACAGATGGTGTAAAACAACTTTGATGGAACAGTTTACTTTAGCTCCATAAAACTGCAGTTACCACGAGGTCAGCAACTAAATCAGGTTCTACGTACATTAAAACCCTCTTGTATTACTGAGGATATACAGCGTTTTACATTGGCTTGATATGTAAGAATTCAACATTCTACAAAAAAAACAAAAAACGTTTGTGTGTGTGTGTGCATGTGTGGTATGTTGAAGTAATACTCCACCCATGATCTGTCTTCTGAGTATCACTAACCGTCTGCACTTGACAAGTGGAAGTACAATTTAGCAGTTCCTGCCTTCAATGAGAAAAGTGTCATGACCGACCCTCAGCTCATTGGTTCAACTTCCTAATGCAGTTTCCTGGTTGGCTACCGCGAACATTAAACAGTTACATCCATACTTACATACATGGATGAATTTTGTCTTTGTTAATTACAAACAATTAATAAATTGATCAACCTTTAAAAAAAATGATTACCAGTATAAATTGTTTAATCAAATCTACATATAAAAACTCAAAGTAAAAATTTGTATTACTAATTCTGTTGACTTTCATCTTTAAATGATGAATTAGTTAATTACTAAATGGAATCACATTACTTGGAAAAAAAATAAAAAGGCTTTTAAATGTTATTTATTATTCCAATTGCTCACGTTTCCTGCTTTAAACATTTACAATTTCCATGGTCTGTTTTAACTTAAAGACAGTTCTTTGTAATTTAAAGATGTGCAAGCACCTAAAGGTTGAACGAAATCCAACCCACAGAGCAGTAGTGGGAGCTGTGATTGGCCAAAGTCCTGCCAAAAGACAACTTCTTTTCCACCAGTGACACTGTTTCAAGCCGACTGCAGCCAGAAGGGTGAAACCATGGTTAAGAGCTACCTCTCAAGTCTGCAGGCGGTGAGTGTTTGATACTCAAGAGCTAGATTTTAGGTGCAGCATCACTTCAAGTATAAAAGGTATCGATCCACTGGAGTCTTTTTTTTGTATTTGACAACATTTTCCAGGTAAAAACTGCGACAGACGCATACATTAATCGAGTGCATCGTCACAATGCAGCAAGCAGGGTGGTGTAATCGCAAACACATTTTCAGTAGCTTCCTGTGGTTGCACAGTAATTCTTAAGTAGGCACTAGTTGAAGCCTTCTTTGAAGAAGCCTCCAGTGGAGCTGTACCATTTATGTGCATATACAGCAAACAGTAGTTATTCAATCACAGTCTAATGTGTGCTGGTTAAGAGAAATCCCCTGTCTGTCTGTGTTTATGCATCTCCACTGTTCTCAGTATTTTATGTGTTTATCGTTAAGTGAACAGATGGTTATGAGATGTGTATTGTGTTCAAATGCCCTTATGTCAATCAAAAACCTACAAAACAAAACATGACATTATTATTTTGTACACGTTTTTTGCATGTGTGTCTGTATGTGTATACTATGCACACGTTTGGTTCTCAGTGTCCATACTTCCTCCAGTGATATCACGCTCACTGCTCCACCCAGAAGATGCGGAAAATCGTTGGAAAACATTGATCACAATGTGAGCTCCAATCGTGACCTACTCCCCCGCCTTGCTGCTCCCCCCAGCTCCACTTTTGAACTTCACCACCATGACGGTGATGTTGTCGGGGCAGCCGCGGTAGAAGGACTGGAGGACGATGCTCTTCGCGCCGAAGTGAGGCTCGTCCAGACGCTCGCGGACGAACCGGACGGCCTCCTCGTTGCTGAAAGCGTCCCACAGGCCGTCTGATGCCAGGATCATGAACTCTGGCTGCAGCTTGTCCATGTCAAAGGTCATGATATCGGGGTCGGGGATGACTACGTTGAGGTTTTTAAGTGGGTAGTCCCCTAGGGAGCGGGACATAGCCAGGATCCCCTGGACTCTCCAGGATCCATTAAAACTGATGAAACCTCCTGGAAGGGAAGAAATAAGAATGAAAAGGTTTAAGCACAGTCTGATGATCTGCTAATGTGGACGTACAGTATTTCAATCAAAATAATGAGTAAGTGTGGCAGAAAACTGAAATGAGCTGGAAAGAGCAGACGTGTTAAATACTGGATCGATTTGATATAACTTAATAAACAAAGATCACCTGTGAAACTCTGTTAATCACACAGCCTAGGTATCTATTTCAGTTAAGTCTGACCCTGTATGGAAGCCCATTCCCACCAGCAAAAAAAAAAAAAGATCACTAAAAAAAAAAAGAGAAAAAAATAGTAACTTAAAAAAAAAAAAAAAAAAAAATGTAATTCACAAAAAAAAAAAAAAAAAAAAAAAAAATCCACCCACAAAATAAATAATAATAATTCTAATAATTTTTACATGGATTGTACTGAGCAAACGCACCCTTGAATAGAATGTTAAGCAAGAAGCAGCTCTGGAGTATAAAGAATGAAACCAATGTGGCTGAGGTGGCGACCAATAAACAGCAACTGGAAACATCTTTTTTTTTTTTCTTTTTTGCTGACAGAAAAAGTAAAAAAAAAAAAATATATATAAAAAAAAAAAATATATATATATATATATATTTTTTTTTTTTTTGTTTTTTGTGAATTAATTATTATTATTTTTTTTGGTGATCTTATTTTATTTATTTTTGCTGGCGTGAATGGGCTTCCATAGTTATTGGTCGCCACCTCAGCCACATTGGTTTCATTCTTTATACTCCAGAGCTTCAAGGGTGCGTTTGCTCAGTACAATCCATGTGAAACATCATCTGTATTTCATGTGTTGTAAAGCCACGTTTTAAAGAAGTCTTCAATGTACTCACAATCCATTCATATGTCATAGCTGCTTCTATGACTGTTGTGTTAAAGTATCTCATAATTTCGACTTTCTATAGCAACTGGAAAAATCTGGTCAGTGTTATGGTTACAGATGGATGCACCAAACGTTTTTTTTTTTTTTTTTTGCTGGTGGAAAAAAAGTTAAATTAAAAAAAAAAAAAAATTATTATAATTATTATAATTTATTTTGTGGGTGGATTTTTTTTTTTTTTTTTGTGAATTACATATTTTTTTTTTTTTTGCTGGCGTGAATGGGCTTCCATAGACCTGTGCTTTATCAAACACAAAAAAAAAAAAACACTGTTTCTAAATTGACCAACAGATGGCAACAAAGGGCCCTAAATTCCTCCCCGTGAGAGTGCAGTGCAGGTACATTCAGTGTGTGGGATATTTGACGGGGTTGCTTCTCTACCTGCCCTCTTGATCCTCTTGCGCTCTTTCAGCTGGTACGGCTTGTGGTCGTGCGACAGCGCGACAGCGTTTCCGTCTTTGTCACACAACACGCCGCGAGAGTCTCCGACGTTTGCCACCGTGAGTTCTCTGTCTGACAGCAGGGCTACCAGACATGTCGTTCCTTGCATGGGGAGATTGGATGAGAAGGACAAAAATAAGAGGAAACAGTCCAGAAAGCTGTTTTTTTTTTAGTTAATGTTCCAACAATTCTGAGTTAAATCTGGTTTGCCTGTTTATTTCAACAGAAGCACGGGGTTTATCACAGCATAAGAAAATGTAATGGTTTGCCACATCTTTTGCTATCACACTGCGCCTATGTTGCAAGAGAAAGACAATCTTTGTGTTGCTTGTGGTTGCTGTTCAGAGCAAACAAGAGAAAGAAAGGTAATTGTTTGGCTTTATGTGACATTTAAGATAACAGTGAGTGTTGCAACAGTCTTGGGCCACGTCCAAAATGTCAGTAAATACATCTCCAGGAATGAAAATGTCAAGAGATCTCTGGTATGATCCTATCTGCCACTATTGTATTTTCATTGATGTTCCGCACTATAATAAATACAGTGATTTGTAAAGATTAGACCACCTAATCCCCAGGCC
Source organism: Leptoclinus maculatus (assembly GCA_032191485.1). Taxonomy (NCBI): domain Eukaryota; kingdom Metazoa; phylum Chordata; class Actinopteri; order Perciformes; family Stichaeidae; genus Leptoclinus; species Leptoclinus maculatus. Next base: position 3,289,414 of record JAVDOI010000010.1, read on the forward strand.
TGAGCGTACATGTAGAGTAACCTATAATGACATGAGGGGGGGAGAGAGACAGAGACAGAGATACAGAGACAGAGACAGAGAGAGAGAGAGAGACAGAGAGAGAGAGAGAGAAATTGATGAATTGGGGGTGTAGTATAGTTAAACATGTTTAGGAAAAAACGCGGGGAGGGAGGAAGTCCTATCTTTAGTGGAGACCGAACAGTGTTTTCACCGTCTCTTCTCATCGTTTAAGAATGTATCAGTATCATATTCGATACACATATTATGTTCCCTCTCTCACACGCACACATTTGAGTCTGACATTGTTTATTGGCCTTCAACATTTTTTTCATTTACTACATACCGCCCTTACAAAATACACATTGTTGCATGCAGTATGCATTCAGTTGGGACACACTACCTCCTCATTGCATGGCATCTTGAACTTTGACCCTCTTCCTCATGTATCTGAGAGGATGTAAATGCTCAAATCAAAAAATCTAATTGTATCTCTACACGACTATATCTAGTTTTCAATGAATCTGTATTTGTTCAGAACATAAGACTATATCCCAGCCAATCTTGTGGGCAGCCTACCCGCAAATGATCTTGTTTCATTTACTCTGTTCCAATAAAATTGTGAAGTCGGAGGAGACAAATCTGTGTAACAACTGATATCAACCCAATAATGTCTGCAACAACTTATGAGACATAATAGAGCATGGGAACTGCCAACATATATTTCAGTAGTTCCAATAACTTTGGAAATGGAATAGCCACTATAGGGTGTAAAGAGGGAACCCGTCAAAGAGGTCAATGATGTCTGCGGGGAGGACATTTTACAGGAAATTGTGAGATTTGTTTGATAGCCGAGGTGCTGTGTCATGTCCTGTAAGAGGCAAGAGAGCGTGAATACCGAATAAACGACGGCTTGAAGATATAATATTAACATCTCTACTTTGACCAAGGCGCACAACATTTCAAATGTTAGTGTTTTAGATTGATTTTAGCTGGTTTATGTCACAAAACGCCCCTTCAGCTTTCTTCCCGTCTTCTCTCTGTTGACCCATTAACTGTCCCCCCCCCACCACACACACACACACACACACACACACACACACACACACACACACAACTATTCACTTCCAACCACTCTCCTCCGCCCCCTAACCTGCTTCATCGTGGTTGGCAGAGAGCTTGTCCAGCATCTCACGATCCACAGTCAGGATGCGCTGCTCGAGGATGCTGCCGTAAGAGAGAGCGCTCTCTCTCTTCTCTCTCTCAAAGTTCTGCAGCTGCTGCTTCAGGGAGTCTGGCAGGTGGGCCTTCACGTAGTCAGCCGCAGCCTGGGAGAGAGAGGGGGGGGGGGGGGGGGGAGAAGTGTTTTGGTATTGATTGCTTCAAATTAGCTTAAAAGGTTCATACATAACTCATACATTACTACAAGATTTTAAGGCAATAATCTGCAGTCATCCCATGGAGTTTTCAGCTACTTTATCCCGTAAAGCTCAAAGCTGCACGAATCAATAATCATAATAATAAAGTTATGTTTGGCATCCTTGGCTTATTCATGCAACTGGCTGCACTGCATTATACATATACGGTTCATCACATTTTGTGATTAATTATCCTCAGTTTGGTCCCCAGAATACAATAAATAATGTTACTATTTGGGGTTTTCCCCCTGTTGTCACCGGGTAATTTGACCCAGTACTACATGAGTACTTCTTTGGTTTCATACAGCAGGTGCTCTGTGTTGAATTATTGAACAACCTCCTCATCCCCCGGCCACCCTCCTCCTCCTCCATAGTCTTCTTCCTTTTCTTTCGCTGCCAAGATTTCCATTATGCTCATGCTAATGCTGTCGAATCAAATCGTTATTAGGAAACCGGTCATACCATCTTAATGTCGCGGCAGATACAGAGTACATATTTCATATTCACAGTTCTTATGGAAATGATTGCACTTTGGGCCGTTCCACTTGCACGCTTCACTGTTTGTCTTTCTGATGTTCTGATGATGTGTGAAAGCGGTTCTACAGCACAGGTACAGACCTTCAATATTCATTGAACTGACAACCACTATACTGAACATGTTTGTCATTAATTACACGGCATTGGGAGTAGAAAACAGCCAGGAAACGACACCTGGACGTGATTATGGTATCCATCTCTCCCTTCTGCTGGACAAATGCACTCATTCATTTAGTGCAGAGAGAGAAAAGTTGCACTCAGTGAGCCACGAAATAAATTTCCATTTACAGACTTCATAAATGACTCAAATATTTCACAGTCTGAGGATTTAATGAGTGCATGTACATTATTGGACCTACTTTTTCAAAAAGGTTGATTAATCTGCGTCGTGGATCTCTTCTTGACATCGCTGCTTTATTGCCCCACGAGTCATGAATTCAATTTTATGTAGCAAAAGTGGTGCGAAAGCCTTTTAAAAAGTTGTAAACTTTTCAACGTTCCTGCTTCAGCAGCAGGTATAGTCTCTGTAAATCATGAAGGGGAGCAGCAGCTTGTGCTGACTTTTTAAATAGTTCTGGGCCAGAACTCACTACCTCGTTTAAAATATACAGGGAGACAGAGAGGCGTTTGAGAAATGTCCTGCATATTCTCAGAGCCGGAACACACTGCACTGCCAGAGACAGCCTGGTTCTATCGGCCTGTGTTTGGTTTGGCGGCATCGCTTCATTTAATATTGCCGATGTTTGTGCGATGTGTGCGTTTGTTTTTACAGTTGTGCCAAACTGCATAAAAAACTAATTCACAGCAAATAGGATATCCACACATGTTGTAATATTTCCCATTAGACAAACACAGCTTTCTCACATAACCCTTAGCTTTGGACCCGTCCCCGCGTTTCCATATATCAGGATGAGGTCTGTGGGTTGATGCCCATGACCCTATAATAGCTGAGGTCCATGTCAGAGTGACACATTCTTTTCCAGTCCAAACCCTAATTTGACTGCGAGTACTGAAAGATGAAACACAAATGAACACACATTGTGCACAGAGATGCACATTTGAGAAAATAAAAGGAAAGAAAAAATGAGGGAGAAAGAGTGAGAGATGTCAGGACGGACAGGAAAGATAAATGTGTGTTTAGGGGACATGGAATGGAGAGGGATCCAGATGAGTAAACACCTTTGACTCTCTGTTTGTTGTCTCTCTCTCTCTCTACGATTGAACACAACCAAGAGGCAAATAATCTTAAAAAAAAAAAAAGAGAACAGGGAGTTTCCTTTAGTATTTTTCTCTAATCAAATTTTAAGTGCCGATGTGCAGCGGGAATGAATGTTCTGGTGTGACCCGACGTTAAACCAGCAGGAGAACATTTGGTTTGAGAGACGGAGCTTTAATTTTCATTCATGTATGTTTATTGCAGATATGATATAAGAACTAGTATGCTTAACCATGACATTCATCTTTTAGTTGCAAAGAACACGTTGTACACAGAGCGTGGAAGATATACATTGATGAATGTGTGTTAGAATAATGATTCAAACTACAACTGGGTTTAAATTAGAAAACACCGTAGTTCAACTTTCTATACGTAAGACTAATAAATCCCCTAAAAATGTAAGAAAGCTAAAGCCCAAACTTCACTGCTTCCAGCCTCTCAAATTTAAAAAGGCTATTTTCTGGTTTTCTTATCCGTCAACGATAGTCAACTGAATATCTTTGGGTTTGGGATTGCTGTCTCGACAAAACCATCTAAATACGTTCCTGTGTTGCATTACTGAAAAAAAAAAAAAAAATGATGTGAAACAGGAATATTGGGCTGTAAATCAGGTACTCTGCCAGTATCTTTCACTGGAACCTCTGGGGGGGACAGGGGGGTGGCGGTGTGACAGATGGCGGCTATAGGACACGTGGTCTGAAGGGAGCCATGAGAAACCATTGACCCTTGACGACACAGGGAGTGGTGGAAAGATGGACAAAAACCTCCTCACACACACACACAACTAACCCCCACGCGCACACACACACAAGGTCTTTGTGATGCATCCAAAGTCAACTCCCTGATTGGCAGCAGTGGGACAGAGGAGGTGTTCACACAGAAGAAGACAATGATGGAGGGGGGGGGGAGAACTCAAGGCATATGTCTGTGGCACAGTAATTAACTGTGTTCCCATAGAAACCTGGCACGGTGCTGTTATTTCCCATCTCTTATAATATCACTTTATTCAGAATATTATATTATATATCATGTCATAGTGGTGTGTTGTGATACATCTCCACACATTTCACAATAGGTTTTATTGAGCATGCCCCCCCCCCAAAAAAGCAGCAAATAGCTACTGTATGCTTCTTCCCAATACCTCCCTGTCTCTCTACCTGCACTGAATTCAAAGTGGCGCTAACTCGTGTGCAGCTGCAGGTCTGGATGAGTCCAGCCTAATGCACGGGGATAACATCGGCCTGTCTAACCTCTCCCCTCCCCAGCCATACCTCTCCACCGTGGCCGTCAAATATCCCGAATATGGACGGGTGGCTCTTGTTGGCGATGTCGGTGAGCACCTCGAAGCGGTCCTCCATGTGGTCTCGCCTCCCCTGTATGGAGTACACGGCTACGTTGTTGTTCTTGAAGTCCCAGGTCTTGGAGAACTCCGCGTCCAGGACGCTGAGGCCTCCCAGCCGGTCATTCTGCATCATCTCCGCTACTTTCCCCTTCACCATCTTCACGGCGTCCCGGCTGGACTTGACGATGGTCTTCACCTCGTCCGTGTGGAAGAAGTAACTCCACAGCGCCAGACTTATGCACAGCAGGAACAACGTCTCCGGCCTGAGGAGAAAATAACGCATGATCCGACCCAGAAGAGACAAGAGCGTCATTGTGTCTCCTATCATCACACGCAACCAAACTGCGGTCTGTCTCTCTCTCCTTTTTTTTTTTTTTTTTTTGCACAATTCACTCCATCCGCTCGCCGGGAGTGTGAAGAAAAATCGATTGGCAAAGACTGAATTTCAACATCTAAAGTGTTTTCTACGGAGGCCTGTTGTCTCTACTCCCACCGCATACGCGCACTGTGCACGGCAGACTGCCAGACACCGGGCCGAGAAGCGCACGACAAAAGCGGGCAGGCCACCGTCACTGACTCGGTCCGATGTCTCGGTCCTATCTTCGGCTCTCTGAACAGCTGCGAGAGGATTCTCCGAGTTGAGCCGATCTCCCGCAGCCCATTGTAGGATGACTGATATTTCGGGTTGGACCCACCCCGACGAGAGACATGTCACCGCGGGGGCCGAGAGTCGACGATGTGACTGGAGGTGTCCTCCTTTTCCGCCGCTGACCCCGTCTCTTCCCTCGGATAGCCTGTTCGGTCTCCGCATTCAACTGCACATTCTCCACATTCACGTCTCCATGCTTGAGCTTGTGTCAAACCAATCGAGAATAAAACCGGTAGTCAGCCGTGGATGTCTTAATAAAGCAAAAACACAAAGCTGAAGCCGAAGCCAACTGGTGTACACAAAGGATGTTATTTAAATCGGGTGCTTTATTTTGAAAGTATATAGCGGAAGTAGATCTTTTGACACTGACTCATCCATTATGACGAAAGTGCGCAGCTGCAGAATCATACGATAGATAAGACATTGCGGAATGAAATGATGATGTCATCTACTATAATACGATATCAGACTGATATCAAATCTAAATACATCTCCACATTGTATGACCCTGCTGACTTTTCATGTCAACTGGACATTAATCAATATAATACACTCCATACTCTATTTGTAGACGCACACAAATGAAGCAGCTATAGCACAATTTAAATTCAGATAAAACGGTATGACACAATATAACACATTTTAGATTATAATATGGGTTATAACCAGTGGCGGCTGGTCCATAGAGGGCGCTAGGGCGCCGCCCCCCCTAGAGCTACAAAAAATAAAAATAAAAATATAAATAAAAATATAAATAAAAATAAAATTTAAAATAAAAATAAACTATACAAATTGTCAATATTTGTGTTTTTGAAACATGGAATCACCCAGTAATATGTGTAAAATATGATATCTGCGGTAAATATATGCTTTTCCTGCTTGTCCTCTCTGCCTGTCTGCTCTTCCTCTCTGTGTGTGCACGTCTCAGCTGGCTGGGGCGCTGGAAAAACTGCCCCAAAGAGGCGGGTCTATAAAGCAGTTTAGCCAATGCTGAGTAAAGATATAAATGAGTGACATACAATTCAGCCAATCAGCGTCCTCAAATAGATTCAGCTTGGGGCAGTTTTTTTCCTGCCCCAAGCTGCGCGTTCTCGTCAGGAGAAGTCTCTACAGGAGAGCGCCAGCGCGAGCACTACTCCTCCAAGACCCGTTTGAGAGGAGAACTGAGAGGAGAAACTACTGAAAGAGGATCAGCCTGACCTCACAATCAGACAGCAGACTAGCAGGAAAGAGAAGCAGTACATGAAGCTTCTCTACTAGCTGTACACCAGACAGGTTTGACTAGCTGGATGACGTCATGATAATAACTTATTTATCTTTTTAAAACAACGGGGACAGAATATGACATATATATTATTATATTATACAGAATATTATATGATATATATATTATTATATTATACAGAATATTATATGATATATATATATATATTATTATATTATACAGAATATTATTATATGTTATATATATTATATTATACTGAACTCCCTGTGAGGGTGACATTAATAAGATGTCCTGACGTGTTTGTGAAAGTGTTATTTACTGCTTTTTTTCGTGTTGGAATAAATGTTAAATATTTAACTGCAAAGTAGTAATGCGCGTTTGATACCTTAATTTGTTTGCATTAAATCATTCTGGGATGTTTGCTGAAATTGATTGGATGTGGCACAGCCCTACCAAGAACATTTTCCACCAGCCGCCAATTGCAATTGTTATAACTTATAACAATTGCGAGAAGAGGCCTTTGTTCAGATGTTGTTACAGCAGTGCATTGACCCAACACTGCCACCCGGTGGCTTTCTGGAGTAATATTTCTCTGACAGTTCTATCAACGTCACAATCTCACACACACACGAATCTAATTAATGCAGTCACCAATATTATTAAACGTTTAACACTTAATTGAAGGTACAGTGTAGCATTTAGGAGGGACTATTTGCAGAAATGGAATATAATACTATAAAACAAACCGTAGTTCTTGGCCCACGGGAGGAGTTTCCGTTGATTGCAATCTGAAACCTCACAGATAGATGATGCCAAATCCTACACACTGGACCTTTTTAAGCAAAAGAATAAGTGAATCTAACTTCAGTTTGTTTTGTAAAAGTAAAGTACAGTGTTGGAAACCAGCAGCCCAAATACATTTATGAAATAAATTACTTCTGGGAGAAAATCTTTGCCTGATGTCATCACTTTCACCCTCATTTCTCCCACTTATGGAAGTTAGTTCAATAATTGCGAGGTGTCTTTCCTCTCAGGCTGACAGATCAGGTGCTCCTTGTCCTCCTCCTCCTCCACCTGTTTCCTTGTTTTTCATCTGATTTGGTATTCTTTTTTTCCCGCATAAACTCTAATATCAATTTCTTTTTTTAACCGAGCCCAATAGCAATAGCTCCAGTGCTTCTCTTTCCTTCTTTAGAGAAATAGGGGCGTGGCAGTATGCTTTGCCAACATACACACTAAAATACGTACTGTGGTAACAATGACATACTTGAGGATGCTTGGGTGATTAAACCTGGATGATTACATTTTTTTTCTTGTATTTTAAGAGCACACATTATAAAACACAGGTCTATAATAAAGCAGTGTATGCACTCAGTTTGTCATGAAATACCCTCAATCCTCAGCTAGACAATTGTAGACGTTCGTAGTGACCTTCTTTGCCTTTTTGTCTCTTTTGAGTTGTTAATTTATAATTTTTTTCATGGACAGTATCATATGGCTCCACATAAGATGTTGTGTGGAACCTTGGAAACTAATGAGGAATCATTCAGAGTTAATGTCAGAGGTTTGAAACTCCATCCGACATAGCATCTGAGACGCGTACAGCTTGGTTCAGTGGGGCCAGGTTTCCATGAGGTTTACCGGGTTTACTGGGCTCTTTGGGTTGGTTTGATCAAGGAGATGAACGGTTGGATCAATGTTGCCACGCCGTCTGTTTTGGGACATTGATCCCTCTCCCACTGGGTGCATGGTGATCCATTTTATGCTTTGATGTGCTGCCAATTGGTGTGATCGCTACAAGGTGTTGCACCCAGTAACTCTCACACGATGTGCTATTCATTACAAACAATGTGTGTGTGTGTGTGTACTCTATGCTTATGTACACATGTTCTGCGGATGTGTGTCTTTGTGTGTAACCTTATATTTCTGCTGTTTGTGTACAAAGCAAGCATGTGTGTGAACAACATTTAAGCAGTGTGTGCACTCACAGGCCCTGGAATCATATCCCACATCACAAAGAATAAAGTCTTGCCTTGTACACAACCTGCTTTATTTCATATCCCTCAGGAGTCATGTAATCTGTTCCTGCCAGCCCACCTACCTCCTAATAACCCCGGTGTTCAGTCCCTTGTTCTCTGTCTCGGGCCAATATAAGGAAAGAGGCAGCCTGCATCAATCAGTCGATGGAAGGGATGGAGTGAAGAGTCAACACCATTTACATCAACAGGTAAGATGCACTTGTTGCTTTTCTATTCATCGTTAACACACTGTGATGCAATACAAAAAAAAGTGCTGCACCTGTTTGATCTACATTCCTCAAAACCTCCACTCTTCTCCCTTACAGCTTTATTGTGTCAAGCAGTCAGAATGCCTTCCGTTCGCCTGGTCCTCCTGACCACTCTCCTTGTGGTACAGATGGCCACGCAGGCCTCCAGCACCAGAACCACACGCTGGCCCAAACCTCAGACCGCCAAGAAGCCCCCTCGAGCCGGGAGCAGCGGCGGCGGCGGAGGTGGGGGTGGAAGATTCGGACGCACCACCACCACGACCCCATCTCCTTCTAGCAGCCTGCAGACGGATGAGACAACTGACGTTACAATGGACTCTTACTCCCTGTCCCCTACAGACAGCACCACCTACTCCAGCGACACTTACTCCACGGAGTTCCCCACCGACGCCATAGTGCCCCCCGGGAGCACCCTCGGAAACTATACCCTTGACTACAATGAATGCTTCTTCAACGTCTGTGAGTGCTGTCCGCCAGAGAGAGGCCCCGTAGGGCCCATGGGAGAGAGTGGGCCACCAGGACCGCAAGGAGAGAGGGCCCCTTTAGGTAAGATGGATTATCATTTTCCGAAGAATTAGCTTTTGGTGGTCAAATTTAGTTCTTCTTCATACTCCTCTCTGTTTTTTGTTTCAGGGTTACCAGGAGAGAAGGGAGAAACAGGGCTCAGTGGACCCCCAGGGCCAGCAGGACTACCTGGAGCCAACGGACTCAATGGCGACATAGGTACTACGGGGCTTAACAGCAGGAGAGTTTTTCTCCTTTCTTGCAAAATGCCGTCCTGTATAAGTATGTTGCGGATGTCATTTTATACGCTTTATTTATCAAAACTACCACAGGTGACAAAGGTGATCAAGGACCGGTGGGTCTTCCTGGTGTCCCTGGCATCACAGGAGAACCAGGAGAGGGAGGTCAGTAAAAACTTTTACATATCAGATCATCTCCTTTATTCATACTGAATTAGATGAGATTAAAGTATGTGTAAATGCACCCTATACACATGTGCAAATGTACATTACTATTGGAAAATTAAAGTATTCTAAATACAACTTGTCTTCCTATGTGAATATATACTTTCTATAGGTGATCCGGGCCCCAGAGGAGAGAAAGGTGAACATGGCTTCAGTGGTCTGAAAGGGGACCCTGGAGAAAGAGGAGAGCCTGGCCTGAATGGGACTAAGGGCAACACCGGGCAAGAGGGGCCTATGGGTCCCCCTGGGGTAGCTGGGACAAAGGGTCAGAAAGGTGAACAAGGACTTATAAGCGAGTGTTTACCAGGCGAGAAAGGTCATGTGGGTGAGCGTGGGCCCCCTGGTCTGAGAGGTGAGATGGGCCCCCCAGGAGTGAATGGAACTAATGGTGCAAAGGGAGAGAGAGGGGAGCCAGGGCCTCCGGGTAGGAAGGGGGATACTGGTGCCAGAGGGCCCCCAGGACCTCCAGGAGGCAGGGGCGTGGCAGGGCTGAGGGGGGAGAGGGGAGTTAAAGGTGGGCGTGGGCCTCGGGGCCCTAAAGGCCCACCAGGTGAGAGCGCGGAACAGATTCGCTCTGCCTTCAGTGTGGGCTTGTTTCCTAGCAGGTCCTTCCCACCGCCCGGCCTGCCCGTGAAGTTTGATAAGGTGTTTTATAACGGGGAGGGGCACTGGGACCCAGCACTCAACAAGTTCAACGCCACCTACCCGGGGGTCTACTTATTCAGTTACCACATCACCGTGCGCAACAGGCCCGTGCGCGCTGCCCTCGTGATTAATGGGATACGGAAGCTGCGAACTCGGGATTCTCTGTACGGCCAGGACATCGATCAGGCGTCCAACCTCGCACTGATGCAGCTGAATAAAGGCGACCAGGTGTGGCTGGAGACGGTGAAAGACTGGAACGGAGTTTACTCCAGCAATGAGGATGACAGCACTTTCTCTGGCTTCCTGCTTTACCCAGACTCAACGGACAAGCCTACTGCTATGGAAAACAAGTGACTGCAACCTTTGACCTTGAATGAGGCCCGATTTTAACTTCTTGTAGACTCTGCACAGCCTTCAGCCTTATTGCACTGCCCTGTCAAATGAATGTGATTCAGCTAAATGCTGCTGCTTCGGTTTCTGCTCGCTGCTGTCATGCTAATCAAACCAAATGCTTTGCTTGCCTTGCTGTATTTGGAGATGGATGAGGCTTGATTATAACGCTGTATGCAACACTTCAGTTCTTTGTAACACCGCATTAAAAATGACTATGCTTGAAATGGATGACCCTTCGGTTTTATTTATTCAGAACCAGAACTAGAAGCTAATTTATAAGCCATTAGTCTCTGCAATTAGGATAGATAAGCTCTGTGTCAATGAGGCCAATACAAATTTGGGAACAATTGAAGTAAATATTCAATGATTGCATTTGGTTCCCACTAGAGGGTGTAAGGTGTCCAAGTTCTGTAAAGAGGTATTTGAGAGGATTTGTTAAATGCTGAGATGAGTACAGAGAAAATCATAAAAAAAAAAAAGGTTTGCACACATTGAATGAAAACGAAATGTCCCAAAAGAATTATTCTTATTAAGACTCAACATGTTCTTGTCCACTTACTGACTGCAAAACAACAGGAGATTAATACTTACTAATGCAGCTTCCATTCACGCAGCAGAATGGATCGTTCTTGCGGACTCTCGTCATTCACTACTCGCTCTGTTTGAATTCAGTGGATTCGGTCTGTTCAACGGGGATTCACTACAGGAGAGAAAGAGTGACATCCCCGTTTCTCTTAATGATCAGCAAAGATTGAAGGCAGTGATTCGTAGCCACAGGAACACAGACGACTGACATGAGTTTATAAAAGCATCACCCAGAAGCAGATACATGTAAAAAATAATATTTTGTGCATTACATACCAATAACACCAGATTAGCTGCCCTAGCACCAAACACAGAGGATAACCCTCTGCAGCAGAGAGACAGATGAACACAGTATAGATTATACTCTGGTGTACCTACACTGCACCATTTAAAAAAAAAACTGACTTTAAAAAAATGCTTCATCTCATTAGATTAAACAATAAAAACCTCTCAAAAATGTTCCCGTACACAACAGCAATCCAGCTGGAAGATACATTGAATTTAGTAGTTTATTTAGAGAGGTTACTGAGGCATGTTTATGTTGTGATGATGACAATAGGGAAACTGCATTACCTCGTTCTAAAATATGTTTTTCATTGTGTGGTGGTACATTATTACATTTTCACAGACTTTGCCAAATCTTCAGTAATTGTAATGAAAATATCTTATCACTGAAAATCTATATCTTATCTTAGATTTAAAGTGACTAAACCTTATAAGAGGGATATAGTTCAAATTGAATAATGTTCATATTGTCATGTTTTGAGCAAATTGGAGTACCTAATTTAATACTGAGTACATCTATTTTGCTAGTTTATGACCAGAATGTTTTTGTGGGTTCTGTATTGATGACAGTAGGAGAAGCGATGGCCTTTATTATAATATTCTGTTAGGATGTTGTGTATTTAAGTCATTTTTGTCCAAACTATTTAGAGAAAAACACTTCAGCACACCTCAATGTGTGACAGTTGCGTCAGAGGGAAGTGCAGTCGTAAAAAACAATGAGGAAAAACTGCCGCATACTGTCCACTTACTGCTGAAATATTTATTAACGCTACGTTTCGGGCAGTCCGACCTTCATTAGGTACAATGTTCCCTCCGCAATCAATTACTTTATCTCTTCTTAATTATTCTTCATCTTCTTATTTCTAAATCTATCTCACACATTGATTGTTATTTTTTACAATAAAGCAATAAATTGACCCTACGTCTTGGGTCATATTAATGTATCCATACAATACACGTAAGAGCTATTAGCATATATAAATGTCTCATTCATTTGTATACAAATCTGACCCGAGAACACACTCTGTTTTTAAGTGTGCACTTAACCAAGATTGTAGCCGGTGGCACATAAGAAGATAAATAATGACTATGAAATGAAATATCATGACATAATAAACATCAGGGAATTATATTTTTAATAACAAATATCCAAATAAATGTTGTCAAACACAGCCTGTGTTGTTGTACATTTGTGTCTTTTATGAAGGAATGATTAAAAGCAGGTGACGACCGAGCATTGGATCTGAGTGTGGGTCAAAAGTCAAGAGAAGAGAAATTAACCAAGATTGTAAAGGTAATACAATATATGTGAATTTTGCATAGAATTAAAAGTGTAGTTTTTGGGAGAGACAGCGACGAAACGTGATCAGTTTCGCAACTATGATGAGTCATAACAAGAAAGGAAGGATTTAATTTTTTCAGCTGACTCTGGGTCTTTAAAGCTAAACATTTCTCTCAATCGGACAAAGCTTATTGATTGGGGGGAAAAAACATTCTGGGCACATGAAGATTTACTTTAATTAATTAAGAACATAGGTAATATTCTGTAACAGAAACATAACTCTGAAACCTGTTAAAGAGGAAGGCCTAGAACGGCATCTTCATCTCCTGGTCAAGGACATAAATTTACCTCAAATTTCCATCATATTTATGTTGCTGTTGTTGGTGATGGCGGTGTGTGTGTGTGTGTTAAAATGTTATTTTGCTTGTTTGTTTATAGGCCTATCTGTGGATGTGTGTGTGTGCATTTATGTATTTTCTACTACTCTGTGTGAAAATATAAATAACTACCTTGGCGGTGTGTGCAGTGTAATCTGCTCCCAGCAGGCTGGATTCCCACTGTGAGAAAGACAGTATATTGTTCCTGCAGCACCACAGATAACAACTCATTAGCATACTGAATCATTTGGCTGCAAGAGCCACTCTGCCACCCATCTGCACTGAGCTGATAAACACACACACACACACACACGCCCGCTTTCTCTCTCTCTCTCTCTCACACATACACACAGATCTATGTAGAGCAAGCACATACACACTCACACAAGCCTCTCATCCCCTCCCTTTCAATCCCCCATATACACTCCCTGTATCCCTCTCTTTTTGGTGAGTGTGTGTGTTTGTGGAGAGACAGGAACACTGGAGCAGGTAAATGTTTGGCAGGCATTAACCCTGAGGGCCTCTCAGTGGAGTCCCAGCACAGCCAGAGCAGAGCACAGGAGGGGTCCCCAAACACCTGGATGTCTCTGATGCTCCCTGGAAGCAATTTTAGTTTTTAAGAAATGTCTAAGAGCTGGTGCTGTTGCTAGTGGTGGCAACGTGTGCTGTGTGGAGTTTTGGAATACAGGGACATATATAGACGTTTCAGAAAAGTAGCATTTATTTGGCAAAGCAACAACCCTTCGGCAAATTTCTTATTGATGAACACCGGTTTGGTGAACGTAACTTTTTCGATTGCATAAGTTGAATAACTTTCAGGCGGCGGGAGTCTACCACTGTGGCCGTTTCACAATGTGTACAGACACAACAGTGTGCAAACGAGTGCAGCGAAGGCTGTCAAAACTATTTTCACAATGGCAGGATATCCTGCAGGTCACCGAGCCGCGCTAACCTCCACAGGAAGTTGTCACTTGTTGGGTGGAAGTGAGGATTCCAGCGTCCATTGGGGGGGGGGGGGGTTTCATGAGGAGGTTGTGGTTTCGAATAAACACTGTGTGCAGACAAGGTGGGAAGCAGCTGCCGTGGTATGTTATGCCATTGCCTGTCTTAGAATTTTGTCAAATAAGTTATGCAATTATGAGTGAGTGGGTAAAAGGTATTATTAATCATAAATGCTGAAATGTGGTAACAAGTATCATACATTCCGTTTCTTTGACAATGAAGGAATTGAATTGACTTGAACTGAATTTAATCAAATGACATTGAACTGAACAGAATATAAATAATTGAACTGAATTGAATAGAAGTGGATTAAATTACCTTGAATTACAGTAATACAATCTACAACTTGCTGGAGTGAGATCGACCACAAGGCTTTTCCTCTGCACGTTTTATTCAGGGGTTTTGTATAAAATTCATCGATTTAACATTGGATATATTTATAGATACAGCTATCATACAACAAATATGTCATTACCAAACGTACAATGTCCCTTTACTGCAATTCATAAAATACCATAGTTACCAAAGGTACCAATATAGGCTACTAGGTCCTGCTGAAAAAGCAGAATAACCAACAACAGTGAGCAAACCTTAACTGTATTAATCAGAAAACTGCTGGTGTTGTTATGATATTAACACTGTATGTGTGCGTGTGTGTTCGTGTCTCTGTGCATGTGTCTGTATATGTATGCGGCAATGAAGGGATTTATTTGTGTACCTTACTAAACTACAACTGCATTACAGTTTTTAAAAAAAACACTGAAACATTCATATCAAAATGACTGCATGAGTCATTTCATAATATCATATGACTCATATTTTATACACTTTAAAAAACACTGCATGTCTTGTACCTCCGCAAAATCAAATAGATATATTAATTCCCGGCAGTGAAAATGTTTTAACTGTCTGTCGCCGTATTTGGTGTCATTTTCTCATCACCAAAGTGTAACAGAAGGAAATGGTACCACATTTGATGTACTACGTTCAGTTGTTGCTTTACATTTTGAGTTCTTCGCGTTCAGTCTCTCTTCTTTTTTTGTTTCATGTCTCCCAAAAGACCATTTTGCTAGTAAACCAATTGACAAACACACTATAGTACATCTTAAACCACATGACTTGAACTCGAGTGACTGTTGTTACATTATGCCGTGGAAATATAATGCTATTTACAATACATACGTTACTGCATGGGTACAATAGAGTCCAGTCGGTTCATTTACGGCCTCCAACTGAGGCAAACTTAATCTTGTGTCATTATTCTAACACATTACATTTGTTGGGCATAAATCTCCAGGGTTGGCCGCATTATATTGTAATCAATAGTATCATAATTGAAGCATTGGCCCAAACTTCAATATTACAAATCGAAAAAAAGTGTCTCTTGATTGATCTTTTGTTTGATTAGTTTTTTTGCTTGTTCTTTCTTTCTTTTTATTTTAGAATATCCTGTCTTTGGACTTTTAAAAACACGGACGGTTATAAACCGCAGGTCAGTCAAAGACATGAGACATGCAGAATGTACAAGTCTTTTGTTGGATCAAATTCAAACAATCACCAATCAAAGCAAGCGATTTATCAGTGCTCCCTCAGGTGTAGGGTGGAGACAGGATCGTACGCCGCTATCTCACTAGGTGGTGCTTGATTCTCTTTCCTACGCTGACAGCTCAAAGCTAACAGGTCCTGAGCATAGACACCTCTTTCTTAGTCCCTCTCATTTCAGTCTCAGGTATTGTGTCTGTGGTCTGTTGGCATCAGCATCAGCATCATCGGCGACTGGAGCCATCTAAAGGGCGGCCATTGCGCCTCAGATCTCGAGCAGCTAGATGCAGCGCGGGCCCACGTGAAGCCGTTAGAGTCCTTGGAGCTGGAGGCGAGTCCTGGTCCTCCATAAAGCTCTCAGGACTGCCCTCGGCATCGCCGTCAGGCAGGCTTCCACAGCTGGAACCTGGTGACATGGTCTCCAGAAGATCGTCCCTGGCCAAGCCAACCACTGTGTCCTGATGTGGACCACCCTGAGGGCCGCCCTCGTGGGCCCCAACTCCAACCAGCAGCCCTGTTTCCCCGTCAGTTGTGCTGCCAACATTCCTCCCGCCGTCCTGGTCCTCCAGGAGGTCGGAGAGGAAGCTAATGTACTTCATGGCAAGTCGCAGGATCTCATTCTTGCTCAGCTTCTTGTCTGGGGGGTGAGTGGGGATGAGTTTGCGAAGCTCCGAAAATGCCCCGTTTACGTTCTGCTGCCGCCAACGTTCCCGACTGTTAGTGAAGATACGACGTACGATCTTTGGCTGGCCAGCTAGCAGGGAAAAGGGAGGAAAAGAGTCGGACACAGAGAGTAAGAAGAAGAGGCATTGGTAGGACAAGCCAAATAACATGAAGTGCAGAAGCTGAAACTGATAATGCTATCTGTAAAAGGGTATAGCACTAGTGCAATGATAAAAATGGAAGAAGTAGCCGCAGGAGAACGGATGCACATAGGATTTGAGGAAAAATGTTTTCGTAGCAAAGAAATCCTAAAGAAATAAGCTCAAAATTGTCCTCTCTAAAATATGGGTTTTTCAATGATGGAGAAGAAGTTATAGAGGCCTGCAAAATATAGTACAATATGCTCTGTGTCAAATACTATGTACATGTGGTGCAAGATAAATGGAAACCCCAGGAAAGAGTGTCGGGGGGACTTGTGTGCTCCCGATTCCATTTTGTATGTACTTTTTATTTATTTAGGTACGATAAAATACCCCACTGCAGGTAGTCACATCCTCCCGCCCTCAACAATTGTGTCTTCCAGGCTATTGTCGCCCTTGGAACACACCCAGTCTATCTTAATCCTTCAGCCCACTCTGCAGTAAAACCTTGGCATGGAGGCAGCAGCACCCCCATCCTCCACCCCAGTATATGGCAGTGAGTGGGCAGCGATGGAAAAGAGGTTTCAAATGAAATAAACCCCAAATCTGACTAAGTATAGCTTACTTTAATGGCATGCAGGTAGCCTACATGTATTTGACATTCAGATTAGCAGCATTCACTTGTGCCATGAATTATGATGTATTTATTCCTCTGCGTTAAACACTTATTTATTTTAAGGCATCTTCTGCAACACTCAGATTAGGTACAGTATGGATCGATGTCAGTGGATGAATGACAATGGAGACGAGGAAGGAGACATTTAGGAGACTATATTGGCAGGAGGCGGACGCAGCAAGTGCGTCTCACCATACTTATAAAGATCTGAAATGTGCCTACCCTCGTCGAGTTCAACCTCATAAGGCCCCTGGCGGCGCTTTACCCTGTTGCTGGGGTACATGCTGTACTGCTCCGACTCCTCTCCGAGACTACAGCAACAGAAAGCAGACAAAAGATGCACAGGTATATGAAAAAACATGAATTTACATCATTGCCTTCATTGCATCTAACCCTCAACAACCCCCACTCCTTGCACCAGTAGCACACACACACTCGCACACACACACACACACGCACACACATTTATAGGATAATTCTCCGTCATTCCTGCACATACTTACTAAATAATGTCAACATATTGAATACAATACAAGCATATTTCTGACACTAGAAGCCTATTCCTGGGCCACAGGGCAACATAGCAGCCGTCAAACTTATGCTGAACACTCACAATGACCAAATGAAAACGTGCATTCCTGAAACTACACGATATTTATTTTTCTTTCTTTCCACCTTTACCTGTTGATGGCGGCGAGAGGCTGCGCCAGGTTGTAGAGCATGGCCCGGGCCGGGACAGGAAACGCGTTTGGGCTCAGTTGGACCATTCGAGCGTCGTCTCGTTGCGGCGGCGGCAGCGGCAGCGGTGGAGGTCTGCGAAGTTCCGTGATCGGCACCAAATGGCTTTCTGTCCTCTGCTCCACCGCTTTTATAGCGTCCCTCCTGGAGAGCTCGATCACCGGCACTTCCCTTTTCAGGTCAAGGGCGTTGTGAGAGGCAGTTTCCTTGGCAACGCCGTTGATGATGATGCTGATGCTGGTCCCGTTGCTCGAGTTCTGCAGAGGAACGTCATCCCTCTCCTCAACCCCCTTGAAGCTCCCTCCCCTCCCCTTCTCCCCCTCCTCTCTCCTCGGCTCCTCTTCCTCCTTGCATCCGTTCAGTCTGGAGATGATGGAGGAGTCCTCTCGCTTTTCAGGACCGGACTCTTCATCGGGACTTCCAGGACGAAGCTCCGGCTGCCGTTTTTCCATCATTTTTATACCGTCACCACTCGCTCGAGTCCACTAGGTCCTAAATAAGATTTTCCTCCATTAATTTATTGCTCAAAATAATGTGTGACAGTCTCTATCTGCCAGATGAATAACAAAGCGTTTGCTTCCTATATGGAAGCCCATGGGAATTTAACAATCCATTATCATTGTTATTATTATTGGCATTTAGATTATGATTAAATGTTCTTATTATTATAGTTATATAAATATGATCAATTACAGACTTAACGTTTCCAACAAAACAAATAGTCAAAGAGCAGTGAATGATATTAGTTGCTTGCTTCCTTCTTTTTCTTAATTACTACATTTAGCACAATATTTAAAAAGAAAATTAAAAGTTAAAACTATAATGCAGACAATTTTGCCACAATGGACGATAACACAAATTCTTTATGAGATCTCAATTTAAAAAACGTTTTAATTTTCGAGGATTTTGTCATTTTTGTGAGCTGTTGGTGAAGCTTTTCTTTTCTTCGGGATGTGATACATTCCTTATAATCATGAATTTGCCCCAGTTAAACATTTGTTTCATAAACTTGGAGCCAGGGATATTTTTCAAATGTTCACTTGTTGTTTACAAAGAGCTTTGTCTTGTGGTTTCTGCATTGCATGTTTTTTCCCTATTAATAAATCTTCGTATCTAATGCTTGCTTGGGCATAACGTTCAGCTAATATCTTAATGTATTTAAACCGACGTTTGAGCTCGACATAAACTCATATTCGAATAATTTTAAAAATGATGTCGGCTGCTGTTGATTTAGAGGTGACATTATCGTCTTATAGAGAGATAGAATGCCAGGACCACGAAGAGAGCTTGGTATCCATTCTTTGTCAAAATAAAATCCCTCATTTTTTCCCGTCTTCAGTTAATGAAATAAAACAACCTCCAAAAAACAGTTTGACCTGATCATTTTCATAGCCACACATGTCAGAGGTGCATGGTGTGATTCTCGTTTTATGGCGGTGTAGGCCGTGGTGCTGTTGTTAAAGCCGAACATCAAAGGCTTGTAATATGTAATACACTACACACCAGCGTTAGGGGTTTAAGTACACTTAACTCGATTAATGTACAAGGAATATTATTATAAACGGAACACAAGACCGCCGATAAAAAAAAGCGCACTTTTATTTCTGGGAATTCTCCAATAGGCCTCGCATCCGTTATTACATCCCGTACAGTCTGAACCATCCGATCGGACAATAGCGGAAAATATAGGCTGAAACAAATGCACATAGCACCGATAAAATTCAGACGATAGCAATCCAATTACTACCTTTAGGAACAACGAATACGTTGGTTTAAATAAAGAGGTGTATTTTTTTATGCACTTACCGTTCCAGTCGTGTTGTTGATGTTACTGTGTAAGTGGAGCCATTTTGTGAGTGGGTCATCCATGTCTGAGCTTTTTTTCTTTTTTTCCCCTGCCAGTTGTGGAGCAGTGTGTGTGTGTGTGTGTGTGTGTGTGTGTGTGTGTGTGTGTGTGTGTGTGTGTGTGTGTGGGTGTGTGTAGCTGAGTTATTCCTCGCCGCATCCAGTGCGCTGCCTCAGTATGGGGAGCGGAACACAGGCCGCAATGTGGCCGAGTGAGATAAGCGCACGGCAGCGGCCTCTTCATTCCCGATAAGCCCCTAAACCCATTATTTATGAAATGATTCATTATTATTTGGCTGTCGTGGGCTATATAGGCTTGTGGAGGGCAAAGCATTAAAAAAAAAAGCAAACAGGCATAGCGCAACGGCCTGTAACAACGTGAGGTACACTGTAGCCTGAGCTATTTGGAGGTGTTTTAATTTTTTTGATGAAAGAAACAAAAGCTCAGGTTAAGCTGTTGACCTATTTATAATTTCAACAAAGGAGTTTTTGCTAAGCCAATTTATCCTGCAATAAGATAACTGATGATAGCAGAGGGTCGTGTCTTTTTTATTTTCATTTTACCCTAAAAAAAAAAAGAGTATATCCATTAATCCATATCCATTCCTGCGCCTTGAGGCTGGATGTGCTACTGATACAATAGATTGCCCAAATGAAGAGAGAGTAATTATGATAACGATGCCGTATTCGAACGGGACACAATTCTTTATCAATTAACCAATCAATAAATGTACAATTGAATAGGCCGGAATGTGCTGTTGCATGTCAGTGTTTGTGTTGGGGGTCTTGGACGGCGGTTCCCCGGGGCCCGTTGGGGACTCATGGCTGGGAGAGATAAAAGCGTATCGGCTCCTGGTGGCATCAGATACAAGAGCAGCACGATATCAGACCACGTTCAGGACAACCTAAACGGTAGCAGGTACATCCTAATAACGGATTTTCCACACCGTTTTTCTTCTTCTCTTTTAGTCAAATACATTTATGAATTTAAATAATCGCATACATTTAGTCAGATAAACTCGTAACATGGCAAAGTACAGTGCAAATTGCGTAATTAGATAGAACCATAATATATATTGAAATAAGCCCAGTGCAAAAATAGCGAGCCCTAATTAGTCACGACCTTTAAACAGACCTGTTGAAGCAGCAGTCACGACCATCTTCCTGCATCCTGCTCAGCCTCGCATAATCCCTTTTAACTTTTTTTATAAGCATCTTGTAAAGAAACCTCAAATGTGCCACGATTTTTGTTGCTGGGGAGCACTGGGCACTACTTTAGGTCCATTTTAATTATCTAAAATTTGCAAATCAATAGGCCTAATTGATTTAATTGAGGCTGATTTAAGTATTGGGGGTTTTACTGTCAAATTAAAAAGACAATTTATGTTCCTAATTCATATGTTTGGAATACTCTAAATTTAAATGTTTCAAATATGCTCATGCATCCAACTGAATGGATATAATGTGATATAATGTTTTGTGCATAATTCATGAGTTACAAAAGTTAATAAAACATTTTTATTTTAAAGAAAACAAGTATCAGTTTCCTGAAGCAATGGGTGATACAGCACACGTAAAATGAAGGAAGGGATCCTGCAGAGCCCCAGGGAAATACAGTATGATCCGTTGAAAAACAAAGAGATAATTAATTGCTTTTATGTTTAAAACGTAATTTGTGATGCAGTTGCAGTTCAGTGGAGGGCACTTTATTTTCAATAAATAGCTCTTTAGTTTTAGGGTCTCATGGGCCACGATTACATTTGTGGCACATCATCCTTCATCAAGTGAATCATCTGAAACAATCAATTAGATTAATGGGAACATTTAAAAAATGCAACAAAATATGGTTGTACTCAAGGGTCATTTAGGGTGTTCAAATAAATCACACTTTGAACATGACAAAAGTGAAGTTGTTGCAGTTTTTTAATGGTCTCAAATTACTTAAGTAAAAATAAATGCTGTCATCCCATTTCTTTTTATTTTGTGAATAGTTTTAAGATTTGGTAAAAAATTCAGATATGTTGTGAATGAAGGGATCCCTATTCAACTAAGTCTGACCAAATAAAACATATGCGCAGAAACAAGTTGTGCTGGAGTTGAATCAGTATTTATAGTATCACAATATATACTCTGAAATCTAGTTTCTAGCTAATGAGTCCTCTCTACTACTGGATGTATTTTGTGATAGATTTGTCATTTGGTTATTTTATTGATTCGTCGTTGTAATCCAAATCCCTTGCAGTGTCATTTTACAACAGGAAATTAACCTCTAACACTGTAATCTCATGAAGCCATTCTCAGATGTAAAACTGCACTGAAATACACACACTGGTTATCCGCCATATGCTACAGTACATCAGTCCTGTTTGCAGTGGTTAATTATAATCCACGGCTGCAGGAGAAATGGCTCGGTGCCAGGCCCATCTTCCCAGTCAGCGCTGGTTGCGTCGGGCCGGAATGATCCGGAGAGAAGCGGCGCTTTCCCGGGTCATGAGCCGCGTCACATGGTCCAGACTGAGTCCAGCCACTGCCTCTCCATTCACCTGCAGAATTTCATCACCGATGCTGAGTAGACCCATGTAAGGGCCTTCCCCACCACCGTCACCCACTTTCTCGACATACACACCTGGGAAAGGAAACAATAAGAGGCAAAGACACATAAAGGTGAAGGAGTGGTTGGATTGTGTGAGAACGGAGGGAGAAATGTAGAATTTGAATTGAGGAAAACAGGAGATAGATAGATTCCTTTGTGTTTACGGGACCATACAAAACATATAGGCCTATACACAATATTGTAATTAATACCATAACAGATTTACCATTAGTAAAAGCATTGTATCTAATGATGTTTGATTACCAATTCAACATTTTAACAGTAAAGCCAATTTACATCTGAACAATGACATTTCAATTCTATTCTCTTTCTCTTCTAATGTCTATTCTGTTTTCAAGATACACGACCAAAACAGCCGGGCAGTTAGCAAAGGAAGTAAAGTCACCACGAAATTGAAATATCTCCAAAACCAAGCTCCTCATTTAAGACGGTACAAAGACGATGTGGATTAAAGAAAGTTACCCGTGTCTGGTCGACCTTTGCCCCTTGAGATGACGAAACCAAAGGGGCCGTTTGGGGGTCTGACGAGCTGCAGGAGGAGGGTCCCGTCAGGGAAAGCATGCGTGACCCGGCCCACTGGACGCGCAATTCTGGAGGTAAGTACATCTTCACTCAGGGCCCTGTGAAGCTCGAGCTGAGGGCTATCAGGGCTGTAACTGCAGAAATTCAGATCCCGTCATTAGAAAACGTTTTTTTTTGTATTCATCTGTGTCTTTCTTACGACTTTAGTTTTCTATGCCACTTACCTTGGTGCCAGGCCGTACGGTATCTGCACCTCTCCCAGTATTGTTGAACGCTCTGTTCTTCTCTCTAAACTCTGCACCGAGGAGGCTTTGCGCAGTTGGGCCAGTGGCAGCACCTAGTGGCAAAGAAATGGCACTGTCACAAATTGTGTTTTTCACATTGGTAAAAATTCACCAGATTGGCTTTTGGAAGAGTAACTTTTTGGCTCTAAGACCCCTCTAAAAATGACAAAGTGTGTGTGTTTGGCAGCTCACACACATAATGCAAATACAGGCTGTGATTGGCTGGAACAGAAAGTTGTTTACATCTGCTTAGTCTATTCTTACAGCTGCCAAAAGGAAAACAAGGATGGCTCCCACAGGAAGTGAAAGGAAACATGGACAACCTGGAATGCATCATCCGTACAGGCAGAAAGGTCAGTAATACTGAAAAGCCTTGGTTTGGTGAGTGGTGAAAGGTACTGGAACTGGAAGACATGCAAATGAGATGTTTTCTCCCACATCTATTTGATGTGGTGAAATGAAATAAAAGGCGATGTGCAGAGCAGCAAAGCAGTCCTGAACAAAACACAAAACATACGTGACATGAAACATGTTTGCTGCTCTTTGCTCACCGTGTGGAGGGTTTGCAGTGAGGGTGTCCTCTGCATGCGGATGGCGGGCTGTGGTCTGCGAGTGGGGCTCGGGGAAGCAGAGCAGACCCGCGGGGCGGTGGGTATACTGAGCTGTTCCATGCTGCTGGAGCGGCCTCCTTTCACTAGTCTACCAACGCTGTTCAGACCAATGGAGGAAAAGAAGCGACGCAGGAAGAGCTTTGGCCGTCCATCCAGCTTTCTGTAAAAGTTATACATTGTATATTTATTCTTTACTGTAATATAGACTCAAAATATATTAATATATAATTACATACCCAACTAAACCACTGATGAACAAGCTTTTTGATGATTTTGCTTATACAGTGTTATCATTCTGCTGTAAATGGCCTTTACAAGTAAGGGTCTTTATTACCAGAAGAGGGCAGGGTTGCCTTGATGTTCACAGAACAGTTTAATAACAACATCCCGTGGACTGTAGGTCAGCGTTTTAATCTTCCAACTGCTACCAATCTGGCACGCTCAAGCCGTTTTGGGAACAGCATGAAGGGGGCAAAGGATTTAATGTCTAAGCTACGAGGAGCGTCGTTATCTTGGCTTACCTGGACCCGTCAGAGTTTTCCTCCCATATGGCTTCAGCTCTCAGATGTTCTGCTCTCAGCAGCTCGGCTCTGAGGTCCTCAGCCCGAGACACGCCGCGTAGAGCAGCACGACACTCAGGACCAGAACCAGGTTCTAGAAGATAGAAGAGGATGTACTGAGTGGATATCAAAAATCCTTCTCAAATATTTTTTTTGTATTCTTCCACTGTATTCTGTTCTCGTCTGTTCTTTTTTGTTCTATTCTATTCTACTCTGTTATGCAACATTTTAAATGATATTATGTGAATTTGATAAACAAATTTCATGTTCTGTTTTGTTCTGTTCTACTGCATTGCATTTTCTTCTTCTATTCTATTCTATTGTGCACAATTTGAAATGAGAATATGTGAATTCCATCTGACAGATTTCAGCTTGTAATACCAGCCCATTCTCATTCCCAGGGCATCGAATACTGATGCTTTGTCTGATACCGAAGCACAAGGAACCCCTTAGCATCTGTATGAGACGAACCGGGCTTTCAAGTAACTACATTGTAAACCCTGTTATTATTAGCTCAGAGAAAATGCTCCGGGAGTGTGATGACGTATAGATTAAAGGAGCGTATATGACATTCAGAGCATTAATGAAGCCGCAAACAGCTATTATCTATGTAAAGATACAGTGGAATAATGTCAACCTGAGGAGAGAACGAAGTCACGCTCCCTCTCTCTGTGTGTTGTTATCCAAGCTTTTTCTTGCTTTGTTTACATAGCCGGGCCGGCCGCGCAGGCCTTTAGTGCATGTTCGTGCATGTGATCGTGCCTCACAGGCTCGATCACAGGCTCGATCACAGGCGGTTACAGCTGACATACCGTCCTGACCTCCAGCTTCTTTGCAGAAGGGTAGCACCCACCCTCCTTGTTGGCACGTTTGCCATAGTTGGTACTGTTAGCGCTATTAGCAGCATTAGCTACGAGTGTATGTTTACGTTTGACTTAGTTTACATACTTATTTCAATCCCAACCATGATGTTTTCCCTAATGTAACAAGTAATCAAGTACTGCAGAGTGCAATTTTCAAGGTACTGGTACTTCACTTGATGAGCATTACATATACTGTATATATATATTCACTGGGAAAAATAATCCCAAAACAGAATATGTATATTAAAATGCAAGATTCTATTTTGCGTAATGATGACATTATTTTTTACACTGAACATTTTGATGATAATAATTCATTTAATGCGGGTCCTACAATATTATTAGTAAACAGTACTTTTATGGAGGTATTGCTACTTAAGAAGAGAGTACTTCTTCTACCGCTGCTTTTCCAGAATAGTAAATCCTCCCACAAGAAAGAACAGTATCATTCTATGTCACGCCATGTGAATAGCAAAGGCCCTGAACTCTCTACACAACCCTCCAGAGGAACTGAAATCTATATGGCTCTGCTCATCCCCAATGACCACTCACCTGCTCCATCTGGAGTGGCATCCCAGAGTTCAACAGTTGGTAGGTCAGTGGTGAGCCGGGCTGGGGAGTACCTCAGGGTGGAGGGCCTGATACAGGGCACTGGGATGCTTGTTGCTGGGGTCCCTTGGGTTAAAGCCACTGCACATTCCCTTCTTGCCTCTGGAGAGTCCAGGAGGGCAGAATGCTGGGATCCTCCCTCACCTCCCTGATTTGAGCTAATCTGGAACTGAACCGTGGACTGACCTGCAGCAGAGCGATTCCTTGAACTTGACTTCAGGGCTGACTTTATAGGCAGCGATGGGGGAGGTGATTCTCTCAATCCATCAGATGCCTCCAGCAAACCGGGTTCCAGAGCGACGGGGCTGTCTGGGGCAAAGGAAACCGCTCTGCTCAAGTTGACCCTGTTCCTGGGATTTGAGTTACGCCGTTGAGCCCAAGAGGGACCGTAAGGGCCATGGCCAGACTCCAGCCGACTCTCTCCTTTCCTGCTCCTTCTCCTAAGTTTCCCAAACCCGGATGGTTTCCACCCTGTGTTGCTCTCTTTATTTTCCCCCAGCACAAACGCTCCTGCAAACGTGACAGTTAGAGGAGCTTTAGGACGAGTACTTGCCTCTGGCTTGTTATGAGGCACCCAGCGAGGAGACGCTTTTTCCCGTGGGTCCTCAGGCTGCTGTGGCTCAGTGTTCTTTGGCTCTGACAGTGATGAGACCGGCTGAGGCTCCTTGACTACAGAGCCACATGCCTCACATTTCTTCACCAGCACTATTATCTCTTTAATCACTGTTGTGGGTTCACCCACAACTTCTTTCTTCTGTGAAGGAGGCATGGAGACACTTCGATTGTTTCTGGTCATCTCTGAATCCGTATTGCTTCCTTTACTCTTGGACTTGGGCATCCCAGACCTGCTACGCTGCCTCACTCTATCCAAGTATCGAGACTCTGCTTCTTTCTCCGATTCGTCCTCAAAGCGCACCCGTGTGGGTGAACAACCATACCGTCTAGATCGACCAACTTGGTCACCCGGGGAAGTGTCTTGGTTGGGGATGAGAAGGGGACCAGATACAGTTTGAGCTGCATGATCTTCTTTGGTTTGAACAGCTTTCTGTACACGTGTTGGAATTGGAGACTCAATTTGCTGCTTCCTTCTGCAAGAAATGACAGAGCATTTCTTGCAAATTACAAAGCATAGTCAAGTTCCAAAACGTCAACTCATTTTCAGTTAGCACACACCAGCTTTGCCGAAAATGAAACTGGTTATCACAACACTGATTCATACCCATGCACATGTACACAAAACAGCACAAGTGGGACATTCACAGTCTCTAACGTCCTACATGTGAAGATGCCAAAGAGGTAATAGATAAGGTAAGTAGATGTAGCCAACTTACACGGTGGATCTCTGATCAGAATGCGAGCGTCTGCCGGGGTGATCGCCTTTAGTGTGATTGGAGCGGGCCTTGAGTCGCGCTCGCTCCAGAAGAAGCTTGGCTTGCTCATGTCTTGGGCTCAGAGGAAGCTCGTCACTGATTACAAGAAGTGACCTGACAATGAGGAGGAAGATGCAAATTAGAAAATAAATAAATAATTTAGGTGATGAAAAACAGCAAGGGAACAGGGATAGAGTGAATGTGATTAGACTAGGCTATATCGCCATCTGTTTGAGTGAAATTGAATATTTGATGATGTCTTTAAATGTGCAAAGCTTATTGTCTGTTGTGACATATCCAGCGACATCATATTCCCAGCGGATTGACTTAACGTAGCGTGAGTGAATCAAGCTGCATCCACCTAAGCTGTTTTATGTAATATCAGATAGATAGACTGGGGCGTGGCACTGGCGGTGAGCAGCAGAGAGAAACGTCATCCTTCCATCTATCCTTATGCCCAGCAGCTAAGCTGCTCTGCATTGTGCTTCATCTGTACTTGTCTTTATCCCCTGGCCCAGTGATAAAGATAGCACGATACACCAGCCATGTGGATTATCCTTGTAATGGCCTGAGTATGATTCATTCTTTCCTGGGTGTCAAGACAAGAACATATTGTGTACAATATCAATGACCCCCCTTTGAGTGACACGATGTAAGGTCATGGGAATGTGGGAGGGGTTAGGAAAAAGGGATGTTGTGTGCAAGTCTCTTTTTTTTGGTTTGTTTGTTTTGTCTCTCTTGTAACACTAAATGTTTTTTTTTACAGCTGCTTCGTCAATAAAAAAAAGATTTAAACACTTAAAGAGTGACTGCTTCGAGTATTAAATATGTTTTTGTGTCTCATCTAAAGTGATTACAAGGTTTTAAGACTTTATCTCTATTGGAAAGTATCACATATTTCATGAACTTATTTTGAAAGAATGTCAGCTTCATCAATATACTCAATATTTGATTTGTAGGATTTCTATATGTGTTTGTTTGACACTAACAGCTTTAATCCAGGAAAAAGACAGATCCTTAATTCCCACAAGTGGAGCTGTAAGAGTGGAATTTATTAAAGCGTGGAATTCATGAGAAGAGGATAACAAAAAAAGTGCATAATAGTTGTATGTCTGCACCTAAGCACATAAAGAAGCATTGCTCACCTCAAATAGGGTTCAAGTTCCTGAGCAACAATGGCTGAGTCTGAGCTGTCCACAACCCCATGGGCTCCTGCGACTAGCATAAAACAGAGAGGAAAAGTACATATCACAGCTGATCAGATATGAATAAAGTGTGGATGTAAAAGTATCCACAGGTTTTATGCCCACAAAACATGGATTTCCTGTCTTTGTTTCCCTCGACATTTTGCTAGCCTAGTGTATAATTCATAGTGTATTATTCTAATTTAGGGTTTAGTTCTTATTTAGTGTATCATGCTGTGCTTGCTTGGGGAAAATACTACTGCCAAAAGAGCCATCAGCCAAACCTACAGGGACATGTGTGTATTAAAATAATTGGGTCTCTGTATTATTGGAAGGATTTTCATAAACCTTCATACCATTAGATTCAGTGACACTCTCATAGGTTATCCCTGACTGATCCTTAATGTCAGTCAAAAAAAAACACAGGTTATGCAACCACTGAGAGACGGATAAAGGCCGATTCCCCAGAGACGAGAGGGAAAAAAAATCACCTGATCATCATAGATTTACCGATACGGATTGCACCGACTGTATATTGGTGTCGACACACTCGCACGCACACACAGGACAAATACATGGTATCACAAATAAATGGTATGGGAAAATACATAATCTGTCACCTTACATGACTACCAAGACATTCATTAGCACACAGACCGAGATACAAAAGCAGGGACACTTCCCCCACCGCTCTGACTGCTAATAATAGCAACAAACTCACGCACATCTGCGCATCTGCACATCTGACATCTGTTCAACTCTGGGAATCAGCCAGGTTACATACTCAGTTTCTATACAACATCATCAGACGGGCAAAGGCTTGTATAAGGCACTTTGAACGGCTGCGAAAGCTGGAAAGTGTTCTAAGCAGATGACATGTTGACATTATAAAAAAGCTTTAGAATGGGGTTTTTTTGGGGGGGGGAATGCTATTTCTGAAGCAGTGAGCTGAATTTTCTGTCTCCACTCGTAATAAATAGCAAGCAACAGACCCCCGCACCAGCTGACAGCACTTAGCACACATTACACAACTACAGTGCACGAGAAACTATGACTGAGCCACTTGTATAAGTATATATCAACATACAACATATACATTTTTCCCCAGACAGTTTTTACATTTGACATGAAATACATCCTATTCTCCTCAAGAGACCTACCTTTACAATCGCCTCTGTATGTTGTGTCTCCGTAACAGCCGGCACTTTCCCCTCCGCTCTGCTCGCTCTCCTCCATGCAGTTTTGGGTTCTTTCCCTTAACTTCACATAAGCTCTCCGCTTCACCTTCAATTCCTCGTCAGCGGAGAGTAGCCCACTTTGTGAAGACATGCTCTCCGAGCTGTCTGAACTGCACAGTCCT
Organism: Leptoclinus maculatus; assembly: GCA_032191485.1. Classification (NCBI taxonomy): domain Eukaryota; kingdom Metazoa; phylum Chordata; class Actinopteri; order Perciformes; family Stichaeidae; genus Leptoclinus; species Leptoclinus maculatus. The sequence continues at coordinate 3,319,203 of JAVDOI010000010.1, forward strand.
TTGGCCAGGTCACCAGCTTCTAACTCCTTCTGCTCACACCTGTCCAGGTAGCACTCTACACTGTCCGAGTGTTTGAACTCTGAGGATGCGTCACTGTCGTCCACCACAATTCCGGCATCGCTCCTGGCGCCTGTTTTGGCTGGCTTAGAACACCTTTGAGGCTCTGTCGGTTCTTCTGTCCGAGTATGGTCCTTCAAAGGTAAAGCGGAGGGTGTGTTGTCTGGGCTAACACCATTTAGAAGCAATGTTTCAGGGCGCACTACTCTCCAGAAGCCCTTGGGTGGTGCCCAGTGTCTGGTTGACGTGGAAGACGTGGAAGAAGAAGTGGAAGCTGTTGTAGAAGCAGAGGTGGTGGCAGGAAGTGAGGAGAGCACAGGTAGAGGAGGAAGATGAGGAGGAGGAGGAGGAGGAGGAGATGGGTCATCCTTACTGCTGCTTGAGTTATCAGACAGAAGACTCTCTAGACTGGTGCCCCCCCCGAGCCCAGAAGGCTGGCCTGTCAGAAAACTGACCTGGTCCTCATTCCTCTCTGACCTCTCGTCTTCAGTTTCCTCTTCCTCCTGGAAGACCTGATCTCCTCGTGCTTGAGCCGGAGGGCTGTGGATCTCGAAACTGACTTGCACCTCAACCTCCTCCTCTTCATCGCTACTGCTCAAGTTCTTCGAAGTGCCTGAACGCCAGGAGGGGGCAGGCAAAGACACCTGACCCTTTCCTCTGGGCCTCTGTCTGAGAAGGACTTCGGATGAAATCCGCCCAGCTGGACGGGCCACGAAAACATTTGTGTCCAACCTTTCTGTTTCTTTCTCTCGATCTCTCCCCCTTGTCCTTCTCTGTGTGAGTGACTTCACTTTGGTTTGTAGGGCGTGAACAGCCGAACTCTGAGGAGGAGGAAGTTGGGTGCTCAAAGAAGGTGCTGGGAACACCGGCTCAGGGACAGGGCCAGTGATGAGTCCCCAGTTAATGGGAATCCCAGTAGGTAAAGGGGAACTGAATTTTGGTTGGATATTATCAACCGCCTTTTCTTCCTCCATTGGCCGGTCATGCACCGAAAAGTCCAGACAGATCCTATACATAATAAAAAAAGAGACTTTTAAAAAAAGAATACACGCATGTGGACAAAAACTACATCTGTTCTACATCTCTGTTACCGGCTACTTTCTATCTGATCTGCCTGGTGAGGGGATATGTAATGTGGATTCAGTCACGTTGACTTATCCACTGATTACTTTGCAGTGCACAGGATAATCCTTTAGAATGAGAATAAGCAACTGCTGCCTGCAACTGAGCCCCGTGCACAACATTATGAATGTTTGTTGTCAAGTAAAATCAACAATATGCCATGAAACAAAACGTTCACTGTAATGCAGTCACATAGTCAATAAAAAAGCAGAGGGAAAAAAAATTATGAATTATTCAGCCCGAACAAATTGACTTATTTAAAGATTCTGTGTCATGTAGATCATATGAATAACACCTGGCCAATTTCACAAATATCACATACATGATGAACAAAGTATAGCTTCGAAAGACGTTCTCTGAAGCCAGATAAATACATTAGAATAACACACACAGTGAATAGTGTACCGGGATATTGACTGAAGATTGTGTCCTTTAATACAAAGTTAGTTCCAGCGTTGAAAGTTACCATCAATTCTGGTGCAACTGCACAAATGTAAGTTACGATCCGTTCTAAAACGTGCGCCAACCGCGCATCTTCAAGTCGGTCACCAACATTGGCGAGAAGACGAAACAACTTTCATGCCCGGATCCTCCCCAAAAAAAGGAAAAAAAATACCATCTCTCAATGTTTATCCAGATCCTGGTGACGCGCTCCCACTCTCTGTCTAAAACTGTTCCCGGTCCGGGTAGTGTCAAGGCGAGCCAGCAGCCTCTCAATCACGATTGGTCCTGTAATCCCTTCAGAAATCAATAGGATTAGGCAAAAATGAAATACAAAAATGCCTTCTCTAATTTAGTCCTTTCCTCGCGAACCCATTGCCGAGTGAAGCTCTCTGTTGCGTAAGAGGAGTGCACTGGCACTGACTCCATGCGCACAGTAATAAACCAATGAAAATAATAATAAAAAATACGACTAAAATGTCTTAAAGGGCTTCAGCCTAAATGGGGTAAACACATTGTCATTCCTAGAATATTTCGATGGTCCTGATAAAATGATAAAGGCTGATGTGTTAGCGTAATTTTGTATCTTTCAAAGAACCGACGGTTGATTATTTTCCTTTTTTTGTCAATACAGCTGATCCTTCCCGCTATCACGGTTTATCCCAGCTCTCTCTGTCCGTTTCATTGACGCGTGTGCACGCACACATATGCGCTCGTGCACAGTCAGCCTAATTGGGACAACGTTCTACTTGCCAGTTGCCACAATCCTCCCCAGATGTGCTCGGACTCTGGCAAATGCTGCTCAGTTTTGTGTTGTGGCTGCGCATGCGGCCCAGTGTCGGCAGAGGGCGCCATGCGCACATACACACAGACACGCGCAAGCAAACACACGCGCACATACACACATCTTGCCCAGCTAGCTGTAACCGGCTAGCGAGTCTGTTGTCGAGTTGACACCCTCCCCAAACCTCGGCAGCAGCTAAGCTGCACAGTCGACATGGCAAGAAAATATCGCAACAATTTCCTAAAGAAAGATGAAAATCTTCCAAGTCTTTTGGAATGAGTGAGTAGGATCGACATTAATTAACCATTTTCCTGACGGAATATCACGGTAGAAGCTGCATGTTTGGTTTTAGTCACATTTATGACGCATAGCTATAGGTAGCGTTAGTTGTGGCTAACACGACTGGGAGCTAGCTAACAAGCTAACTGCTACAAGAGGGAGGAGTGTGGTTTGTTCACTGTTAGCCTCCTGTGCTCAGTCGAGTACGAGACGAGTATTTGCGTCAATGTTAGCTGCTTCTCCAAATTAAAACACAATCCTAGTATGATCCTGAACTCTAGTAAATTAGTGTGGCTGGTGAAATTAAATACACGTTCAAGGCAGTTGTGTTGCTGGGTAGTTTCGGATGCTAGCGTTACATAATCTCGCTGTTGCATTTCAAATGGCTCCCCTCTCCAGTGTCACTGTGGGTCTTCTCTAGCTATCGTTTCCTTCAGCAAAACGCGAGATGGTAACTCACGTTAATGATCTAGGTTCTGTAACGTAATGTATTCATAACCAAAGCTACATTCCCAATAACTGTATCATGACCAACCAATGATATATTTTATTCATATTTATACATATTTTTTTTTTCTATCAGGACGACGTTTGCCAGCTAGCCAAACCTAGCAAACTAGCCACCCGTAGCGTAGCCGGCTAACAGTAAGCTAACGCTAACGTTACCTACAATTAGCTAGCTAACGTATTGCCTCATTTCAGTTAAAACATTAATTCGTGTAAAATCAAACATAAAAAATTGGAACAGTCCCGATAGCAAAATCATTGACTAAAAAAACGATTAGTATCATAATGTTTCCAAACTCTATTAGCAAACATTAGCCTCATAACAAGTTAGATAGCGCAGGAGGACTTGGTTGTTAGCCTCTCCAGGACCCTTTGTCCACAGTCATAGTGGTTACCAGCTCCTCTGAGTAGGCCACACAGCACTTGTTTTGGTCCTTCTGCTCGCTTGTTTCATCGGTATCTTATAAATATGTGCTGTGTCACCTCTTTTATTTTTTGTATATGTTTTGTGTTACGACTGAACACCGCATAGCGTTGAGTAATCAAAGCTAAACAGACATTCGATTATAGTTTTTACATTTTTTTTTTATGTAGTAATGTATCGGTTACACACTTGTACAACTTATACACAGCACAACCATGTTTTGTGAATGGACTTTGTTAAAGCATTAGAAAACTACATTTTGAAAAGTATGCAAAGTTGTTTTAATTCTTAAATGTGTGCAGACTTTTAATTCTCTTTGTCTCTCTCTTTTACAGTAATCATCACGAGATGTGATCCAAAATCCACAATGTGTGAGGACATTTAAGAACAATTGAGTTCGGAAGACAAATTCTTGATTCCAGTGGAATCTTCCATATATATATATATATTATTATTAGATTTTTTTTTCCTCTGTGTTAAAGCTTACATACATTTACACACACACACACTCGTCCGATCAACATACAACCATGCCAGTGCAAGCACCACAATGGACAGAGTTCCTGCTGTGCCCGATCTGCACACAGACATTTGAGGAGAGTGTTCGCCGGCCCATCAGCTTGGGCTGTGGACACACCGTCTGCAAGATGTGCCTGAACAAGTTGCACCGTAAGGCCTGTCCCTTTGACCAGACAGCCATCAGCACAGACATCGAGCAGCTACCTGTCAACACTGCCCTGTTACAGCTGGTGGGAGGCCAGGTAAGAATCACCGCGTGTGTTTGTACATTTGTTCAGCAATTTATGACACAGATCTTGTGTTGACTAGATTTATGCAGAGCCCTTGTTGGTGCCAGCTTGTCAGCTCATTGGTGTATTTGAGTAGTTGGTTTAAAATACCAATCCTATCTTGACCGTATGGTGTTTCCCTAATTACTGTTTCTGGATTTTATTATAGTTTTACTCACAGGCTATTGTATGATGCACATAGCTTGGAGATTCCTTTATGAGTCACGCTCCAGTCATTGAGCAATGACTTTAACTCTGTTGGTTTACTGAGCGCTGGCATCATCAGTGAAGCTATATTTCTCATAAGCGGATTTTGACCAATAGGGCGAGGTTACAGCTAATGGGTGTTTTGACTTTGCCAAGTTTCCAGGTATCTATGAAAATGGATAACGTCAGTGCATCGATAATGAGCGTGTTGTGCGTCTGATATAGTCGTGACTGTGATGTCTTGTCTCGTAGCTGAGTGCCTTGCATATTTGTGCTACTACAGATTAGCCGGGTACAATGTCCCGTCAAAATGAATATGCCCTGATAGAAATGGAAGTTATTATAATGGTTCCGTATCATTTTCATTCATGAAAATAACCTAATTCATCATAATGCCCCAGAGCTGCAGGTTGTTGTGGTCAGTATTTCATTGGGTTGCATTAGATTCATTGGATTGCCTTTTACAAAGTGTGATGCAGCCTAAGCATGAAAATACAAACGTGACAAGAAATGCTTCCCCCACTGTCTTATTTTAAATGTTGTGTATTAGCATTTTAATCTGGGATAAGTGCAATTCAACAAACCATGACCTACAGAGAATGGCGCATACGCCGTCGGTACAATGCAGGGATTCTTAAAATGTGAAATATGAATTTTCTTGTCAGTCACATTCTGTTGCTTTGACCATAGAGTAAGTCATGGTTTGGTAAACTGAATAATTAGTGGAGCATCACATGTTTCATTGTGATTGACAGATCTGTATAAATTAAGATGGCCTTTATTAAACATATCTGGTTTTCTTTCAGTAGTAGAAGTTTGTAGATAATTGCAGCTTAAACAACATTCATGTACACTGTTTACAATTTGCCGTACTATTTCAATTTGTCAATTTTCATCTTCAATCTGTTTTGCATGTACATACAAAGAGGTATTTTGATTATTACTTGGCACAGTCTGATGTTTTGGCTAAATACAAATACCGTACTAAACAATGTACTTCTAATTCTTTCCCCCTTGGTGTCCTGCTGAAGGTTCCTAAGGCTCAGCCAGTTGCCTTGATTACCAGTCCAGAGGACTCGCAGCATTATGAGGAGGCCAGGCAGTGTGTGGAGGAGCTGGCCCTCTACCTCAAACCTCTCAGCAACACCAGAGGTACACAAAAAAAACACACTTTACTTTTAGTTTGTTCTGCCTTTTATTATGATCTGTTGACACTCTTGTTGCCTTTAAATGAAACTCTGTAGGTTGTTGTCAACATGGGAAGTCCAGGACTCAATATTATTGGCATTCAAGTGTTTTTTAAAACCCTTCTCAAAAATAGTGCATGAGGTTAATTTGCATGTCTGTTTGATGACAGGAACAAGAAAGTGTTAGAAAACAAAAGTTATAAAAGAAAGTCATTTTTAATTTCCATGAAGAGACTAACATTTTTCAAAACATGATCACATGTTACAACTGTTGAACTTGTACTTGTCTGAAAATGTTTACTTACAAAGTATTGCATATGACATCACTGTGTCGTAAACACGGTTAAACACAACGCGTCTTGAAGGCATCATTAACTTCACATCACAGATATAACAGGCAATTCAAATGTTTTGACTTTGTTATTAACCGACGTATTGCCCGTTTTCTGTTAATCATCGAAAGTCATTCAAAATAGAAAAGCAGAACTAGTTTTTAAATAAATAGCACAGAGATGTATCTCATGCAAGCTCTGGTTGATGGCTGTAGAAGTGATAGTAATTACATAAGGGAGCCAGTTTGGACAAAAAAAAATCATTGCCTGTTTCAATAACAACAAATTATACTCAAAACCGTCTGTATTTAAGAAAATGTAAGGACGTCCTTTCAATGAGTGATATTCTGATGCTGTTTACATGACGCTGTAATGAAGTATGCCATTCATTGTTTATGTCGGGACCACGGACCTTATTTTAAACCGAAATGATATTTCCAAAGAAAAGGGGGTTCAAAAGGGTATTCCATATATGGTGTTGCCAATGTCACCACAACTGATTGTCACGACCATAATATTCAAAGGTCATAGTTGTTTCTTTTTATTGATTCATCATTTATGGCTCATTGTGAGAAAACGTGTTAAAAAAGGTTTCATGGCACATAAAGCTCCTGCTGTATTGTTCACCCGAGGTAAACGTATAACAGGACATCCAAGTTAAATGTTAATAACACACAGTGGTGTCTTTTAAAGTCCACTTTGTTCAATTGCAGAATCACACGTATGCAGTAAATGTATTGTTTGCATTAGATGTGCACATTTTAAGCCGTTCCCTCAGTCAATCATTGGCCATGTTAAGAGACAAGAGATGTTTAGTGCAAAGGAGGAATTGTAAAATGGGATGTAACCACGGTAAACTCTGTCGATGTAGAGGTGCAACTACATCGTTCCAAATGATCATGAAGTTGAATCAGCAGAAAATTATAACCTTTTATGAAGGTAGGATTTATTGCAGCAGTCTTTTATTAGACTGCATTATTTTAAGATGGCTGTTCCTGATAAACTGGCAAATGAGTGTATAATGTGTCTTGAGTTCATATTCCCGTGGTTTACCAGTGTTCCTGTCTAATCCCTCACCAGGTGTGGGCCTGAGCAGCACGGCCCAGAGCATGCTGAGTCGACCCATGCAGAGGAAACTGGTAACCCTGGTCCACTGCCAGCTGGTGGAAGAGGAGGGCCGTGTCAGAGCCATGAGAGCCGCCCGCTCTCTGGGTGAGCGGACCGTCACCGAACTCATCCTGCAGCACCAGAATCCACAGCAGCTCTCCTCCAACCTGTGGGCCGCTGTGCGTGCACGAGGATGTCAGTTTCTAGGCCCGGGTAGGTGGTTTCACATGACCTGCAAAATTAAACCAGCACATGTCCGCTTTTTGAGAAGAAGCTGTACGAATATCTTTTGTAAATGTTGGCTTTTGGCAATCCCCCTTTTTACTCATGTTTTTGTTTTTTATGTTGTTCCTTTCCCAGCCATGCAGGAGGAAGCTCTAAAGTTGGTCCTTCTTGCTCTGGAGGACGGCTCTGCACTGTCCAGGAAGGTGTTGGTTCTCTTTGTAGTTCAGAGGCTTGAGCCACGCTTCCCGCAGGCCTCTAAGACGAGCATTGGCCATGTGGTGCAGCTCCTCTACAGGGCCTCCTGCTTCAAGGTACGTCACTGACCGAGAACAAGAATAAAACTTGAGACGTTTTGGCAAATAGTGTACGCCATGTGGTGCCGCTCCACAACAGGACTCACTGACCTAATAGTGCTACTACTAAAAATGTCTTTTGGGCAGTATAACACAGTTACAATGCCATGAATCGTAAAAAAGAAGAAAAAAACACAAGTTGAATTTATTTGATAATTTATTTAACAAAAATTGGCAAACAATGGAAACTATATATCCAACACAAGTTGCCACAAGTGTTAGCAATGTTGGAGAAAAATAGAGGCTTCATGTGCTATATAGATATTGAGCTATTCACATTTGTACAACCTTTACTTTACCGCTCCTGTCCTCTCCTCAGTGCACTGTGTTCAGCAGTTCAGTTGTTACGTTTTGTCACGTGACTGTTGGTCTCAGGAGCGCGAGATTTAATGTTTTTTTTACAGGATCTGGTTAGAGTAAACGGTTGATTTTGGGCGCCATTTTAAATGAGACATGTAGAATACATTTATTTTTTTGATGAAATATCACAATTTTAAGCTTTGGTTTCATTTTCATCACGTGTGTTTAACGACCGTCGTAAAGATGAAAATCTTGACGATTATAACAGATTTTTTAAATTAATTACACAGTTTAACGTTAATCATCACAGTGTGAAATAAAAGTTGTACTGACTGTCGTTATCCGCCGAAATAAGTCAAATCTGCAATTCAGGACATCGGCAGTTATGCTTTTCTAGTCGACGATCTCTGATAATTGTAAACAATCAGTCGGTGTTGAAATAGACAGGAGAGCTAGTAACGTTAGCAGCGTCGCTAAAGGCCAACGAACGAAGGTTCCCTTCAGTTACATTATGATGCGTTCAGGCTCCGTTCAGTGAAAATGAGTATTGAGTGAATTTAAATTCTAACGTTATCATGATGTGTTCACATGTGATCTCGGAAAATGTAGTGTTGCTGAAAAACTTTAATGAATACAGATGTTTTCACAACAACATAAATAGATATTAGAAATTAATGATGACTATTTACACTACTCTCTAAGCAGCTCATACTGCATTAAGACTACTACAACAAATCTACGACAAGATTTATTTTAATCAATAAAAATACAATCTTTATTCCCTAATCATTTGAATAATGTTTATAAAGGGAAAAAACACTATAAATGACTAACATAGTAAAAGGATAACAAACGTTTTTGATGGATTATACTGACTCTGACTTCAGAGCGGATGAAATGATCTTTGGGACAGTTAAAACAAAAACTAACCCAAATATTCTATTCACTCTTTTCTTCTTCCTTTGTGGCTCCTTAGGTGACCAAACGTGATGAAGATTCATCCCTGATGCAGCTGAAAGAGGAATTCCGTACTTACGAGGCTCTGCGGCGCGAGCACGACTCTCAGATAGTTCAGATAGCCATGGAGGGCGGGCTGCGCATCGCACCCGACCAGTGGTCTTCTCTGTTATATGGAGATCAATCTCACAAGTCACACATGCAGTCGATCATCGATAAGGTATGTGAGAGAAGTAAATGTGTGTGGATCTGATTTTTGTATATTTTTTTTATTCCATAAAGGCACATTTCATAGATTATTTATGTGCTGCAATGCGATAAATTATGCAGTTTCTACGCTCTTCATATTAAAACATGTTCCTACAATAGAAATCCTGTCTTGCCATAAACCTACCAAAGCATTCACTCCCTGTTTCTGTTTTTCTGCTCTCGGCACAGCTGCAGACCCCGGCGTCTTTTGCTCAGAGTGTCCAGGAGCTGACGATTGCATTGCAGAGGACCGGAGACCCAGCCAACCTGAACAGGCTGCGGCCACACCTGGAACTACTGGCCAACATTGATCCCAGTCCTGGTAAGAATCCTGGTTTTACAGGGACGCCGAAAGGATGTCGCCTACCGAACGTACCGGTTCAATACCAATACACGTACTGTAACACCCCATGTTGTAATATGTTTTGGCCAGAGTCCAGCTGTCGCATTAAACACTCAGAAGATTGTTTAGCATTTATTAGATTTATTTGGGGGGGGGGCGGGGCTCACCCAAAAATGTTTTGTGTATTTATGTCTTATAAGTCAACCAATTACCATCAATTAAAGTATTGAGATTAAAGTCTGCGTTTCTCGTGTTCTGTTTCCACAGATGCGCCTCCTCCCACATGGGAGCAGCTTGAGAAAGGGCTGGTAGCAGTGAAAACAGTGGTGCATGGTCTGGTGGACTTCATCCAGAACCACAGCAAGAAAGGAGCTGACCCTCAACAGGTGAGTCTACCTATTGGACCACAAGAAGAGCTGGGCCCCAGACCCTGTATATTGATTAATTAACCCAAGACAAAAATCACCCAGCCCCGACTGTAATGTTAAATATCACCACTATTGAGTGTTCAGCTCTGTTTGTTGTTGTGCTAGACAGCATCCTTGAAGGGTTTTACCATAATGACACAGGTTGTATATGTTTTCTCTGTTTTAACAACACTTGTCGTCTCTTTTTAGCCTCCTCAGCACAGCAAGTACAAGACCTACATGTGTCGTGACATGAAGCAGAAGGGAGGCTGTCCTCGTGGAGCCAGCTGCACCTTCGCTCATTCTCAGGAAGAACTGGAGAAGTGAGTCTGATAAATATGTTGCAGTCGAAATCAAACAGTTTTCACACCATCCAGCATTTCTTATACAATTTGTACTGCGCTTTTACGTCCGTCAGGTATCGTAAAATGAATAAGCGTTTGGCAGCTCGCCTCCCTGGCTCAGGGGGGCTCATGCCAGATGAGGGTCTTCCTCTCGACGTAGCAGTGACCCGGAAGCCTTCACCTCTCACCAACGGTAGCGGTGGACCTTCCATGCCCCAGCTAATTGCCCGCGGCACTGACACAGTCCCGTACGAACTGTTGCGTAAACCCATGAAGATGGATGGAGGGAGTCCCAGCGCCCCAGGATCACCACCTGATGGGTGAGTATTGCTTTCTCAGCACATTTAATTAATTGGCAGCCAAAGAACAGGCAACTGCGTGCCATGGAGAAAGCAGACTCCGGCCACCTTATGGCACATAGTTGTTAACGGACTTGTTTCTGACTCATTGACTATCGGCCTGTTCTATTTTATTCAAATCTAACATTTATTCTTGTAGCATGGACCCTGGGATGGCCAAACCTGGTATGGCTCTGCCACCTCATGCCATGGCCCACCAAAGGATGTCCGTGGACCACCTCTCTGGGGTGAAGCACATGCCCGTGGTAGCCAGAGGTTCACCAGTCTACCCCCAGGCACCGCTCCCTGAGATGTGCTATGACACTCGCCCGCCACCTTCTGCGTCTCAGTATGAGCCCCCTCAGTACCCCACAGGTAGGGCTCGAGTAAACTGAATGATGCACAATCAGCTTCTGTATATGCGTGACCGATTCAATCTCCGTGTCGTGTTAATAATAATCCACTTTTTATTTCTCAGGGTACCCATACCAACAGCCGCCGCAGTATGTCTCTCGGGATTACATGCGTAACCCTCCTCCGCCCAGTGAGTCAGGACCCCCTTACCAGGACCCCTACCCTGGCTATGGCCCTCCAGAGCGCCCCTACCAGGCCCCTCACTCTGGTCCACCTTTCTCCTACCCTCACCCTCCGCACCACGACCGAGGTCGCCACGGGACCTACGCTGGGCCACCACCTCCCCCACAGCCTTACCCATCACAGAGGGATGGCCTGGTCAGAATGAGTCCCGCTCCTCTGGATATGCCCCCGCCCTCAGCAGGGCAGGCTAACTCCCTTTACCACCAGGAGCCCAGTTCCCGTGATAGATACCCTCCAGATGGCTACTATACACCGGGGGCCCAGCCTCCACCCATGAGGGCTTATGTCAGGGTGAGTTTGTTTGGATTGTTCTTCACTTTGAGCTATTTGCCTTTAACTCTTTGTGGTGCCAGCCTAGTTTCAAAACACTAAAATACAGCAATATTTCTCTGTTTGTGTCTTAGGGGCCATCATATAGTGGGTCACAGCCCAGCCTCGACTACCTGCACCGACGCCGGCAGGAGCTGTTATCACAGCTGGAGGAAAGGAAGGTCATATCCCCTCCACCATTCGCTGCCTCGCCCACTCTTCCTCACTCCTTTCCCAGCGACTACCCTCCAGAGGTGAGCACCTCTCTGAGACTGGCTCAGATCATACGCAAGCATTTTATGATACGATTCAAGACCTGTGAGTACGTGCAAGTGTTGGTGACAGCGTGCTCTCTCTGTATGTTCTGTGTCTGCAGTATGGCGAGGAGAACTCCAAAACCATGGGGAAATGCAGAGAGCCGGACTATGCAGGGCAGTACTCTCCCTGGTCTTGTGAAACGATTGGCTCCTACATTGGTACGAAGGATGCCAAACCCAAAGATGTTATGGGTCCTGGTACCATGGACATGATGGTGAGTTCAGACGGATAACTCTGTTAGTAGCAACCATCAGGATTTGGGGGAGGGGAAATGATGCGTTGATACCCAAAACCTTAAAGGCAGTTTAACAATGTGACAAGCTAATAGCAATTAGTGCAAGCTGCTGAGTTGTTTGACCAAGTGTAATTAACCAGCACCAATCAGAAGTAAGCGTTTAATAAGAAAGGAACATGTCTTAACCTCTCCTCTCTCTACCTATCTCATCCTTTGAGTGGTCGGAAAAGACTAGAAAGGCGTCCATTTACCATTTACCTCCTCTTTCCCCGTGTCTTACCAGAATGCGGAGGCTAAGGGCCTGAGGGATCCATCACTGGAGGCTCCTCGGAGGGGTGCAGAAGTGAAAGACGATGACCCCATCATCCCATTTGGCCCCCAGCCCACCGTATCGCGCTTCGGTGCCATCTCCCGCACCTCAAAGACGGGCTACCAGACCACAGGCCCTGTGCAGGCGATGGCCTCCACTCCTCAGAACCCAAGCTCTAAACACATGGCCATGCCAGGTAAGAAACCATGTATAAAACAACTTATTCATGCATTTCATGCATTTGTACCAAGTGATTTTTGTTTACATAACGAATGATAAACTGCTTTACTTGTTTCGTCCACACTGTCCACTCCTGCTTCTTAAACCGAACTTTTGCAGCACGATCATTTCACATAATTGTGGCGTTTTTAAATATTACAGTTTGGCATGAAAACATTTCTGACTTCTTTCTTCCACCTCGCCTACAGCAGAGTACACATATGGAAGCCATGCAGGATGGGGTGGAGCTTCATACCCCTCACACCAGACTGCCTCCTCCTCTCAGGGACACTTCAGTGAGCGGTGAGGCCTGTGTTTGATTTCCTGTCACCTTTTTAATATTCACATGATGATAATACTCATCAGGCCTTTCAAGAAAATATCAGAACTACATGCATGAAAGTGAATGTTTTGTCGCTTATGAAGACGATTGTAAAGCAGTTGTGTAAATGTCTTATTGTATTTTCACTCCCACAGTCTGCCGATGGCAACTCCAGACAGAGAGCAGTTAAAGATTGAGCTGCAGCAGGTCAACCAGCAGATCAACCAACAGACCCAGATGCGAAGCATGGAGGTGTGTATGCTCTCTCACTAACAGGAAGACCCGGGAAGGTCTGGAAAGAGCAGACCGATGCTTCACGATTGGGAAATATTGAAATAAGTCTTGTTTTTAGGGAGGACATGACTTCATATTTTATGTATTTATACCCCTGCTATCATTTAATCACAATAAGTGATGTTGTGAAGAATCAAAGCAGTCAAGCTGCCAAGTCACTCCCAAAATACAGTCAACACTGGAACAAAAAAAAAAAAAAAAAAACGGTTTTCTATTTCACGCAGCATTCCTGCTGCCAGAAATTTCCAAATTGCGCACTCATCCTCTTCACTTCCTGTTTGGCTATCGCAGGCTGCCAGTAACTCTTTACTGCTGCAGAGGGAGGCCAGTGCATTGGCAGGCCAGCCCGGCCAGGGCCAGGCAGCATCAGCTCAACAGCAGCCCAAGTGGCCGGCAGTGGGAGCAAGTACAGCAGCTGTCTCCAGTGAACAGCTGAACCTGGAGCTCCACCAGGTGGAGAGAGAGATTGGCAAGAGGACCCGTGAGATGGCTTTGGTAAGGGAGGGGGTGGGGAGCTGTTAGGTTTCAAAAAACAAGGGATGAAACAGTCTATGTATGCTGAGAGAAGTTATTGGGGTGGAAATTATTGATTTAAAAAAACAAAACTTTGTGGAAGTGGTGTTAACACCATACAGCAGGATGAGTGCTAATATACATACAACAAATTCTGCATACCATACGGTGGTAGTGGTCTAGGCCATGGCTTAAGTCTTAAAAGATGTTGACTGGTTAGGGTTCAGTTTTATCAACATTCTGTCAAAAGCAGAATATGTAACTGGGTGTCTTTCTAGCAACTGAGCATGTTTTATCCATCTACAAATCAGGAAAACCAAGTGACCCATGACGTTCAGCAGTATAAGATTAAACCTGCAGAGAATGGACAACCAGAGCATAAGACTCAGCTAGAAGAAATCTCCCTGGCTCTTGGGTGGGTAAAAGCGTACTTTAATATAAATATGTGTATATTCCCTGAATATACGTGTGTTGCTCTATGAGCCCCGGAGCTCCTCCCTAGTGTTCCCTGTTCTCACCTGGGTTCCTTTTTTCCTCTGTCCTTAATCCAGCGAGGTGTCCAACGGCTCCAACAGTCTGCAGGAAAGTGCAGTGGGCGGGTCCATGCTGTCACTGACCAATAAGACGTCTGCTTTGGGCTTGTGCTCTGATCCAGGTGCCACTGGTTCCGAAATGCAGAAGAATGGCGTCGTCCATTCCTGCTCATAGGCAGTACACACACACACACACACACACACACACTCTCAAGATGCTCAATTGAAAAGCATGCACAGGCACCCATTCTATTTAGAAGATGAGCAGTATCTGCCGTGATATGAATTTTCTTTCTTTTTGTTCTGTGAATGAGCTTTTTTTAATGACTTTCCTTGCCTGGAAACCAGAGCATATGATAAACATTTCTTGTGTGTGTTAATTTGTTTTTCTTCTTTTTTTTTTTTTGTACTGGGATTAAAGATAAACAAGGCTCACCATAGATGTATCAGGAAGAGAAAATGGTGGTGATGTTGACAGTGGTATTGTAATTCCATCCAAAAAGGTTAGGCCTATTCCATTCAAAATCTGAATAAAACGCAGTCACACGTATTTGATTGATCCTCCCCATAATGATACTTTTTTGGTTCAGCTGTACCAGCAAACATACAGCTGGACACAGAGGAGCAGATTAACAAACCCCACTCACACACACACGCACTCTGAGGACCTTCTCCTGCAATCTGACCATCAACGAAGGTATTGTAGGAGACGGCAGACGTAGCGTCACTTGGTACTCAACCCCTGAATCGTAAAAAAAAAAAAAAAGAAAAGTGTTTGCTCGGATGCAGATGGTCTGAGGAGGGAAACGCCGGTACAATATTCCACCAGTATTCAGCTGTAACGGAGATGCTTCACAAATCACGTCTTCACCTGCCACAAGAAGTATCATTTTATTAATGCGTTTTATGAACACATCGTGTATGTTTCATACTTGAAAGCAGTATATTCTATATTTAATTGAAGCATTCTGTTTTAAAGATTGCAACAAGTCTTTTTGATAACGAGCTTTCCACATGTTTTCTATAAGGGAATCTACTCTGTGCTTCTCTGGGTTGTGGTGTGACCTGATGTGGTTCGGTTGTAAAGCCTGCGCTCGATAGAGCTGCATTCAATCCCAGCTAATTATGCTGTGAAATCTATTTCACAGCATGCCCAAAAATCTATTTTTTTTGGAAGGGGGGGGGGGGGGTGAATGCACATGTTTAGGCTGACAGAGAGTACATCTTTCTGTGTCTTTATAAATTAGCGTAATTAAGGGAATTCCCTCCTCAGAGCTCCTGGTCTAGCCACACTAAAGGCCTCCCCATTGGGATTATCTTGTCATTTGTTCTCCTAACTTCTATGAAGTTGCCTTCCCTTGTGTTCTTCTGTTCAGTTTTCGTTTTATTTTTTCATGCTTTACGTTGTTACGATTCGGGGGGTGTGGCTTACCAAGTGAAGGCTTTACAGAGGTTTTGCTTACTGCGCCTCCTCCTCCTCTCTGTCAGGAAAACGGTTGGAAAAAAACGTACCGTTTGCATTCCTATAAAAGTAGCGGTTGTAGCGTTTTAAGCTGCACAGTACATTTTAAATCATGTTTACAGACGGAGATATTGGCGTCGGTTACCGAGGAGTAAACAAAACCCTGCTCGCACAGATGGCTGTCCGCAAACTTCATAAGTTCATTTATATCACATTGAGTATATTTAAGCATTTATTGGTGAGTATTACAATATCACATTTTCCTTTTCCACACCTTGACGTCATCATCACCACCATTGACCACCACTATTATTGCTCTTTATCCATCGTGTAAATTGTTTACTGCTGATGCTCGACATGGAGCTCTTTGCCTTTTGTAAACGGTTCCATTATTGGCTTCAGTTTTACAGCTCTGAGCCCTTTTGTTGTTGAGCGGTTGATGGGTCGAGGAGACGCTCCGGGTCAACTTTAACTTTAACGTTGACCCCTTCGTTTTGGTCACATGAGAAACTTACAGTCTGACAAACCCCCCCCCTGAGTGGAAAAAAAAAATAACGACACAAATGTTTTGTGTCTCTCATCTGGGTTGTTCGATCGGCATCTCTTCCAATATGTCAGCGCCATGATAGTAGATGTTTGGGTTTTTTCTTTTTACACTTTTCCTACCACACTTCAAAGCCTCTGGCTGCTCCTTGCTACATTTATTGTTTAGGTACACAGCTCACTTATACATATGAGTATGTATACATACATTAATATACTAAAGCACTATTAATGTGCCACCTCTTATTTTACTCGCTCAGCATTTATATTAAATGATCTCTATTTAGAATCAGCTAAATGTTTTTGTTTCTTTTTCGTCGTTTTGATTTGTTTTTCTGTCCACTGGTTGCCAACACAGACTTTATCCTTTCCCAGACGAAGGACTTCTGTGCGCATTGATGCGTGTTCACTTAATCTTTTGTGTTCAAACAAAGATGTTCTTTATAGACTATGCTTCCGAAGAAGACAAAATTCTGTAACTTTGGAAAATTTATGGAGAAGTTTTGTGTGTGCTAGATTGTATTGTAGAAAATGTACCCTAAGTTTTTGTTTTTTTTTCTTCCTCAAAGTGTGCTGTACTGGGTGATAGTTTTGAGGTATTAGAAAAGTGTTGGGGTTTTTTCCCACGTCTGTCCCCTCGAGGATATTCAGGAAGTCTCTGACGATAGGTTGGCCTTAAATCCTCTTGCAATGCCCCTTTACCTTGTCTGCTTTAGGAGCATGAGGTGATTTCAAAATGACTAATTAACACTGAATTGGACTGATTTAGAGTCGTACAGATGGACTCTAGTAGATCCCCCCCCCCTCCCCCCTCTCTCACTTTTTGAAAATCTTACATAGAACAGCAACATGCAAATAATGCAATTCTCTCAAGATTTGAGGCAAAATGTTATTTTTTAAGGAAATGTTGTTGACCTAGCTCGGTTTGTAGTCCTTTTCTCTTTCTCTTTTTGTTCCTGCAATAGTTGAGTGAATTTACTGACCTGCAAGTCTTAGTCTTTAATGCATCATCCGACCCGATGTATCGTCAGCAGCTAAGAGTATCTGAGTGACATTCACGCAACAGCTTTGTTCTCCTTAGACGTATATATTTACAAGAAATTGCCCCCCCCCCCCCCCCCCACCAGCTTTAATTCTGCTGTTACAATGCCACGAATTGGCAACAGATGGTGTTAATTCAATATGATGTTTCTCACCCTCTCTAAGTACAAGTCAACCAAAACTAACCCACATGCTGATTCTACCGGATACGTCCCTGCAGGTGTGAATGAGCCTGAATCACCTTTAGCTTAGTGGAACCAACATACGACGACTAATTGGGGTGGTTTACTATATAGTAAATAGCAAAGATGTTCATTTCAATCTCCTGCGTGTTTTTGTATCTGAGTGGAACTGCTGCCTCTACCCCTCATTTACATAACCAGTTAACCCCTCCACTCCCACCCTTGACCACTGAACTCTGTTACTGCTGTTTGAGGCTCACATTTTATTCCCTGACTTTCTGGGGAAATTCGCAAATGGCTATTTTATATGATTACTCCCTTGTAAAATATCTCTTAAATTAAGGTACAGGTTTGATTTCAGCAAGAAAAAAAGTTTTTATATGTATATTATACTCCATTAAGGAATGTCTAGAAATATCTTCCTCCAATGTGGATGTAGCCATTATTACGCCATTTTATGACTTTGTAAGAGAATTCACTGTGTGAAAATTGGTTTGCATTTTTGTATAATACAATCTGCTTTTTTTTTCGTTTGATACGAGAGGGAGGTCAAACTGGAAGTTTGAGGAGAGAAAAAAATGAACCTGTGAAATTGAGAAAACAAAGTGTAACTTATGTACAACAGTGATTCTAAGCTGAGGGGAAATGATTAAATGATATTGCTAACTCTGATTGTTTGTGTCATTGTTTTGTTTTTTTTAACGAGAGCAGCAAATTAAAGAGCAACTTAAGTGTTTACACCTGAAAGGTATTTCATCAGGTAAAAGGACTGTATGTTCTAGACTCTAGATGGTAAAACCACTATTTGCTAAAACTCTCACAAGAGTATCGTAGATTGTGGGGTAACGTCTAAGAGCTGCTGAAAACACAGATTAATTTTGCTAGTTGCCATTCATCACTGAATACAACTCAAACAGTCCAATGTGTGTTGACAACGAGTGGAGCTAAACGCTGGACTTTTACCAATCCAAGCTGAATGCTAACGTGCTAACAGTAGCATTTTACTAACTAATGGATATACACATGGTGATATAATAGCATGTAACATTCAGTGTTTTATACTAGGAATTTCCTTTTACAGACTAAACTCTGACCTCTTTTCACATACTGTACTATGACTTTTTCTCATAAAATAATATGATCTTTTGAACATACTATACATACATTTTTTGTTGACATAATTTACTATTTCTTTTACTTTTATCGTCATGTACTGTATCATTTCTTTCCAAGATACTTTCCGATGACTTCATTACTTTTTTGACATGCTATGCAAAGGACGTAAATATGCATAGACAGAGATCTGATGTTTCTTCCTTTTATTCCCCGTTAAAGGTTTTATTTTGGCGAGTTTTTCCTCATCCAATGCAAGTCCAAGGACAGAGGATGTCTTATGAGGCACATTTGTTATTTGTGATATTGGGCAATACAAATACAATTGAATTGAAATGCTAAAGCGCCATCTATTGGCCAAATAGCACCCAATTTGTCATGGTCACCTAAGAATCATATTTACATATGTCCACCAAATGTAGTTTTAATAGCAACATGCGTTCAGGAGGTAGAACTCTTTTTGTAATATTTGTAATTGCAAACTTTGAGGGCCAGCTTTAGCTAAACTGTATGGAACAAAAATAAAAAACCACCTGCTCGGTACAGATGTGCTGTACCATATCTAGTGACTATTGCAGAAAAAGCATCTAGTGCAACATTTTTATGGCATACTATGACATATATATGGCATACTATACTGTGACATATATATGTCATACTATACTGTGACATATATATGGCATACGATACTGACTTTTGAATGACTTTGTTATGACAAACTATAACATGACATTGTTATGGCAGACTGACTTTAATGACATTGTTATGGCATATTATACATACTATACATCTTATACTGTAACATGTTTAATGACCTACCATACTAAGACGTTTTCTATGACATATTCATATCACACGATAGTATGACTTTTTATAACATTTCTATAATAGAATCTTTTATGACTATGTAATTTCTGTGACATACTGTGCTATGACTTTTTAATGGCATACCATCCTTTTGACTGTTTTCCTTGACATCACAAAACCTATTTATTCCTGTGACACATATTATCTTCTCTGTCCATTGATATGTAAGCATCGTCCATTTATCCCATTCGTCGCTCCCCTCCAGCTCTTATCCTGTGAGTTAACGCTTCCATATCGTCTATTTCTTTCACAATTTCCTGTCGTCCATCTTGCGTTGGTGTTTCTGCCGTGCACCATCTCTTCGTAATGGCCTTCTTACGAGCTGCAAACAAGACTTTCAACGTCGGCCTTCTCTTAACACAGCATCTCCTTTATTATACATCACTGAAGTACAGTAGGCTACCAGACGTGGCCCTTGGTATACAATAGCGCAGAATTTTGATTATAATCGTATGAACGGTACCCCAAAACTACGATTTTAGGACAAAGCCAAAACACATGGGAATGATTTATTGCCCTATATCTTCTCCAACATGGTTGTGCTACAGACAAGAAATTACTCATAATTTGGGGTGTTGAATAGAATCTAATACATTATTCCAATAGTGTGTTGAAGACTGTTGTGTTCTCCAAACACGCAATCATTCATCTTCTGTAATATTAACACCTACTTCTTCTTCACATATCAGCTTTACATATGTTTCCTCTTCTCTCCAGGTGCTTATATAACGTATATAGTATTCTTTATTTCTGAGAACTGTAACTGTGATGAACTAATCTCACATCATAGTAGAGTCTACTTCAGGCGAGGGGTTGACACACTTCTTATGAACAAAGTACTAATTAAAATCTTCTTACAATCTCAAGGCCTACTGTCACTGACCTAGTTCCGAGACAAACACAATCCGAGGTTGTTACTCCACATGTGTTGGATCCCAAGTCACATGTCTTCCATCATCCAAGCTCCCTAAAGCGGCCATGTCGGACTTCTCCAACTGGAAGTCAAACACCTGCGTTTGAGAGAGCAGAGGTAGGGATGAGACATTAGAGATTATGCTGTAAGTACATTACATTACAGTCATATCCAAAGCGATTTACAATTCAGATTCTATCACATTTCCTACACGTAGGCACAGCTACGGGAGCAATTTTGGGGTTAAGTGTCTTGCTCAAGGACACATCGACATGCGACTAGCGGGGATCGAACCGCCGATCCTCTGATTGAAGGACGACCCTGCTCTCCACTTAGCCACAGTCGCCCAAGTAAGAGTTGGTTTCTGTCAAACAGAACATTTATATTTTTTCCAATTTTATATGTTAGCTCTTTGCCGTGCTTCTCATTTTAATAAATGTATTTGTGTAGACATGCATACTTGATTCATTAAAACATATTGAATCTTTCTTCACCATTCTTTATTCATAACAGATTTTTACAATGCATTTTCAACTCACTTGACAGTTTTCTTGAATCCTCTTCTTTTTGATGGACTTTGGTATTGTGACAATTCCATTCTACGGGTAAGAAAAGAGACCATAGCATTGTAGGTAAACATAATAAATAAATTAGGCCAATTAAACTTAGGGCAGGCAATATCTGAACCTGAATACTCCAGCGGATGCAGATCTGAGCGGGCGTGCGTCTGTATTTTTGTGCGATCTGAAGAACAGTTGGGTTGTTGAGGACTTGACCTTTGGCCAGAGGACAGAACCCTTCGAATACAATTCCCTCCTGACGACAGTACTCCATCAGCTGATTGGGCTGCTGGAAAGGATGGTACTCCACCTAGTGGGTCATAACAACGTCAGTACATCACAGGCAAGTTACTGCGTATCGGTAGTTCAGTTCAACTTGTACTTGTATACTCCAACACTGATAAACAGCACACCAGTCATTCATGTTTTGAAGCATCTCAGAGAGGAATACATTAAACACACAACTCTTCCCAATCATGTTGGAGAACACATTTCTGTTATTGAATCATGTATTTTCCATGTGTAAATCACACTCAAATCTAATTGAAGGTTCTCGGAACATACCTGGTTAACATGTGGCACGACACTACAGTCTTCCTTTAACTCTTCGAGGTGGTGGACCAAAAAGTTGCTCACTCCAATAGCAGAGCACAGCCCTACAGTGACAAACAGGGATGCTTATGCTCTATCAGTACACTCTGTCAGTATGCTGCTGGCTGTAGTCACTTATTATATACCTTTCCAATATTATCTTCTACATGTATACCTTCTTTATGCAGTTCCTCCAGAGCTCTCCAGGTGTCAGCTCTCATCTCCCTGTTGGAGCAACCAGGTTGCGTTGCTTCTGGCCAGTGCATCAGGTACAGATCTGAAAGGGTTCAGGTGATGATTTAATGAAAGACTACACAAGATAGGAGGACAACAAATCGCCCATCAGAAGTTAAAAAACGAAGATGGTACCGCAATAACACAGATAACTGTAGTCTTTATCAACTCTTTAACAACGTTATCACAACGCATACCAAAGTATTCCAAGCCCATCTGTGAGCAGGAGTCAAGGCAGGCTTTCTTTGCAGCGTTGTGTCCATAGTCCCCTGGCCACAGTTTATTGGTGACCCACAGATCACTTCGTGGTATCCCACTTTCTCTGATAGCGTTACCCAGCTTCTCCTCACAGCCGTAGCGCTTTGCTGTGTCGATGTGGCGCACACCACACTCCGTGAGTGCATACACAACGGCGTCGTGGGAGTATCCGCCATCATGTGAGGTGCCTAGTATAGAGGGGGGAAAAACAACTAAATATCAGCAGTTTAAAAGCAATGTCAGTTCAGTTCAATGTTTTTTGTTGGCACTTTAAGAAACAGCATTGCCAGGCTGCATGAACATAACTTTACAATATATTCAGAACATTGTTAAGAAAGATTAAAAAATTATATAAATACATGTGTGTAATATTCAAAAGTTAGTTTGAATACTTAACTGCCACAGCTAATTTAACTTTTTTGAAAACACAAGCAGAATTAATTAATGTGAATGTCTGCGTTAGTGATTGACACTAAAATAAACATTATGCGTCACCCTTTCCATTTGGGTTGCTATGGAAGCCCATTCCTGCCAGCAAAAAAAAAAAAAAAGATCACAAAAAAAAAATAAGATCACTAAAAAAAAAAAAAAGAAAAAAATAGTAACTTAAAAATAAAAAAAAAAATGTAATTCACAAAAAAAAAAAAAAATGTAATTCACAAAAAAAAAAAAAAATCCACCCACAAAATTAATAATAATAATTCTAATAATTTTTTATTTTTTTTTATTTTACTTTTTTTCCACCAGCAAAAAAAAAAAAAAAACTTTTGGTGCATCCATCTGTAACCATAACACTGACCAGATTTTTCCAGTTGCTATAGAAAGTCGAAATTATGAGATACTTTAACACAACAGTCATAGAAGCAGCTATGACATATGAATGGATTGTGAGTACATTGAAGACTTCTTTAAAACGCGGCTTTACAACACATGAAATACAGATGATGTTTCACATGGATTGTACTGAGCAAACGCACCCTTGAATAGAATGTTAAGCAAGAAGCAGCTCTGGAGTATAAAGAATGAAACCAATGTGGCTGAGGTGGCGACCAATAAACTATGGAAGCCCATTCACGCCAGCAAAAAAAGAAAAAATAAGATCACCAAAAAAAAAAAATGAAAAAATAAGATCACAACAAAAAAATAGTAACTTAAAAAAAGAAAAAAAAAATGTAATTCACAAAAAAAAAAAAAAAATAATCCACCCACAAAATAAATAATAATAATTATAATAATTTTTAATTTTTTTTATTTTACTTTTTTTCCACCAGCAAAAAAAAAAAAAAAACTTTTGGTGCATCCATCTGCTATAGAAAGTCGAAATTATGAGATACTTTAACACAACAGTCATAGAAGCAGCTATGACATATGAATGGATTGTGAGTACATTGAAGACTTCTTTAAAACGTGGCTTTACAACACATGAAATACAGATGATGTTTCACATGGATTGTACTGAGCAAACGCACCCTTGAATAGAATGTTAAGCAAGAAGCAGCTCTGGAGTATAAAGAATGAAACCTATGTGGCTGAGGTGGCGACCAATAAACATCTTTTTTTTTTTTTTTTTTGCTGACAGAAAAAGTAAAAAAAAATAATATATATATATACTTTTTTTTTTTTTGTGAATTAATTATTATTATTTTTTTTTTTTGTGAATTCATTTTTATTTTTTTCTATTTTTTGTGAATTAATTTTTATTTTTTTTGGTGATCTTATTTATTTTTTTTTGCTGACGTGAATGGGCTTCCATAGTTATTGGTCGCCACCTCAGCCACATTGGTTTCATTCTTTATACTCCAGAGCTTCAAGGATGCGTTTGCTCAGTACAATCCATGTGAAACATCATCTGTATTTCATGTGTTGTGAAGCCACGTTTTAAAGAAGTCTTCAATGTACTCACAATCCATTCATATGTCATAGCTGCTTCTATGACTGTTGTGTTAAAGTATCTCATAATTTCGACTTTCTATAGCAACTGGAAAAATCTGGTCAGTGTTATGGTTACAGATGGATGCACCAAAAGTTTTTAGTTTTTTTTTTGCTGGTGGAAAAAAAGTAAAATAAAAAAAAATAAAAAATTATTAGAATTATTATTATTTATTTTGTGGGTGGATTATTTTATTTTTTTTTTGTGAATTACATTTTTTCTTTTAAGTTACTATTTTTTTTTTTGTGATCTTATTTTTTTTTTTTTTAGTGATCTTGTTTTTTTTTTTCTGGCAGGAATGGGCTTCCATAGTTTTCTCCCCAGAAAGGCCTATTTAAAAAATAATAATGTGATGTAAAATTAAATTAAATACCATGCATACGTATGCATGGTCTTCTGTGGCATAAGAGGTTAGATAACATCATACAATGTGAGTATTTGTTGTGTTTTTAGTTACATCGAGACACGTGCAATATTTAAAACGTACCTAATCCGAATATTGGAATCTGCAGACCATTGGAAAGTGGGACTGTGGGACAACTCAGCGTTGGTGCCAAAGGCATGTTCCTCTGGGCAATGCTGACCAACCGGGATTACAACGAAGTGTTGTACTTTGCTCTATAGATACTAGCTTTACTCACACCACTTTCAAATAGTACACAATACCCGGTACAAACAAACCAAGCGCTGCACCACTGACGACACGTAACTGAGCTTTGCTTGTAAGCACTCAGAAAACTTTTTGTGACGTTATCACTGGAGTGTGTTTTCTCTTACTTCCTCTTCAAAGGCGTTAGTATCTCTGAAGTGAGTGGAGTTGCGCCTCTTATGGAAAATCCGTTAGTTTTAGCTCAACAAAGATGGCGTCGATGTCCAAAGGGTACGCAATATGCTCAAGTGAGTGAACACTGATACAACACTGCACCATAGAGGACGCAGATATACAGAAACAATTACATATCGTGTTTCCGGTAACGCTACTTGGCAATTTGCAGGTTTTCCAACAACGCAGCAGACATCCAATCAGGTTGCGGCTAACGTTAGTTTGTCAGACATCATTTTCTTTCAGGCTCTTTGGTTAAAGTCAGCCATGATGGCGACCATGTAAGGCAAACGGGGCAGTGCGCAGCGCCAACACGATGAGGTGAGTTTGGAGTTAAGCATCACTTCTACTGTGTTTAATGCAAAGAAATGTCTATCACGTTGCAGCTAAGTATAGTGAAGGCACGGCGATACGTTTAGGCTGTTTCCAAGATGACAGTATGTCAAACATAACATGGTTTCATACAACACTTTTGGGGTAAACTAACATTTATTTTGATTCGCATGTCGAACAAATTCAGTATTTGCAGCGGTGTAGGCAGGGAGTGGACCCCTCATGGAAAACTAATCTGGGACCCAGATAAACTACCTTAAATGCAGGGTTGGTCATCTTGAGAAACTAGCAAGAAGAGTATCCAACCGAAAAACTCAGCCCAGTGTTCCCAACTCTTTTCCAATGACAGTAGCTAGCAGCGCGAGCTCCAAAAGTTGCTAAATCTAGCAAGAAAGTCGCCAAGTCGGCAACACTGACAGCCCGTCCCGTCACCATGAACGTAAACATAGCATAAAGAACCTACATGGCTATTTGTTTAGTACTCACTGCTATTAAATTGGAAGACTCGGTGACGCGCAATGAGTGCACGAGCAGAACGGGTCGGTAGATGGGCCAATCAATGAAATGATTGGACGGGCTTGTTACAGTCCTGTGACCCTGTGAGAGACGCTTCTCCGGCTGTTGACCCCCTTTTAATGATCCACAGTATCCCCCCACACACTGTCTGTGTGCACCAGGCTATCGACATTTCATTGGACATGTCATCCTTATGAGTTGCAGTTGCAATACAAAGTGTAAAGCCACGCTTCACCATAGCATGTGAATGTATCCTGAGTGGAGTCCATTGTAATGCTGGTGGGGCTTAAATGTTCTAACTGGGAGTACACTGTAACGGGATGTCCTGTGTGCAGGTTCCCCCGATGCTTCATGGGGCTCAGGCGAGCCTATTTGGTCTGGCCAATCCTGCTGCTGCTCCTGGTTGGTGCAGCCTTGACCGCTCTGCTGCCCCCCGCCGAGGACCGAGGAGGCGTCGGTGTCCTGGGAGTGCTGCGCCGGGCAGCGTCACAAAAGGAGACTCCCGCACAGGGCCACCACCGCGGTGACGGCACAGAGGAGGAGGAGGAGGAGGAGCAGAGGTTCACCATCGTCATTCAAACTTACAACCGCACGGACATTTTGCTCAAACTCCTGAACCATTACCAGGCAGTGCCTCACCTTCAACAGATTGTCATCGTGTGGAACAACATTGGGACGCAGACACCCCTGAAGTTATGGAACTCTTTGGGGCCTCATCCGGTCCCCGTGGTCTTCAAGGAGCAGACGAGCAATCTAATGCGCAACAGACTACAACCGTTACCTGAGATCGATACTGATGGTGAGCATGTCCTTCAGCTTGCATATTGTGTATGCTCTGAGCTGTGGATATTAAATATGGATCGACCTATATGTTGTGCCTGTTTCAACCGGTGTTTGCTTTTTGATCCTTAGCCGTGCTGATGCTGGATGACGACACCCTGGTCAGTGTTCCTGACATCAGTTTTGCGTTCTCCGTCTGGAAGGTAAAAAGCTTCAGGGGACAATGTAGATGACAGTGATTCAAATTCTGTGTTTGAATTACATTTGGGTTTAACTTGATAATGCAAACAAAGAAAATAGCATCATGTGGTAATTGCACCATACACAATGTGACTGACGTGAGCTTTTGTCTTTGGTCCCGCAGCAATTTTCAGACCAGATCGTTGGGTTCGTCCCACGGAAACACGTCTCGACACCAGGAGGAGTGCACAGTTACGGCAGCTTTGAACTGCAGGACCCAGAAACAGCTGGAGGTGACAAGTAAGTTCTGCTCCGTTTGTTATTATTTTGTCCAGCTTATTGCCCTCTTGTTTGTTTTGGTCTTACTATGATGTGAAAGAAATCCTTCTATCTTGATCCACTCACTGCAGATACTCCATGGTGTTAATTGGTGCTGCCTTCTTCCACCGTCGCTACCTGCAGGTCTTCCAGGACCAACCCAGAGCAGTTCACGCGCTGGTGGATGAAACACAGAATTGCGACGACATTGCCATTAACTTTGCTGTGGCGCTGTATTTGAGGGAGCGCTCCGTAGGCAGCATCAACAAACCCTCCGGGGTCTTCGTCAAACCCGTGGACTTCCGCAACCTGGAAAAGGATGCGAGCAGCGGGTACCAGGGCATGTGGCATCGCCCCGAACACCTTCTTCAGAGATCCTACTGCCTGAACAGGCTGACGCAGATCTATGGCTTCATGCCACTCCGCTTCTCCAACCTGATGGTCTCCCAGTTTGGCTTCCCCAGCTATGCCAACCACAAGAGCAGAGCTTGAGGAGCTGCCACACCGCCGACTGTTTTGGACTGAAAGAAGACAGACTCGAGTAACAGTCTGGTAAGTCTGTGTTTTGATTAATAACACCTGTCTAGGCGAAGGATTAGGTCGACACCGTTGATCCCAGCATGTGTAGGAAGCTCAAATCAAATAATGTTTGCTTCAGGTTTACCTGCTCCAGTGTGTTGCTCTTTTTGTATTCCGTGATGCTGAGCAGTTTAAACCATTGCATCTGCAGGACTATCAGTGACAATCAGAATTGTCTGCACATGGCCTAGTCTGATGAATCGTCCATATTTGATAAGGTAATCTGTATATTGTTACCAAAGCTGCCTTACCTTAACTGTGAACAACCCTCCCAGTGGATTGTAGTTCTTTCATAGCCAGCAGGTGTCAGTCTCACATCTGTTTTTTTTACAATTTGCCTCGTTTGTAACCACGAGTTTACAGCGTTGATGCGGACTCGTTCAGATTCTTGTTTTAATTTATAGTTGTTTATGGAAAGGGTAACTTTTCTGATGAGCTTGTGTACGCGTCCCTATACGTTTAAAATACTTGTTAGAAGATGTAGGTATTAAGTCATTTTCTCCACCTAAAGTGTGAATTTGTGAATAGAATAGAATTATTGCAGGTCTTATACACATTCCAACAATCTTAATGTACAGTACTATGCATGCATGGACAATCATTTGTTTTAGTTTTTTTAAATGTGTGCATATATAACAACCTTGTAAGACTATCATGTGACTGTTAAATAAAGCCAACACTTTTTCTCTGAACAGACATTTGTGTGATGAATTCCTAATCATGCTACCAGTTAATAAGTTAGGTCTGGAGACAGGTGGACAGAGGTCAGAGGTCAGGATCCTGAGAAGCACTGAATGATTGAAGAATCAAGTGACGGGGCCAAATCTGTGAGTGGGTGGTGTGCTTGTGTTTTTTTTTTTTTTTTTTGCAAAAGCCAACCTTAGTTTTCAGAGCTTCAAAGTAAAATTACTGACAAATTCATCCTGTTTTCCACCAGTGTGTAGAAGTATGAGTTCCCACTTGACAAAAATGATGAGGTAAGGACTAATCCCTCCTTTCATTCAAAAATATAAATGCATCATCGGCTCAGATTGTTGAAACTCCAGTTTTAATAGCAACGTAAGACCAGCCCACAGGACTGTAGATTACATTGAATTCAGCAAATGATTGGGTCACTGAATCGTACCAGCACCAGGCTTGTGCAAAAGTTCTCAACAATATAAACGGGTAAAATCCAACATGATGGCTGAAGGTTAGACATCATCAGATTATCCAGAGGTAGAGTGGTGATTTGTTTCATTTTGTAGCTTGAAGGGTATACTTGTAGAGCAGCAGATGTTATCGGTCTACACACAGTAAACATCTGGATTGCAACACCAGGTACAAGGTCTGACCCGTTTTTCACATCTCAGGTCAGCTAGGTCTCAATCGCCTTGAATGAAAAACTATATTTATTAATAAACTAACACCCGACTCACTCTTGGTGTATAAAGGTGTCCTTGCATATTCTGGGGGTAACTGTGGACTCCAGTTCTTCCCAAAAGGATTCAAGAGACCTTGCCATGTCTCCATTGTGGTCCAGGTCCACTACCACCAGCCTCCTGGTCTGGATCCACCGGCACCTTGAGAACGCATGTCATGCCACAGCTTCACTAAGGGCTCCCGCTTCCTCCAAATCAGCTTGTGACCGTATGCCACATACCATCTGTAGGACGAGATGCATGGAGTATTAAGACTTAAACTGCTTAGTATTAATACACAATAACATCGTTTGAGAAGATTTATGCCACTGTAAGTAGCATAAACCTGAAGTTTTAGCTACAACAATGTAATAACTCAGAAACAAAGTACTATTACAGCTGTTTCATGTGATAACAGCGTATGAGTGACTTAATCAGCTATTATCTTGTGACAGAAATTCCATACTTGGTTCACATGATGACTACTGAGCCATATGCTGATGAAGACGGTACGATGTCTTTGAAAGAACCTGAAAAGGCGAGTAAGTGGACCTTGAGTTGAGATTATTTTGTCAAACTACAGTGGACCATTTAGTAGCAGTCCTGGAGCTTTGGATCGAATCGCACGATGTTCACCGGCAGATGGTGTTTGTTCAAGTTATTCTAAATCTTCAAATTACTTTTTTTTTTCCTGAGCATTTAAAGGACTTCGAACCTCCGCTTTTAAGCTGAAGAAGATCACGTGACGCGATCGAAAGGTCCAGAGCCCCTACGAAGTGGACCTTTTGGTGGGATTGTTCTCCGCTGTTAAGAATGAACTCCGAACCTCCGCTACAAGAATACTTTTTACTCTTTCACTGCACTTCTTACAATTTAGGCCGAACCCCAAACTTTAGTCTCTGAACTGCATCTGATGTACTTAGAGGATAAAAGTAAGACTCGGGGGTCATTCCATTCTCCAATATGAAAAAACTAACACAAATGTTGTATTATTGTTTGTGGCCCATCATTTATCTGGAGAGTTTTTCTTGCCTAAAACAAAACATAAATACATTTTTCTTCTCAACGTTAGAGGAACATTGGCCACTCACACTCCAAAGAGAGCTCCTCCAACGTGAGCCGCGTGGTCAAACAGCCGCCATCCCAGTACGAGCCCTGCTGCATCTATGGCAACAAGCGCTTTCAGAGCCTAAAGGCAGACCAAGGACAGGAACCGGAAGTTACACTCAAATGTGCTGACGTAAATCATCAACAACAACCATCTCTCTGTCATGCACTCAGAACATACGTGCTTACACATCCACTCACACACACACACACTGGACTTTGTCCATTTCACTCGTGCACAAGAAGTGCACGCCAACACACACACATTGAGTCACTTACATTTCCTGCAGTGAAAGTGATCATGGGGAGGAAGATTATGCCCAGTTTGGCCTCTGGCATTTTTGCACAAACTGCGGCCAGTACTGCCATGACGGCACCTGACTGTGGAGCAAACAAAGCACAGGTCAGCACATTATTAAGACTGCTGTACTGCTGCTGTGTTGAGCTCTGGGAAGATTTTAGCAAAACTCTTACTGCTCCCAAGGATGGATGGAGACGTCCAGTCGCAGTTTTACACGTGTAGCTGACCATAGTTGAAATCACACCTGAAAATACACGTTATGATTGAGATGCCACTCAGTATGCAATTATGTAATTAATTGTATGTCTTGAAGATTTAGTTATTTATAATGTGTATTACTTTAAACATTGAAAGCTGAACCTAAATAGACGAGATTATTCAATGCAATGTTATTAGACCCTGTTCTTCATTTGACTTACCAGCAGAGAGGTAGACTGCAAGAAACTGCTCCTTGCCTAAGAGAGAGACGATTCCTGATGAGAATGTCCACAGGACATACATGTTGGCCACCATGTGGACAATGGAGTAATGGCTGAAGGAGGACAGGACCATGGGAAGGTACCGTGTTTCTGCAGGGGGAGAGAATAATGAAGAGAGAAATTGATCATGGTCAGTGGATCCGGCTGCAAATTATACCCATGCAGGAAAATCATTGCCCTTGCTGTCCTTGTGTAAGCACTTTGATATATTTATAAAACGTGTGTACTCACTGGAAGCTGGGTTGGATGTGAAGTACTTTATCATGCTTCTTTGCATTGAAGGGATCCGCCAGCAACACAGGACGACAGCATTTACTGCGATGATGCCTGGAAAACAGTAATAAGGAAAAGTGACAATGAAGAAATGTGGGATTAAATTAAACACATGTAAAGATGTTGATGCTAATCCATGCAATGTGAAGGAACACGGGGACAAAATGAGTTACCGGTGGCGGTCTTCTGCCCCTCTGTGAGGCTGCTCCAGAAGTCATCCACCATCGACACCAGGAGGATGAGCTGCTGCTGGAAGCCTGACAACTGGTTCCACCAGTCATGCCAGTACGCCATGTCCTGAGACCCCTGTAGTATATCAACGCTTCATTGAATCATTGTTAGCAGCCTATTCGTTACATATATATATATATATATACGTTGACAGCAGTGGAGGAGAGAGAGCCAGCAGTTTGTGTCACTAAAACCTCACCTGTAAGAGTTTTTCTGACTCCGCTTCCTCTTTTGCATTCTGAACTCTTAACTTCAGGGTCTCGTATTGCAGAATGGCCGCTGCACCAAAGGAGCAACCTGTAAACTGACACGGAGTCAGACAGCAACCAACCAAGCAATGCCATCACACACTGACCCAAACCTTTTAGTGTTGCATGCATCATTCTCCTTCTAGTAGAAGAGTTGGAGGACCTACCCCTACTGTGAACATCAGCGGTTTGAAAAGCGACGGCCTGGGGACTTTGGGAGGAGGTGGCATGCCAGCCTCAGAGGGAGTAGGTTTTGTTTCTTGGGTGACATTTCCTTTCTTTGTTTCCAGCCTTTTGGCTTCCCGACGGAAACCACACCTCTGTTGGTTGTGGGGGTTCAGTCTGCCATAAAACAAAAAAAATACATATGATGTAAGGCAAAGCTTGTAATGTTCATTTTATCTTGAGGTGTTGATTCAACTATTTGTAGGGCTGAAACTAATTCTTATTTTAATTATTTATTCCTTGTTTGGTCTTTGACAGTAATTTGGGACAAATGTAGATCACGATGTCCTGCAGCCCACAGCGATGTCTTCAAACTGCTCGTTTTGTCTAAAACTAAACCATAATTAGTTTACTATCACATGAGACAAAGAAAAGCATCAAACCTCCATAACTGAGAAACTGGAAATCAACGAATATTTTGGCATTTTGTGAAGAAAGAAATATTATTTTGTACAATGTTACGGTTAATATGACCAACAACCCTTTGTGTTTACCCTGATCTGTGTATCAGTGATGTCACTATTCTAGGTGAGTATAGCGTGCAGGCTCGGGATGTTGGTCAAAACTATAGCTGTTTACTTCCGAGGCTACAGAATAAGCTAAACATGAAGGAACATCTGGACATTAGTTATGCTGCTCGATCTGTTAAAAGGCAGATACAGATAACACACTGTACACTTCTACTGTAAACATATGTAATAAGTGATATAGCTGTGTGCTTCAGTCCCGTGAATCTCTTTACAATGACAGTGGGAACAGTTAGGTAATCACACACACACGCGCGCGCGTCCTGTCAGTGTTATTCCTGCTAACGCAAACCATGCGACCTAAACAGCGTTTACATCTTCTCACCTGGTGCATCGTGAGGTAGTGTTGGTGGATCTGAGGAACTCTGTTTTAGCCCATTTCATCACGCATCCTCGCCACGCCATGTTGGAGATGACCTCCTGCCTGAAGCCCATCCCACTGACACGCTGGGAGCTAATGCTGCGTTCAAGGACTCGTCTAAAAGCTCCGACGTCCGAGTTCCACTCAAGGGCTCTTGGTTTAACAAAGACTATATTGTTTATATTAGCTGCAAATAAAAATGCATCTATTTGTTTGGTTAATGCAACTGCAACACCATGTAGGCTACATTATATATGAATACAAGTCTAAGCTGGTTGTACACAGGGTACATACATGTAAAGGTAGGTCTATATGTAGGCTACTGTACATAAACCTCCTCCTATACCTATAGTTATTTATTAGCCAACTTAACCCAATAATAATATCATAGCATGCTTTGTGTGAACACATTTAACAGTATAAATATGTCCTGTATATTTTTTTTACGGTGAAATATTGTATATTGTTTTTATCTTGTTTGGTTTCGTCTGTATTTTCTTGTTGAATTCTACGTTTTTTTGGTTTAATGTTTAATGTATTGTTGAGTTTGTCTTTTGAAATCTCTCTTGCGTATTTATTGTTGAGTTTAATGTATTTCAAAGGCCCATCTAAGGATGAGCAGTTCAACAGTGCAGATTATCTTAGGCTATAAATGCTGTGAGTGTGTTGCACTGGTTTATCTGACATACCTGTCCCTATGCAAATAAACATATATACATATAGATAATGTATTTACAATGAGAGCTACTGAAAACCAAACAGTGAAATTATTTGTATATGTAAGTATACCGGGCCAATGCAAATAAATGCAGCTGAGGGTACTGTGTTGTGCAGACACTACAACATATTTGTGTTTTTACTTCACTTCCCTCTAGTGGCGTATGAAAGTACATTTACTAAAGTAATGAACTGAAAAGTACAGTTTATAAGTACTTTCGATTTTGTGCTATTTTAAACTTTGACTCGACTACATTTCAGAGGGAAATATTGTACTTTTTACTTTACTACATTCATTTAACAGCCTGTGGCTATGCAGAACTGATGATCAGTTTCTACACAGCAGGAACACAATAGGGAACGCATAATTAACTACCAAACAGTATATAGAGCAACTCAAATTACACATTCATTCACCAGTAATACTAATTGAATAATGTAACATAATAATATCACTCTGACAGGGGCACTTCTACACAATAAGTACTTTTACTTTTGATAGTTTAAGCACTTTTAATACTTTTACTTGAGTAAAATGTTGTATGCAGGACTTCTACAGAGTAATTTTTCTTTGTTGTATTGATACTTTTACTTAAGTAAAAGATCAAAAATGTAAAATGTAAAACCTTTGAGCATATATAGAAGAATAAGAAGACGGAGTGATTGAGAACACCGTCAAATTACATGACAATATATGATATATGAATATATGACATATTCTTCAGAGTGTCAAAATATTAGTAAAAATATAATAAAATTACTCTTATCATTATTATTATCATTATTATTAAAACCTTTGGTGACCACACTGAAATTAGTTTTCATGAAAACAAGAGAGAATGCAGTCGAAGCCCTGGACTAAACAGTATTGATGGTGTTGCTATTGGCATCTGGACAAGTTCCACAAACTCCTCACAAGCTTGCCAGGGACTCCAGAAATAGGTGAAGAAGGTAGAATTCACAATGAGAACGCTGCACTGCAGTGTCTGCAGAGCAACTAGGGCTCTCCTCCAATGCAATATCTGCACTCGGCTGGCTGGGCTATCATAGCTATACACGAATATTGCACAAAGAAATTCCGTAATAGATATAGACAAGAATAAAACAAGTTTAGGAGTAGGTAGGTAATTAATCTTAGCTGAGGCAGACAATGCGTTCATTGGGGACATCATAATACAAGCCAATTATGTAGTTAAACAGAAAAGTGCAAAGGTTGCAGGCTAAAGATAACGGTGTACAAAGACAGAAGAGCTCGATGCCTTTGCCACTGAATGGACCCAAGGACGCCAAGTTAGATGATATCCTATGGGTGCAGGTCTGGGGCAAGGGAGGACAGGGAGATGAGGAGGAGGGATGAAGAGAGCAGAGAAGCAAAGGGAGGGATGACATTGATAGGAGTGAGCACGGGACCGATTGAGGTGGGGAGGCCAAAAAAAAAGGACCAGAAAGGGGAAGAGAGTGGACGAAAAGAGGGTGAGAATCATGAAATATTTAAGTGGCTGCATAAGTTAAAATAGGTAAAAGCTGTTAGGATTTTTGGTAAAAGAGCAATACGATGCATCGGCCCTGCAATGCAACGACACAACCAC
The DNA here is from genome assembly GCA_032191485.1 of Leptoclinus maculatus. Taxonomy (NCBI): domain Eukaryota; kingdom Metazoa; phylum Chordata; class Actinopteri; order Perciformes; family Stichaeidae; genus Leptoclinus; species Leptoclinus maculatus. Next base: position 3,354,285 of record JAVDOI010000010.1, read on the forward strand.
ACACACACAATCATCTCTCTCTGAATCTGTAGAGGACTATAGGTTATTTTCTGGTCAATGCAGTGCATTTTTTTGTTCCCCCAGCAGAGGTGTCCTCTTTCAGGTCCCCTCATCGATTTGCTGTAAACCGACGCCAGCCAGGATTTGCCTGTGTCGGCAACAGGGCCTCGGTCACGTGACAGGACGTATCTGAAGTCAGAACAACTTGTCATTCATGTAGGACACTCATTTATCTTACTGCAAGTATGTCCAGAAAGAGAGAATAATAACAACAATCTGACGTTCGGCTCCCATATTTGTGATTTGGACCCACAGGCAGGCAGACGCATGAGGCTGAACGTCATTTGGCCTTGAGGCTTCTATTTCAGCCCAAAGGATAGAAACATCTTATGCCAGCAGCACAGTCTTTTTATACCATCAGAGGGAATTCTAGCTGTTATCATAGAGTCCCATCAGAATGCTGACGGTGAGCTTTCCATGACGCTGATCAATGGGCGAGTTAGACGACACCACACTGTGACTTGTTTTCTGCATAGATTTTGAGACCCGGCGGTCAGAGTGTGACCGTGGTGTTTTCGGGAAGCAGCTGATTTACACTAATAAACTGTGTGAAGTGGACACTGAGTGGGATTTCAGATAATTCCACCACTGCAAAGTCCTGATGTTTATTTTACCCAAAACACCCCAGAGGAAAAAGCACACAGCATGACAACATCAATCTCTCACTATTCTGTGGTTTTTTAAATTAAAAAATGCATTGCAAACAAAACAAAACATGAGAGCAGCACACTCTTATGCACACACTATACCTTATATGCCCCGGCAATTCACACCGAGTTGATAACACAATACGAGCCACTTCCTCCAGAGTGCAAAGCACCAATCCATTACAATGGAAGAGTCAGCTCATTCAGGATGCACAGTGCAGTGTTTGATCATGCTGTACACAATGTCCGTCGGAATTCTACTGCAGTATAATCAAATAACAGGCACAATAAAGAGTCGGACGCTCAGGACAGAAATATTGATTTGATTCATTCATTAACTATTGATGTCTCTCGGCAAAATATCATCTGCCTTTGCAGAACGGTAAAGTAACATGGTAAGGTATGTGGGCAGCAGGTGTGTGAGGACAGAGCTCACCATAGGCTGTTAATTCAGAAGTAAGCAAACATACTCTCACTGGCATGTCCTTAAGTATTGCAGATCTTTTTCATGAAAATAGTCCTGACACACCAGTGATAAAAAATTGCAATTGCTGTACAATTTTGATAGGTATAAGTTTGCCAATTGTGTCCCCAAAACCTAGAAAAGAGGATGAGATGGAATATTAAAGTATTCTGGTTTCTCTATTATAAAGTGCATGTTTGGCAACTTTTTGTTGTAGACGTGAAAGTCTGTAAATCTGAAACGTATACGCAGCATAGATCTGGATTGTATGAATGTGTGGTGTCTTATCGCGCACGGCACTGTAATAAATATTATTATATACATATTCAAATTGAAGATGTTTTGAATAGAAAAAAAACAGCATTGACCAGGGTTTATTTATGGAACACTTTTGTCAGCATAAATCATAAGCACAAATTATAAGCGTGCTGGTTTGCCAGGAAATTAAAAAAACTGGCAGTGTTTCAGCCCAACAGCAACAAAAATAGCTCCAGACAAAAAACACATTTACTGTACTCCTGCATCAAGACACAATGCACACCCTGCATCCGCTCTCCCCTGCAAACACACACACACACACACACACACACACACACACACACACACACACACACACAGTCCCAACCCTCCTCCCTCGTTCTTTACCTGAGCCCTCAGTCCACCTTACTCAGAAACTCTCGCGAACACGAAGGGATAAGCACGAGCTCACCGAAGAGCTCTGCATCCGGTGTCGCTTTCGTGCGTTTTTAGGGAGGGGGGTCCCCACAAGGAGCTCATTTTGTAATATATTACTTGAAACAAGCAACTTGCCTCCCTGCCCTGCTCTGCTGTCCCAACTGAAGAAGCGAGCGCGCGCCACCTTAAGCGCAATCCTCCAGCCTACGTCGGCAATACAATCAACTTCTGCACCGCAAGGGGACATGGGTGATAAACGCGCCGGTAAGGAACTTCCACGCGCTTGTTTATGAATAAGTTATGAGCTCGTTGTCGCTGCTTATTTGTGTGGCGTCTCTGGTGCACAGACTGCGGAACACAAAAAAATTGCCTTAACTTTGTTAGTAAATCTGCAGCAGAGCACCACATGTGATAGAGTTGGGATACACTTTCATAGCCCGGGTTAGCACTTAAGCGTGCGGATGCACGCGCATGATGCTGTGCATGCCTGTGTGTACGTTAACCAGCCTCATCAGCACATGCTCCGGTGCTGCAGCGCGATGCTGCTGCTGCTGCTGCTGCTGCTGCACCCCGGCTTCACGGCTCAGTCTGCCGCCTCCACTAGTTTGCTTTAGCCGTTTAGAAAACCTTTCCACCTCGAGGTGTTAAGAGTTATCAGCACTATTAAATCAGGCCACAATGTAGGCCTGTTTAAAAAAACATCTTATGGCATGCAACTTGTACAAATAGGCCTGCATTACAGTGTTTTCACCCCCGGTGTTGCGCATGGTAAACGGTTTTAGTCTCCCTGCTGGAGCTTTCCTGTGCTCTGTCGGTGCTGTCAGCTGATTTAGACAAAAACTGCTGGCTCTTCACTTTTTTTTTTTTTTTTTGTCGGCGAGATGAATGCTGCTGTTCCCGGCGGTGTGGCCTCAACGATCAGCATGCCTGTTTTTGACAATGCTTTTCAAATCTGCCAGTAATGGGCTGTATAGAGGCTGTTATTCAGAGGATAGAGTTTGCTGCATGAAAAGCTTGATGCGTCCGTATGCTTACACATAAATATGTAACTGACTCTTAAACGTATATATGTAGTTGTGTAGGCGGTGTAGTATAATGATGCATGGGGGTTAAATCACAAATCAGGTACATTCCCTTCTTAAAATATATCCAAGGGACAGAGCGCCCTTCTTTAAGTAGGGTAACCTTCTCGCTCCATGGTCACCCTGATCTCTTTTACCCAGAGTTTAAAGTAAAACCAAAAATGCTGCAGTAAAGCATGACACAGAAGTCATGCTGTACACAGTACATGTGAGGGGTAACTGTGTATGGGGGCTCACCTATAGGTCCTCTCTAGGCTGTAAACCTGACCCACCCTTCTTATGTACGCTTTGGGATCCGCAGAGTACACGGCCTTGTTCATTGATTCCACACGGGGAAAATGAAGTGTTCACTACCACAAATGCTTTATGCTTTACTGTCACGCATCATGTCCTCTGTTCCTGTGTTGTTGTTAACGCTTCCCACCAGATCACAGGGTCTGCATCCTTCTACTCTATATCAGGAGAGACTTTAAATTGATGTTATCTCATTGGACTTAGTCCGTTTTTTCGCCTGTCGTCTCCGTTCAATAAAACTTTTTTTCATGCCACATGTGCCTCTATGGAAACATTAAAAATCTAAATATTTCCAGGACAGTTATGACAATACAAATCAGGTGAATCAGGGCTGATATCCACAATAAAAAAGCCAACACCAGCTCAATACAGTACATCAGTCTGACCTCATATACGTCTTTCTTTAGACCAACAGTTTGCGCTCTCCGTTTGTGTCTCAGTGGCAGAAAGGATAATACAATAACTGGTTCATTTCATATTTCCTGTTTTATTCATCAGTTGGTGGGTGTGGCGGGCTCTCCAGCTACATACATGTACCGTTGGAATGTCAGTTTGTTTGTGTGTTAGTGTTACTGTAGCAGTTTCTTTTCATACATTTGTCCGTGGTGAACTGTTTGACTGGTCTCTTCTTGTTATGTGTCACTGTAACCAAACTAGTTTAGTTGTCTCATCTAATGGCAGGATTGCCGACTGGCAAAACGGGCAACTGTGTAGCAATTTGATAAATTCTAATTGTGCTTTGGAATACGGAATCATGCACCATTACATCAGCAACTGCTAGCTGACTAACAAGGGCCTTGTGGGTCCTGTTTTATGACCTGATCTTGATGACTCGTCTTGAAGAGTTCCTCTGCGTCAAAAGCTTGTTTTTAATGACAGCCCCCCCTCATGCTGTATACACACAGAAGAATAAAGCACATTTCTCACAGTGTTTCTGTGGTCTGTTGTGTGCAACATCCTTCATGTGCCCAGGTGTCTTCCATGTGCGAAGTCCACTTCACAAACTGGTACACACAGCCGCTCAAGCGCTGCTGATTCCTTTCTACCCTTCCTCACTCTCCTCGTCTTTTAAATCCCCTCTTTCTTCGGTCTTGCACACGACAGCAACCTCTTTACCTCTCATTTCTTACTCTCTCCACATATTTGCAGACTTGGCTATCGCATGATTTAAAAAGAGTCTCCTTCCTTCTTAGAGAGCCGCTCTTGTTGTCTTTTCCTATACTCTCCTTCATTTAATACACAGGGCTACACAGCAGATCCACTGACAAAAACAGAACAACGCTGTGAGGCTGACACGTTATCTGTGACAAAGTGTCTTGTTGCTGTGTTGTTGTACTCCGATTGAGCCACTAACCTCAAGTTTGCACACTTGTCATTTTGCAACAGATTTTTGGCAGCTTTACTTAATGCAACCATGAACAGCTTTGCCAATTTTTTTAGCAACGCAGACGTTGCTTTGGCTTTGCAGAATATGAGAATGCTTTCTGGCATTTCAGAAAATGTTAGTTACCATCAACAGTGACTCAGTGCTGTTGTACGACACAGTGTATGTTTATGTTACTCACATAATCAAAGGCCTTCTTCCTCTTCTTCTCTGCATTGGCTGTTGTAGCTGAGCATTAAAACCAACACTTATAGAATTAAGCGCAACAGATGCCAGTACATTTTCACACTTTACAGTAGTTTGGATGTTTTAAACACTTTAAAAGGAAGTTTTTACATGTTTTTAGCTCCAACTGAATGTATCCATTATTGAACCAGAAAGGTCCCATTGAGATATAATATCTCTTCTGCCGGGGGAGAAACTTACCAAAACAGACATGTCAATAACACTCACATGGTACTTCAAAGAATTTAATGGTGAACAGTAAACAATGCAATACTTGTAATATTGTTGACCCAAATACTTGATGTCCAAATATTTTTTGCATAACATGACTCTTTATACACCAGGTTTTAAACGAGTAAGTGGCTTTTTCGTGTGTTTTGTGATGATGTGTTTTACTGTGGGCAGCTCTGCGGTAAACACAAACAACTGAGTCATCCTCACAGTACTTTAACAGTTGCACTAGTTATAAGTTAGTAGTAATATGCTGTGTTTCAAATTTATTTTTCTATTTAATGTTGAACAAAAACTGTTGGACAAACTCACTGTTCTGTATATATTGCGTGTGGTGTTTCTGCTTGTTTTAACACTTCATTGATATTAAACTGACTGAAACATCTCAAATGCAGTTTTAATGGCGGCACCTTACAGTCAAACGTAAAGGTGTAGAAGTGTTGTGCATTGTTTTGCATGCATACTTCTGTGCAATGGTGTTTGATCAATGCTTGGCTGCACAGCATGAATTTGTAATGATAGAGCCATCAAAGCATTTGTTGGGTTCACTAGTTTGAGTTTTAATATTCTTGAAATAGTTTTGCTTCCCACTGCAGAAACAAACAACCAACCCTGCTGTTGAGAAATAATAAATTAAACTGAAAATGAAATGATCTGGAAGAACGGGGACATCCAAATCTCAATTTGCAGCTACTTATCTAAATTGGACAAGTGTTTTTCTTCCCGTAAATGTTTGGTCAGCATAATCACAATGCATTTCAACATGATACATTTTGATTGCAGTACCATTCAAAGCCGGTATCTCTTTACAAGGTGAACATTTTAACCTCGCTTCTGTTGACAGACAGTATAGGAAGGTGAAATGAGAGCTGGCTGGTCTCGCATCTTTCCACAGTGTCATCACAGACAGATCTGAGTTTGCTCAAATACATAAAGGACGCGTCTTTTTTTGGACAAGGTAACGTTACGAAACATGCTGAGTGAATGACGACGGGTCATCCGCGAGGTGTCACGGGGGGTCTGAAGCTAAGAGAAATGTGTGATTGGGGGAAGGGGGATTTTACATCGGAAATTGGTACTTCCAAGGACGTGTTTTCATCTGGGGACAGGGGGGGGGAAATATCCACCTCACTGTTATGGTTTCAGGTTGATTTTCGTACTAAAATCTCTCTGAACATTGCCCTCCTACTGCTCAGCCACCAAAGTCCAGACGGGAGAAGAGAGGAGCTGATAAATATGTATTTCTCTCCAATAGAATGGAACTAAATGACACTCGGCTCGTGGTGCTCAAAGCAGCAGAACATACATTTAAAAAAACTCAACGGCAATGTCTCTTTTCAGTAATCACGACCCGGATACTTCAGATAATCCACAGACCTTGTTGTCAGCAGTTTCATGTAGGAACTATTTTCTACCAAACTACACCTGCCAACCGTATCACCGAGCGGAAGGAAGCGTGCATGTTTACTCTATATTGCTACTGAGGTAGCTCAGCCGAGGATTACGCCATTAATGTTTATGAACAGTGATTAGGGCTGGGCGATGATTAAAAATGATGATTTATCGTCTTTCAATTGAATCATACTGTGATGAAATCATACATCGAGATATCGTGATAAACAATAGCATTGTTTAAAAATAGACAACAAGCACATACTCAAATCTCTTATCAAATAATTTTGCACTAAAGTTCTTAATTAAATTAGAAAATACTCATTACTTTAATTGAATTTAATTCACACAAGAGTATACAACACCATGTCATTATTTCATATCGACAATTTATTTATTGAATTACAGGAAAACATGCCATATCCTGTTCAAGATATGAAATGGCCTTTATCGTGACAGAAGATTTTGGCCGTATCGCCCAGCCCTCTCCGTGATACGGTTGGTAGTAAATAGCTCCTATGAAACAACAACAACAAGGTCTGTGAATTATCGTTGGTAATCGGGTCATGATTTGTGGATGGAGACATTGCTGCTGACTCTTTCAAATGCATTTGTTGGCACTTTGAGCACCACAGGCCGAGTGCCTTGTAGTCCCTGTATATTGGAGTGAAGGCAGACATCTCCAAAACTTGGTATCTCACACCAAAACTATCTGGATTGATAAATAACACTACAAGTATGAGGACAAATGTGTGATTTTTATTTTGGGGTGAACTGTCCCTTTAAGCCCCTCTTCATGTATAATTGTCTTTCTCTGTCTTTTTGCTGTTAGTGTGAAGGATTTTTAAGAAACTAGGCAACACAAAACAGCGAATTATCCTATACATACACAAACACATGCTGTGAAGTGAAATGAATGCATGCCAGATTAAAACCACTTTTTTTTTTTGATTAGTATGGGAGGGTCAGTTCATGTCCAGTTTTAAGTTAGCTATTGTAAGCATTTTAGTTCCTCCCTGTGGCCTCTGTGCCACCTCTTCCTCTTCATGCTCGTTCTCTCTCTTTATGGGGACTTGCTCTGCAGTGGGACACTATAGTGGGAGATGAATATAGCCCCAGCACCATATCTGTGACTCTGGGTCTGATGCCAGCTCCCTCCCTCCCTCCCTCCTTCCCTCCCTCCCTCCTCCATTCTCTCTTTACACCTCTCTGACCTTTCCTTATTTGCATGGATGCTGTTGTTGAAGTAATTTGCTGACCTAAATTTGTCCTATTATGTACATTGTATATATTAAACATTGTGAGGGCATGTTCCCAAGGCAGTCGGTGCCATAGGCTATTTGTAGTCCTTGTGGTGCAAGGTTACATGAGCACAAGAAAACACAAGATGATATACTGTAAAATACTTTAAATGCAGTCACGTGTTAAATGAATGCTGCAGAGGAGGATGTGCAGAGCGTCTTAGTTCACTGAAGAACAGCATTGTCTCACACGGCAAATCCAAACACTTCTGTTTTGTTTTTAGTGACTCTGAATACTTTTTCTCCTCTCTCTCTCTCTCTCTTCCTCTCTTTGCTTCATGGTCAAATCTCAGTTTCTCTGCATGTTATTGTAATCGGAGTGCTTTATGTCATGGCACCCCCTAGAGTACACAGTTGCACATTTCGCTTTCATGCTCGTCATTTACTGGGCCAGATTTGAAAGATTTTGTCTTTAAGATCTTGAATAATGAACAAAAAAAACATCTTATAGAATACATTAAAAGGAAATGAGATGGCACATTGTGAACTTTATACATTTTGAATCACATGTTTCACTTATTATATCTCCATGCATTATTCTAAGGGTGTTATTTAGTTTAGTACATGTGTTTCTGTGATGGTCCAACAGTTCTTGTCTTATTGTCGATCCCAATCCTTAAAGTATTGAGCCATACGTTATACTCACTCGTTTCTTTCACATAATAAGTAACAATGATCTCTCATTGAAGAAAGTGTCGTCTGTGGTGAAATAAAGCCTGTTATTTATTTGTACATGTTACTATCCTTTTTTTAAAATTATAAAGCAATTGTATTTATAAAGTGCTTTTATTCAGAGAGGTCTAGTGTAGAGTTTGTAGCAGATACAACAAACAGTGGTGGTGCTTCACAGTCGTATTTACATTAACTTAACCCCGCTACAATTCGGTGGAAAATACTGTATCCTACATTTTATTAGACAGCTTTAATTACTTAAAAAAATAAGATAAAGATCTTACATGAAGAAGCATATGTTGAGGATGATGTATCGTTGCAGATTATGAACCAATAATATATAAAATAATTAGAATGATCTCCGCCTTGACTGATACAACAATGAAATGCTATAGGCATATTTTGTACATTGATTCATCAGTAATAACAATCCAATGATTATTTTGCTTATAAGACGTTCAATACAACTTATACTTTAAGATAACATTTCCCCTTTTTACTTCTAGCATTTGTGTGTTACTGCTACTTTTACTAACTGTCAACAAGTGAAAACTATTCATTTGCCTTGTTCCACATGGATACGGTCCCGATCAACTTTATTTACTCAGATCACATGACTACTTTTAAGTCAGTATAGGCTACACGTGCACTGATGCACATTGATGCACTCAGGAGAAGCTGAAATTCTAGATAAAGTTGATGTCTATTTTATTTTATTTTCCTGGTAACACCCTCATGGTCGGACACAGAGGTGACCACTGTTGGCATCGTGGGCTTTCATAACGCAGTGAGTGACTGAGCCGTGAACTTACTGGCACTGTAGTGTCATCATCGCATAGAGAAAACACCTTTGTCTTTAAAGTGGCGGGCTGCAGCTGACGTAGGCTCTACGTTGCCCGCGTGTTCCCAAAGGATCTGGGGTAAAAAAAAAAAAAAAAAATGTTTAAACTATTGGCTCCTGGGTTTCAACATCTGTGCAGCCAGCGTCGGATCGTCACCTGAACTGTCAGCTCCGCATTACCTCACTCGTGGCCGGCCTGCCACTTTACCCCTGCAGTTTAACTTTGGCGTGCATGCTCTCTCTCTCTCTCTCTCTCTCTCTCTCTCTCTCTCTCTGCTGGTAAAGACACCAAGACAAGAGGAGGAGGAGGTGGAGGAGGGGGGGGGGGTTGTACAATTAAGAGCACATTGTAACGTCCTTGCGTTGCCTTCCGTGGCGGAAGAGGAGTGTGCCGTTAACGCATATGACCGCCGGTGGACGAGAAGAGGACAGAGAAAGAGAGAGATTGTGCTAGAGAGAAAGCAAGGGGGGAGGAGGGGGGGAATCACTCAAGATGCCTCGTTTTAGCGTAATTTGTCCTGCAGACTGTGCCCTTCCGGCGTTTGGAGGGCTGCTGTGAGCCTATAGCGAGATGCTGGCTGGCTACGCTATGCTGCCTGACCCTGCTGTGGTTGTCATAGCGTTGCCCGATTGTTTGGATTGAGGAGGGCTCCCATCAACCCAAATCAATGAGGATTCTGAGGCCATTCCTTCAGAAAGGAGCGCATATGCTGCAGTGTTTCTGTGGACAACGATCGAAGTCGACCACTATCTCCGACGGTGAGAGACAAACGTTTAGCACCATAGCTTTGCAAGCTACCTTCGCTTTGCATGCTTTCTCTCTTGAGTGATGAAAAAAAGAAAAAGAGAGGGGGGGGTGAGTGGTTTCATTGGCCACACCAGTGTGTGAGTTACATCTTTCGAGTCTGCAGTGGAGAGAGCCTCTCCCTGTGGTCCTTTTTTGCACCTGTCCCACGTTGTGTGTGTGTGTGTGTGTGTGTGTGTGTGTGTGTGTGTGTGTGTGTGTGTGTGTGTGTGTGTGTGCGGGTAGCTGCTGGCTTTCAGCATCCATGGCCAGCCGCACTACTCCAGAGAGAGAGAGAGAGAGAGAGAGAGAGAGAGAGAGAGAGAGAGAGAGAGAGGGACCGTATACTTTACCAGACCGAGCTGTATTTGCAGACCAGCGTGTTCCAGTGCTGCATCTGAAGCAGTGGGGCCAAACAATGTAACAATGCAGGGATCAAGTCATTAAACTTTAGGGGGCCTGGAGAAGCAGTTTTGTTTTAGGGCCCCCAAAACAAGCTGCACAGTTCAGCACCACGGATAGCGCCGTGGCAGAAGTACTCCAGGTGCAGGGGCTCCCAAACTTTTGATGTCGGGAGTAAAACTATTTCTATCATCCAGGATACCCCACATTGATTACAGTTTGTCCCATTTGACAAGACAGAGTTCAATATGAAGTTAAAACTAGCCAAACGTCTCTAATCTCAGGCTTTATTAATGCATGCTTTACAAATGTCCCCCTGGGGACGAATAAAGTATATATCTATCTATCTATCATGCTGAAAACCGGGCATGGTGTAATATAGTTTCAGATGAGCTGCATTTAGCCTCACCCGGGAAATCAAACAGTACTTTTGAATGTGACTCACTTGTGCCACACATCCACTGTACAACAGAGTCTCAATAACACACACACACACACACACACACACACACACACACACACACACACACACACACACACACACACACACACACACACACACACACACACACACACATGCATTTGCGCTCATACACAACCACCACTCAACAGTCTTTGGCAAAATGCCTAATATGCCTGCCACGTCCTCTATTGTCTCCGCAAATTCACTGCAATGCTGCTGTTGTTCACTCCTAACACAACTACACCTCCAAAGTCATTTAAAAAAAAAAAAAAAAAACACATCCTACAGTATTTCCAGAGCAAGACAAAATGCTGTTTTACCGGGAGACAAATGCAACACCGTCTCCCGCCTCCTCCTGTCACATGTAGTTTGTAGACTCTCCAGTAGCTTCAGCTTGGAGCAGCTCTCATATTCAGGGCAGACAATTAGAAACTCCATTAAGCACAGTTGATTCCTCTGAGGAAGTTGGACCAAAAGCAGCGCGCACACTGGGATCTGTAGGGCTCAGTTATGAAGCACCATCAGTCCTTATCCGGCATATCTGCCCACTGTTAGATGAACCGCATGACCTCATTCAAAACTTTTATGAGTCAGCTCACAGCTGGATGCAAATTTAAAGCTTGTTTGACATGAAGCTGTGTCGGGTGATGCTTCGTTTGAAGTTTGTTGTTTTTCAACTTGCCAATTCATTAACAAGTTTAATCTTTTTGTCTATTTGACTCTGTTTTTGACTTGTTGGGGTTCTTTTGCAAGAACTCCTAAAAGAGGAGTCCCACTGCGTCTCTGCTGCACATCCAAAACTCTGAACGCGTTATTTCAAAATAGAGACACAATATGATGACAGCATGCTTTGTGGATTTTTAAGCAGTGCTCGTGGATGAATGGACTTGTCTGTCTATTATACATCAGTATAAGTGTCATCAGACAAAGAGGGATGACACACTGAGCTTTTAACCTTTGCTGGTAACCCGATTGCATCACTCACTAAAAAAAATCAAGTAAAGCAGGAAGAGCAGAAAATGTTGCACTCACCAGGCACTGTGCCAAAATCCCCTCCTAGGGATTTTAGGCGGAAGATGTTTCTGAGCAGGCTTAAATGTTTGCACCTGCGCTTTCCTTTGTAGTGTGAAGTCTGCACCTGGCTTCTCTTGTGTTACAAGTTAAATACAGTCTGGATTGCAGGAGACTTGTGTCGTGGGTGGGATGGAAACAAAACCTTCTCCTCACCAGTGATACTTATTTGTTGTCTGTTTGTCAGTTTCAATTTGACTGTTCAGATCAATATAACATCAGGTTACATTTAAATAACTTTGTGAGCAAGCACGATTTGTGTTAATGACTAATTGAATTTGTCCTAATAGTCTTAATTAGCGGTCGGTTGTCATCGCTCTGCTTGTGCTCATCTGGTTTTGTGGCTTTATGCTCACGAGTATAACAACAGTGAGATTAGACTTAAATAGTTTTAATGTATGTATATATTTTTTAATGTATCTATTCATTTATCTAGGATTCAACTGCACTAATTTTGGTTGTAAATAAGAATCACTTCGTTTTTGCATTTCCAGTCCTCTCACACTCACTATGATCAAGCAGCAAGCTGTGGTTTGTGTCGCTGGTGTAAGTGTGCTACTGAGCCACAGCATCACACTTGTTCCCTCACAGCTCTCCTCTTTGCCTCCTGGAGACTTGGCAGGACAGTTTAGCAGACATTACGAGACGAAAACTCACAGCTATTGTGAGTCAACAGATCTGTGAGGTGTCTCAAGGACATGCTGGAGTGATGATCTTGAAGAGAATGGAACCTACCGCGCGGGTCTCTCTCTCTCTCTCTCTCTCTCTCTCTCTCTCTCTCTCTCTCTCTCTCTCTCTCTCTGAACACATGTGGTTCATCATTTTTCCACACGGGGGCAGCAGGTACAAAGAAATGACTCTGAACAATGTGTTACTCCAGTGGTGGCACCTTAAGGAGGGCCACGGGGTTTCAGTTTGTAGACATATTTAGCTCCTATGCTGCAGAGTACATTGTATGCAACATGGTTCATAATGATGAAAATCCAAGAACTAGCACAGTCTGATGAAATAAAAACACGCCAGCTGCACACGCAACATGCTTAAAACACAACATGTCTGCAGCATTTTCACTCATGTTCAGAATGTGGTTTCAATAGATGCTAATGACTGACTCTGTCGGTAGCACACTGAGATGTTGACATCACGCTGTTTGAATAACTTAACTAGCAAACATTTATAGAGTCAAATCATTTTAATTGACAATTCAAATGATTGCAATGGCCCTGCAGGGCATTTCACAGCGACGGTGTTTTATTGCCCGAGGGTATTTCTCAGCTGGAATGAAGTGGACATGAATTGTCTCTGGTAGAGGGAGGAAGCAGCAGATCCTCATTAGGGACTAAGATATATGTCCCATGTCTCTACAGAGCTCCCCCCCCCCCCCCCCCCATTTGTGAGAAAGCTCTCTGACTCAATATACTTTTCTAAGAAATGTATATCACGCTGCTGCATATCCGTTAGAATGATGAATGATATATTGATGTTGTTATTGATATTTATTTATGCTGCAGTGGCATATTCATTTTTACTACGCACTGGCCATAAGAATACAGAATGCAGGTTTTGATTTCGACTCTTAAACTTTTCTTTTGCCATCCGTATTCTGTCTGTCTGTCTGTGAGAAAAGAGTGTAGTCTCTCTCTCTCTCTCTCTCTCTCTCTCTCTCTCTCTCTCTCTCTCTCTCTGACACACACACACGCGGGACCACACAAAGGTACCACTTCACAAAGGTGCTTCACATTCAACACTTTCATCCATTATATCCAAATGTTATGCAAGACAGTGGTAGTCCAAAGGAAATTGTCTCTCTGAGGGCTCGGTTTGGAGAGAAAATGTCAAACCCTAGAAAAAAGCCTCTAAATGTTTCATGCAGTTTCATCAAGGGGAGGAGAGAGGTTTGCTCTGCTGCTGAACACTCACGTGTTCTTCCTCCCACAGTGTGTGTATGTGTGTGTGTGTGTGTGTGTGTGCTCCCCATCTCATACAATAATAGACATGAAACCAGAAGCATGCTCACACACAGACATATTTGCAGGACATTTTCGGGGACTTTGCATTGATTTACATCTCATCCTTAACCATAATTTATAGTCATTCCCTGATTTCCAATGCAGAACAATTTAACAAATGCAGTGAAAACAATCGATTGGTTTGCATTAGTTGCCAGCAACTGATCTATGAAACACAAGCAGAATACAGTATGCTCTCACACGTGCACGTTCATGTATGCAGTCCCTCTCTCCTGACTCAGAGAGTGTTAAAGGGCTTTGATTGTCACAGCATTTTTCATGGTTTATGATGAAGGACTATTGTGCCGTTGTTTGAAATGTTATTTGTAATGTTTTGGGGTCGCCCATGTCGTTTCCATGAATCATAAATCATGTGTTGTGTCGCTGTCTGGGTCTTCAACGTACCATTTCTGTTGGGGGTTCATACTCATTGTGCTGAAACCTGTTGAGGCTAATTCTTTTATCCACGTTTAATATGTTCTTTAAGGCATGTGTGGCCACAGAGTTTTAGAAAATAAAACGCGCGCTTATGTCCCCCAAGTATATAAACGTCACGTGGCCTCCTCCTTGCCCCATTCAAAAAAACAACAACTTCGGATTTAAATTGTAATTCAATGTAACAATTGTGAGATCACCCACCCCCCTATTTAGATGTCCACATTATCCCAAATACTAAAAAAAACCTGCGCTCGCGCGCACCCACTTACCCCTGCATAATCACCCATCCAGCATTTCGCCTTCCCCCTTTCCCCCTATATATTTTATATTCACGTCTTTTCTTCCTGGAGATCATCGATCTTTCCCCCTACGACCCTCCGAGAATTCCTAATAGGAACCTCAATCACGTATGGTTGCGTTAAAAGAGTTAGAGAGGGAGAGAGGGGGGTGAGAGAGAGAGAATGGGAGAGGGAGGGAGAGAGAGAGAGAGAGAGAGTGAAGCGGACCGTGACCGTCCACTCTCGCTGCCGGCGATGTAACACACCGACAGCAATCGGGACGGGCTGGAAATCATCTTTGCTCTGGCTTCTTTATGATTTGTGCGCTACAACAACAAAAAATCCCTCCGATGTGTATTCGCCTCAACTAGTTGTTGCTCTGCAGACGACAATCCCGCCATGCAAGCTTAAATTACATCTCTGCAGCATCCGTGCAGCGCAGCCTCTGTTGCTGATTCCATTTTTCCCCCCCCGGCTGCATTTCTGAGGTCCCGTCGACGGAATCGGGGGACTGGGCTCACATATCTGGGTTCACCGTCCCCCTCCTGGACCGGCAGCGAACGGTCCCATTCATCGAAGTAATGAATTAAGGGGAGAACAAAAAAAAAAAGTTCGGATAATTTCTCCTCCAGTCGCGCACGAGCGTCTCGTGCATGGATTTAGGTTAATGCAATTTATTTAAAAGGAAGCCTGGAGAAAGGCTGCTTGTGCAGATGAGGATTACGGAGTCAGACGCGGCGCTCTTCACCTGGAATACCTGAAGCTCTCCAATGACGCGCAGCTGCATCAATTTAAAAACTCTGTTGCATGTCGTTCACGGCTGACATGTCGGCCCCTGTGGCCTAGCCCGTCGATCGATGTTTTATATTCGACCGGTCGTCGTTGATTCGAAGCCCTGAGTGAATAAGACGCCGTACTGTCCCCCCGCATGAGGTCGCGTTGATGCCCGGGGACTCGGAGGATTTTCTGATCAGGATGACATTTGGTTGAAACGCTCGTGGACGCCAAACACAGCATCAACTCTCTCGGTCTTTGTTTTTTTTTTGTTGCGCCAAGAAGCTGCACCAAACATCCGACCGCTGCCCAACTATAGACTCTCGGTTTTCAGACTCGGTTCGGGGAGATGGCCGCGATCGCCAGCTCCCTGATCCGGCAGAAACGCCAGGCGAGGGAGTCGAACAGCGAGCGGGTCACTACTTCGAAACGTCGCCCCCCCAGTCCCAGCAAAGACCCCCGCTCTATCTGCGAGAGGCATTTCTTGGGGGTCTTCAGCAAAGTCCGTTTCTGCAGCGGCAAGAAAAGACCCGTTCGGCGGCGTCCAGGTCAGTGCTTTAGAATCTTTTTTTTTTTTTTTTTTACTGATGTGTTATTTGGGCTCGTGAAAGCAGTTTTCCCCAGCCCCCCCACCCCATCCCGCCCCCCCTCCCTTTTGGACAATTATGCTGCAGTCAAGGGCTCCAATCTGAACCGGAGGAGAAGGTAGATTTTCTCCGCGGTGCGAAACAAATTCACCTGTTCCATTAAGGTCTTCTTGTTGTCTGTCGACCCACCGCGCACAACCCTCCCCTGTAAACCGAGCAGCGTGAATGTATAGGAAATGATCATCTGCATGCTGTGACGTGAGCCCCTTTATTTATTGGGATACTGCTCAGAATAATCGATTACCCTGGACAACAAACTAACTAATGCTACTGTATCTTTGTCACAGCCTGAGCAGGTTCTCTTTCAACAGTTATCCTCCAATATATTATTAAAGCCTTCGATTTTGCACCCCCTCCCCTTCAAAACACATGTAACTTAAATACACTTATAAATGCTGCTTTAAATTGCCTGATTCAATGATACCGCAGATTGTGGCACAGAGGGGAGGTAAATTGCACCGCAGTGCACCAAGGCTCTTTTGAGATTAAATGTTTTAACGGTAAATGTTTATTGCTGAGAGGGAGCTTTACTGCAGTGAAGGGAGGTATAGCCTTAGTGATTAAGAGCTACTCTGGCTGTATTGATAGACATAGGCTCCGTGCCTACTACACTCCATAGTATAGCCTCCCTCCCCCCCCTTTTTTTTTTTATTCCCCTGGCTCTGACCACGAGCCAGCCCTCCCCGAATCCAGATAGTTATGTCTGCGATGAACGAGGGGATGAGGCAGGAGGACAGACAGAGAGACAGAGTTTCTTTAGAAGGCAGAAAGGGAGACAGACACCCAGCCAGACAGACAGACAGACTCAATTACAACCCTGTCGCCTCGCAGCTTTATCGGACAGACAAAACAATCCCAGTGCCAAAACTGCCACAAAATACCAGAATAGAAAACATAAGCAGACAGACAGACAACAAGCCAGTCAGGCCTCCAGACACTGTTGGGCAGGTAGGTGACTCCTTTCACATACATGGCCGAACAGAAAGCAGATGTTTCCTCTAATTGATCATCCTTATCTTTCCACTGATGCCTTGCCATATATTTGCATATAAACAGCCGATACGCTGGAGAATTTATGAATTCTGCCTGTTTAAAAGACTGTTGTTTTTCCTTCTACCCCCCCCCCCCCCCCCCTTACCACCCCCCCCCCCCCCCCCACTTCGTAAGATGCACCCTCGAAACCTCGACAGGTGTCCCATAAGGGCTGCAGGCTAGGTCAGTAGCTCAGCCTCCATCCGTGTGTGCTGTGTTTCCTCTCGTCTCCACCCCATCTCGCGCCCATGTCGACTCCCCCTCGGCCAGGGAGGGGGGGGTAGGTGGGGAAGGGGTGGGTTGGGGAGGGACAGAGAGTGAGGGTGGGGCGGGGGGGGGGGGACCCTCTCCCTTGCTGATCTCTTCTTTTTTTTCTTTCATCCCTCCTTCTGTGTGGCTTTGTTGGATTTTGTTTAAGCTTAATTTCGTACTTTTCTTTCCTTTCTCGTAGCTAAAGCTCTCCTATAGCCAGTCGTTTGTCGCTCCTCTGTCTCTTCTCTATCTTTGTCTTTGGCTCTGCCTCTCCTCATTTTGTCTCTGCCTCATTCTCTCCGTCAAGTCAATGTCGGATCAGTCTATCTATCCTCGCTACTTGTTCTGTGTCTGTAAACATGTGTCACGTGCTGCTGTGTGTAAGTGTAGTAGAGGTTCTAATAGTGTATTTTGGTGTACATGGATATGTTGTGTTTCTCCCTGTCAAACACTATATCAGAACAGGTGATGATCATTCTGCATTTCATGGTCATGACGCCATTTGTCGACGTACATCAATGTTTTTGTCCTTCTGTATTGGTATGAAGTAAAACTATTGACGTTTTGACGGCCCATACACACAGAATGATTTGCTGTATGTTGCCACTGAAAGACTCTTTTTTTTTTTGTAGCACAAACATATGTTGTAAATTCTGAAGTTTGACATGAAGTCAGTTTAAACCTGCACACACACACACACAGAGCACACACTTTCTGCTAAATGATTGGAACTGATGAGCCGTCAGCGATTGCTCGGGCCCACGTTGAGGTCTTAATTTATGGAAGTGTAGTTAGCACATGTGATTTACTGATGTGTACACTCCCATGTACTTGCGTGCGCACACACACACACACACACACTCTCTCCTCACCCTGCCTGTGATGGATGATGAAGGGCCCGTCCCAGGAATTGATGGCCCCATCCCAGGGGTAGGTGAGTCGGGGACTGATGGTCAGGATGATGTACAGTTGAGGTGAACCCAGTCTAGTTAGGGGTCATCACTACTCCGCGTAGTCTTTCTATGGGCTCTCACTTCGTCTTCTGTAAAATATAAATGAGGGCATATGCACCAGTAATTACTGCAGTGATCAGCTTTCAAGTAAAGACTTAACATCTGCTGTTACTGTTGAAGTAACTCTCCTGATACCAAGTTAGAAAATGTTTTGTTTGTTGTGCCCAACTTGACTGCATGACCACCAAGTCTTGTTATGACCTTAGAGGACAGTCGGGCTCACTCATATCCTCTTGTTGCAATCACGTACATCATTTATCAGAACATGCTGTGAGCCCTGCAAAGCAAGCATTTTTCAGTTGCTGAATGTGTATTTATTTAGCCACATGAAAACGAAACAGCAGCGATTCAACTGTGACAAAACGCATCATTTGTTTCTTCCGTCAGGCTGAGAATAAACGGAGTCTCAAAAATCAAACACATTATAGTTCAGTGATTCATTATTCCCAGTAAACCCGAAGGAAAAATACGAACATGGTGACGTATACTTACTCTCCATCTTTTCTTTTATCTGGCAAACAAACTACCTCTGCAGTGTTTCCCTGTCAAAAGCCCCAAGTCTTTTGTACGCTAATGGTGTCATTTGACTCTTGACTTACTGCATTTGCGTAAAATCAAAAGACCGCACGTACATTTCCCCTCACATAAACTCTTTTTTACACATCTACTTTTTTCCTGGCATTGAGGCCCGGGAGCCTTTCTTTGCCCCGAGCTAATCCTCGTTTCCCCCCCGGCTCCCCTGAAGTGGTGAGCGCTTCGAGCTGCACCCTGGCCAGCTGCCAGATGTCACAGCCCCAAAAGTTGGAGGTCAGTTCGGGGTTATTGCAATGAGAAAAGGAAAAAAAAAAAACTCTTGGAAACTTTAGGTCAGGAAAAAGCGCTGGAACCCTTTTGGGTGAACATGTTCCGTGTAGAAACTCTCTTTCGTTGAATGCCAGTGATATCAACCCAAAAAATGCACAGTTGCTTCATACCAAATAAAGAAAACCATTGGCATGTTAGTGTACATTATAAAGTTAAACTTTAGTTTCCAAATGATGCAAAATGCCTTTTTGTTCTGTGCTAGATACGGTAAGACGTTATGAGAAAGTGTCTCATTGATTTTCTGTCGTGGTGTTGTCATTGTATAAGGCCTTCCCGTCAAACAGACATTTTTTGGGATTATGTAGTACAACAGATGAGTCATTACAAACTGTCCATCACAGTCTTATTGGTATTCAACAGATGGTAAGAGTTAAATGAAGGGCTGAAATGGTTCTAGTGCTCTTAAGTTCTTTTTTAGTTAGCAGGCAACTCATGAGGGCTGGATTCTGCCACGAGAACAATACGATTTTATAAATGTTTAATTATAATTATGTAATTATAGAGATTTACTTACATTTCTATTTGAATTTTGCAATTCAAGACCAGTTTTATAAAGGCTGTAAATAATCTGACATGAAAACACAACAGTAAGTGTTTTTGTGAAGAGTCAGTTATTGTTCTGCTGGTACTCTCCATCTTTCACAGCCAGCTTGCCTTCTTTAATTAATCAAACACTGTACATTTTTTGTTTTTGTGAAAACGTGTGTCGGTAAAACATGTCCAGCATTTTTAAACTGCTTGATGTGAAGAGCTTGTGAGAGAACACTGAGCCAAAAGCAGAGGTGTATCAACTCTTTTGAGTGTTTCTGTCAACAATGTTGAGAATGCTGTTCTGACATATTCTTGGTGGGGATGGGGCTGTGTGGCTTGGCCGACGGTTTGTGTGTATGCGTGCGTGTGTGTGTCTGTGTGTGTTTCAGAGCCGCAGCTGAAAGGCATCGTGACGCGACTGTTCAGCCAGCAGGGCTTCTACCTGCAGATGAAGCCGGATGGATCCATCGACGGCAGCAAGGACGAGAACACCGACCACAGTGAGTGGAGCTTCCACCATAAAACACTTAATGGCAATGAGTCACTTGGTTATATAATATATTACCACATTTAATAAGCTGTGCTTTTATCCTTTTAAATTCTTACACAACTGATGCCAGCCTAAAGCGTTCAGAAATTTGTTACAATTATTACAATTTTCCACAAGGTACAATGTGCTCTTTTCCACGTCTTGTTATGCAATAGCATGGATAAGATACAGATATACAACTGTAGACATAAATGTGTCAAAACCTACTCCGATGGTTTATGAATCCAGTTCTCTCAAAAGCATACCTTTCACGGTAAGTGAAAACATTATTTATGGGAGCATCTTTGTATTGTAATTTCTATTCCCAAGTAAAAATGTATTCCAATATTCCCCGTCGCTGTCCCTCCAAGTAAACCGCTTCTGCTGTGTACACTGCGTGATTGTAAGTGGCACGTTGTTTTGATTGATTTGGCTCTGAAGCGCGTGTGATTAATTAACGCCGCAGAAATTCCTTCCTGGAAAAACCCATCGCCTGAAACAACTGCAGCCCCACAGCTTCACTTGTGGTGACACAGATCCCTCCCCGAGCCGGTTCTTTGCGATATTTCACCACCCATCGACTTTCCATAGTGGACCACCCGAGGATAAATAGTCTCCAGGGAACAGACCCCTACAGATATCACCCCCCCCCCCCCCCCCCCTTCCGCTCTCACAGAAACAGAAAAACAGGGAAAACATACAGTATAGGCTTTTGTAACAGTTTCCCATGGGAGGCGGCGGGATCAAGGAAGAGATGCGTGTCAGCGGAGAAGGGTCGTCGAATAATGACGACACTCCCAGTCTGTAGTGAGGCCGGACAGGAAACCAATCATGGCCTTTCTTCTCTAAAACATCCTGCCAATCCTGAAGGCAAGCTGGAGCCAAAGCTGCTGGATCGTGGCAGTAATGAAGGTCTCTCCCTGTCACTCGTCGCTTTATATTTTATGAGGAGATAGATTTTTGGTCTAAACAAAAACAAACAAAAAGAAGAGTGACAAACTTCCACACAATGCATTTCCCCCTGTGCACCTTTTAGCACATTGCTGTTTTTTTTGGAGGCTCCATTGTGTTCTAAAGTCTTTTTGGCTGATGAGGTTTTTGTTGTATGCGAGGGTTTCCCCACCTCTAGGTAATCCTCTTGTTAAGCAGTCCCGCTTTCCCAGGGATGGAGGAATGCAGTGAATAATTCAGCCAGAGGAAACTAAAAATACCACCTTCCCTGTTTGTACCCAATGAATAATTCTCTATATGAGATGCCTCCAGCTCAGAAGACGGTCCGAAGCAAGACACGGAAAGGGAGCAGGCGAGAGGAACGCAGCGAGAGGAATGTGTTTTGAGCAGAAAGATAGAGACAGAAAGAGTAAAGAAAAAAGTGATCGAGAGAGATGGGAATGGTGGAAGAAGATTTAGAATTCAGGTCTTGCACTGAGCTATTGATTGCCCTGTTGGATTACCAGAATAATAGATCGCCTTCACCCTTGAACCACTTCCACTCTCTGACCTGCAGCATCTTCAGCTGCTGCAGGTGGAACGCAGTAATGTATTTTTCAGGTTGAGGTTCAGTGGAAGCGATTGGGATTGAGGAGCATGACGGCGCCTGCATACTAGGTGCGACCTGAGCCCGTTTTCAATTCCAGTTTTTTATTATTTGCTATATTTCTGCGCTGGATGACAACGAGTGCCGCCGAGACAAGGACACAACTGCACGGCAAATAGATTTAGCTGGAGAAATGCACAACAAATGGAATTCTGCTTTCACAAAATACTTGTTTTGACCCAAAATACTCAGTACACTGCGAGGAGTAATAGAATAGATTTGTCACTGCGGTTATGTGAAACTGCTTTAGTGGTAAGCATAACCGGCAGTGCTACGCTTAACTAACTGCGAAGGGCTGTGGAACACCATTCCACTAATTAACACCCATGTTCAAATTTGAACAGTTATTAATTTGACCGTCGTCAGTTGATCGCCCGCCTTAATTACCTGCACACACGCTTGCAGCTCCAGAAAGATATTGCTGGTTATGAGACACCGGCGATATCGGGCGTTCACACTCCATCTGACTCTGATGCTCCCGGTTGATGGATGAGATGAAGCCAAGACTGGTTCTCTTAGTTGAAGACCCCGTCACTAATTTCACTGTATATAACAAGAACAAATACCTCACACAACTGCACCGTATAGACCAGCTCGCCCATCTTTTATTTGCATTTCTCTCTGGATTTGGAGACGTGCCCTTGGCATATGAAGTTTGGCTCAGTGTTTCTCTAAACCTTTGCTGCAGGGTTTATTTTCCCGCTGCGCCAGTATTCCTCACATCAAATGCCCTTCCTTTAGCCTACCTGCAAGGATTTGCTTGTAGCCGATTACCGCTCCACTGGAAGAATTGCCGTTTCAAGGATTTCGGCTTTGTCGGGTTGTTTGAACCCTTCCTTGTTTGATTCCTTAAAATCTCTCGACTCTGCACCGTGCCAGTCGCTCTCTTTTCTCGCTGAGAGATAAGATTGAGGTTATTAAGGGAGAGGAATAGCAACCAGGTACTCCAACAGGAGTAATTATGAGATCCATCAACCGCAGGAGCTGCAAATAGAAGAGCTGGGCATTTAGAAGGTAGATGGAAAGAGGAGCGGGGGAACAGACGGAGGGGAAGGAGAGAGTTATGACAGAAAAGAGAGATTGAAAAGCCTGAGAAAACAAAATTGAAGGTGCTAATGCACTCACATTCTGCCAGGGTAGGCCTATCTCAAAGATCTGGGCCCCTCAAGGGTATACAAAACTGCAAGAGTGGCCAGTGTGTATCACTTGTACCAGTGGCCTAAGGGTAGAGTTAAACCATTGGCAGGCGAAAGCAGCGCGTCGATATTTATCGAGCGAAATTGAATCTGTTCGGAGGACAGACCCGTGTTGTCACGTCTCCTCTCGTCCCAGCCAGCTTTATGTGATAGTCCCCATCGCCACCTGCAGAACAATCATCCCAACAGTACAGGGAACAAAGAGCGTCATCGCACCTTCATCAAACGTACGCCCATGAAAGTCACCGTCCATTCAATAGAACTTTTCAATAGAGAAGAACCTTTTTCAATAGAACTTTTCCAGAGACAAACAGGAAGTCGAATCAAATCAGACTTGTTTGCAGATTTAATAAAGCCTCTTAGATGATTGACCAAAGATCTTTGAGACCACATTTGAAATGTAATGCGGGTCGTGTGCACAATGTTATTTAACATTAAAGTCCTGAAAACAAATGTTCTCAATCAGCTTATTACCGCGTTCGATGCCAACTACGTCTAATCAAACCAGAGCTGTTGGCTACAAAGTCACATAAATATAAATCAATGAGACAATACCTGTAATTCTGCGCTACATTCATGTGTAATTTCATACCTTTAGTAAATATCGAATATATTCAGCTCGGTGGGCAGCTGTTTATACTATTTATCGTTGGATGCTCTGCCATCTTTTTTTGTACGAGAAAGTTCTGGGTTTCTGCTTTAACGTTAATGCTTCACTGTCACGATGAGGTGCGTCAATGTTCCCATTGTTTATCCCCCGCACTTTACTGCTGACAGCACAAAAAAACAGAGATCAGAGAATGTCACGTCTACAAGAGTTGAGTGGAAACTCAATTGTCCTATTCTGTCCTTTCTGTCTGATGTCTCTCTTGTCTCTTCGTATCTGTCCGGCTGTCCCTCCCTCGATCTCACTCTGTCTGTTCTGCAGCCCTGTTTAATCTTATTCCTGTGGGTCTGAGAGTGGTCGCCATCCAGGGATTGAAGAGTGGCTTCTACATCGCCATGAATGGAGAGGGCGTGCTCTACAGCTCGGTAAGATACAGCCCCTTTGCTCCAGTGGCGTAAGGTTGTGCACGTGCGTTTGTTCATTTACACGTCTTGTGTTTTGTTCTGTTTGTTGTCTCTTTTAATATCCCACTGCAGCAAAGACCATTCTAAGCCCCTTTCATCTCTGCTCCATTCGAGGATGTGCCTTTGTGTTGCCGTGCAGCGCTTATTCCCCCTCTCTTTGTTGTTGAAGCAGCACCACGCATGTTTTACATTTAATTTGACATCAAGTTCAGTGCTCAGGCCCTTTTTAAAATGGCCTCTTCTCATTTTACCGGCTACTAACGGAGGCTCGTTATGCAGCAGCTGTAAACCGAATTTCCACTGAATTTCATTGTGCTTTTGATGCTGACGGTGTTGTTTCCTTTAACCTTCTCATCCTGATTCTGAATCATAAAATTATATACACACTGCACTTTTTTAGATGAATGCAATCTGAGCTGGGGAAACATTTCACTTGTTCAGTTCTTTGTTATACAGTTCTTTGTATACAAATATACTGCATGATTAGTAAAGTCTTACACTTGCAGCGAACAAAAGATTGGAATTATCTCACCACATTGGCAGAAATACTCCTTTAGGTTAAACCCCCCCCCCAAAAAACAATTTCAAGACTCAGTAGGGGAGTAAATATCATGAAGACGGATATTTCATCTGCAGAAAACATTAAGTCATGGCTAATGGCATTGAGGATGAGGAGATGTTTCTGGAGCACGTTTGTGGAAATGAGCTGCAGTGGAAGAGAGAGAGTGTGTGTGTGTGTGTGTGTGTGTGTGTGTGTGTGTGAGAGAGTGTGCCAGAGAAGTGGGGTGGGGGGGGGGGAGCATAGGCAAAGATGTAGAGACAGGAAGATATCCGTAGTTGGCATGGTTATATAACCGTCAGTCTCATGGTGCTACGAAGACAGAAGAGGATGGGAGGGCTGCGTTACCCACAAACCTCGGCTGAGGGACATTGTTGGCGGACATCTGATCGCCAGACAGCTCTGACAAATGTCTGGCAAGAGCTGGAATTCACAAACTTTTCTTTGTCAAAAGTACTCGTAAAAATCCGTGAAGGACACAGTGAAATCCAGTGTCTGTTATGTCGGCCGCTTTTACTGCGAGAGAGATGAGAACATTTTGAAGCGGACCACATAAACGGCGTGCATGCTGCAATTCTTTTTTTAAAAGACGAATAAATTCAGCGCCACCATTTTCCAGTGGAGCGAGCGTTCTCGCTCAGTACGACTTGAGCACAACTCAGTGCCTCCACAGATGTGTTATCGCTCAAAAGTTCAAAGAAGGACGTACGGTAAATGCGCAGGCTGTTATGACTCACCCAGTTAAACGGATTCATTCATAACTAAAGGCTCATAAACAAGAGCACAATTCACAGCCCTACTATGAGGCTCATAATAACACCTCCACCCACCCATCTACGTCAAAAGTCTTTCAATTCATTAAATAGACCACAAGTTGGAGATGCTGTATGACCTCCCACACACCGTTGATGAAATCCTTCCCTTATTCATTACAAGTGATTCAGGATTTCAGAGGCAAACATGTTTTTTTTTTAATCATCATTTTTAACGGCGGAGGAACATATTTTTGACGTTTCTATCCCGGGGAGAAGAGGGTGTTGGTCAGAAGGCAAACACATGTTTGCAGTAAGAGCTGAAAGTCCTGCTTAAATCAAAGCAGTGAACGAACTCCCCGGCCATATGGAGGAGGTCCGGCTCCTCAGATGTGAAGCGTGGGGAATTAGCATGCATTTGTAGGCAGATCGCGGGTGGTAGGGCTGGATCACAGGAAGGCTCATAAGCCTTGAAGAGCCACAGAGTGCTCATAAAGAGGATAAGTCAACATGCAAAGCATGCAAATAGCCTCCGTTTCTCTCTCGAACTCCCATTATTTACCAGCTTAATTTACCAACACAGATTATGTTTGTGATGGACACTGTGCTGCAAGAGGACTGTAAAGGAGAACATTTCTGTTCTGTATTCACACTTTTATGAGAGCCCTCATGATGCAATCGGCGCTATAAAAGAAGTCACTTTCATCATCTTATTACTTACACATCTTTATCTTTTCCCCCCTGCACCTCCCTCGCTTATTTCGCTATCCTCCCTCTTCTTGAAAGACTCTTTTTTTGCCTTATAAACCATAAGGTTTGTCACTGCTTCTTTTGTTGTCTTATGTGGAGAAAATGCGACAAGCTTCAGTCTTCTATGGGAGATGATTCTGAGCGGTTGTTGTGTTGCAACTTTGGGAAGCCTTTCTCTCAGCCTGTCATCTAGGTGTCAGGTATCTGGCCCGTTACCATTAATTAGGTGGTCGCTGGTTGGCTTTTCTTGCTGGGAGTGCAGAGCTCACGGTCGAGGCTGTTGCAGATGGGAAGCTGATATAGCAACGGGTGAGCGGGGTGATAATGCTTGTGTGGAGTGTTTAGCGATGAAGTGCGTGGGGGCTGAGCATCTACAATGAAGAGCTCCCTTCCATTATTTATAGCACTTCTCAATATGACCTAGTTTACTGCACAGCAGTAACCACTGTTCTCTGCGCTATCTATCTATCTATCTATCTATCTATCTATCTATCTATCTATCTATCTATCTATCTATCTATCTATCTATCTATCTATCTATCTATCTATCTATCTATCTATCTCGAACAGGCACATCTGTCCATAGCTGCACACACTAATTTTACAGCTTCTTATTTATGTCACAGAAAAAAAGCAATGTGTCGCAATAAAACCTTCACTTAAGGCCCTGAGGGACGACTGAGAGGGAGTTAGTGTGGAAGGTCAAGGATGACAAATGATGATGGCATGTCTTGATAATTTCTGTGTGGAACAAAAATGTCTCGGGAGAAGTTAGGAGAGTCGAATTAAAACTTGAGTGAAGTCTGTGTGAGTTTTTGGGTGCATTAGTCGACTAATTGGACTAAAGATTTCTTTAGTAGATTAGTGTTTTTTTATGCTTTTTGTTAAGCTGAATGACTTATTTCCCAAAAAGCTTATGAGCACATCTCTGGTAAACACAAGATTCTTCGTGGAGGAACTCAGTTTTACAGATCTGTCAATTAAATCAACTCGTCGATTAGTCGACAAAAGTGGAAGTCGAATAAGAATTTCTTTGGTCAAGGACAACTAATTGTTTATCAACCTTTCGGGGGTTAATATTCTGTCAATTTACTGCTTTAGCTTTAGTGTACATGCACATTATCAAATTGCTTGTATGTGATGATGGCGCTAAAGACGGTGCTCCCGAGGTGAAGAGAGAAAAAAAAGTAGTCAGTAAAGAGCATCAGGAGATTAGACATCATCAATGTCCTCCCCGGAGGAAGTTAAGGGAAGGACAGAACCTTCAGTGGAAGTGATTGACTTTCAGAGTATGACAAACAAAATGATAAACAGGGGGGAGGGGGGGGGGGGGGGGGGAGGTTTCCAGTTTAAGTAATGTCTAGACAATCCCCGACCTAAATCTCTCTACCAGAATAATAATGAGCTCCCCGGGAGTGAGTTCCATGGCAGACTGGGATTCTCACTGAGGCTAAATCTCTCTCTGATACACCAGTGGCTCAGGGTTAACCCCCCCCCCCCCCCCCCCATATCCTCCACTTAGTCCAAAGTCAAATGGACGCCTGTCGGCAGCAGCAGCGCTCCTTAATGGAGAGCCGGAGAGCTCCTCGGATGGAGCCACTATCCGATTTGGATTCAGGATGCGTTCAACTCAGTTCTGTTGGCAACCCGGTAGCCGAGAGGCAATTCATCTCGATTTAGAGCAGAAAAGAGAGTGCGAGTGGCCACTTATCCTCACTATAAGTACATAGCCTATGACACCTGATAAGTTAGGAGATAATCGTAGGATGGTAGCTAGTTTTATGCAATAAGGCATGCCTTATACCTTTTATCTTTAAAAGTACACATTTGTCATCAAATTGGAGAAGAAAACCTGTGTATCTAGGAATTCCACCTTTTGTTGTCGGATGTTATGCCCTAGATGTGTCTTTGAAACTGTGTAATAAACTAACGAGTGGGCCCAGAGGCCAAAGATGTCGTCTAAATACCTTAAGTGGCGAGAGGGTAATTTGGCACACTTAGGGTTATGGTTACATGGTGATCAACAATGTTTTGAATGATGGTAAAAGGTTTAATAATCATCAAAATGCTTCAGTATGTTTTTCAGTGTCAAGAACATGCTGCATTTTGGTGATGGGACTCACTACACTGAAAACCTATCAACATCATTATTTAACATCTACATATACTTATAGTATCAAAAGAAAAGTGTACTCATAATGCAGAATGGCCAATTAAGGGATCAGTAAATCCGGTTACATTTTGTCTTTATCCATAATAATGCGTCATCTTTTATTTGTTGATTATATTTTGTTATTAATATGAATCTGCAAAGTAAACAAGTAACTAAAGGTATCAAATGTGGTGGAGTAGAAAGTAAATACATTCTTCATCCTCTGAACTGAAGTGGAGTCGAAGTATAACGCACCATAAAATACAAACAAGTCTTTTGGTTCAAATGAATTTCAATTGTTGAGGGCTGAAACTGGTAAAGCATTTCATATTCTGTTCTCAGCTTCATGGTGTTTGTTCACTACACTTCTGTGTTTGTTTATCCTCAGCTCCCTCATGTTAGAGAGTGAGCACTCTCACGTGCCCAGTTTCACTAACAAGTCCTTCGCCTCTCTCCTTCAGCGCACCACGGAATATAAATAAGCGCCCTTATAAATACTTCATCATTGATGAGCACACCCTGTTGGTGCTGAAATGTGGCACGTCTTTTTCAAAAAATGTTCCTCGTCTTTGCCGCGGTAACAAACTTTGGTTGATTACGTTTTCCTGGCAGAGGAAGCGACAGCGCAAACCCGCCGGTGTGTGTTTTGCGTCGAGTACGTGTGCGCATGTAGCCGTTCGCCAGTGTGTATTTCTGTGCTCTTTCTTCCCTCTGTGGTTCTATGGTTCACGCGTGTCCTTTAAGACGATCCCATTAATCAGGAGAGAGACTCGGACCTCATCTCTTCACCTCATATTTCCACTCTGTCATCCACAAACAAGGTACTCTGTCAAAGACTTCAAAGTCACTTACATTCCACCCCTATCGTTCACGAGCCACAGCCAGGGTGCTTTCTAAACTGCTCCTAGCCCTTTTCGTGGACACTAACAGAGTGTTGTCCTTGTGGATGCATTTGGAGGGGATTCTGCTGCGTGTCAGCAAAGCGAAGTGGCTGATTGTGAAGGGTAGGATTCTAGAGCGCACTTCTGTGTGTGTGTGTGGGTGTGTGTGTGTGTGTGTACTCGGCCTGATTTTGGCTCCAAACAGATGAAGAAGGGACGACGCCTGCTGGTGTGTAATGTATCACTGTCTGCCCCCCCACCCACTCAAACACATATGTTCACACGCAAACACACAGGCACACCAGACGGGGACGGCGTGACCCCCAGAGCCCCCGACAGAGCCAGAGACGTCTGCTGTTTGACGGTGTGTCAGCAGGCCCAGATAAAGTCATCCGCCAGCTCTCCACAGAGCTTGTCCTCCCTCCTGCCGACCAGCTAGACTTTTCCACGCACAGCCGACCGTGTGACCTCACCTTCCCAGAGTCCTTTACACAGTTTGCTATTCACTGCTGTGTCTTATAAATGAGCGGTCGCACACACGGCGACTCATTTAGCGAAACTGCGGTGTGCCATGCGATTGGGCGAAAGCTGCACAAATCGCACAAAGTCAAATTACTACATGTAATGTGAAAGGTTGATAGTGACAAACCCACACGTCACCGAACTCTGCAGATTCCCTAGTAGTCTGTCTCGCAATTTGTAACCTTATTGTCTTGATTCAAGGTGTTTATCGATGCGTTTCTAGTGATGCCCGTTCAGCAACACATCTCGGTGTGATCAGGGCTTACGGTGGTAATATGTCAACAAGTGGCCAAAAAAATCAATACGTTCAGCATGTCACACTTTAGAGTTGGTTTTCCTGCAAACAGCTTTTAATTAATCTAATTTGGGTGACCCACCCTTTAACCCAACTTTTCTAAGCTTCTTCCCCCTCTCTCTTTCTTTCTCTCTCTCTCTCTCTCTCTCTCTGTCTATCTCTCAAATTCAAATAGCTCTATTGGCATGCTCATAATAAAATACAGTATTGCCAAAGCACTGTACTCTCTCTCTCTCTCTCTCTCTCTCTCTCTCTCTCTCTCTCTCTCTCCCTCTCTCTCTCAAACACACACGTAAACAGTCACCTCCAGCAGGAAGCAAAATTGGGCTGTCAGTCAACTGGGCAACCTTAAAAGGGCACAGAACCCCGCATGAGATATTAATGAATGAAATACATCACCGAAACCCAAACACACACACACACAGACAGTACAGTACAAAGTCTGCTTGAATTGAGACCGCACAAAATCCACCAGAGCCAGCTGTTCCACCACTATCTCCATCACGTTCACAAATGAATGCATCTTAGATTTGTTAGGGGTAAGACAGTGGAGAGCATGGTTCTGTCTGCTGAACTGTCTCGACAATAATCGACAGTGTATCAAATATCTGGCTCGTCGTCCCCTTTTTCGTATCATTCCTCTCCACCTCCTGTGTGTCCCCTTGACTTTCTCCTTGACTTTGATAATGAAGCAAAAAGATAACAATCTTCCATTGTTGTTCACCATTATTGTAATAAGACTATTACTTAGATTCCAAGGATATCTCTGTGTGTGTGTGTGTGTGTGTGTGTGTGTGTGTGTGTGTGTGTGTGTGTGTGTGTGTGTGTGTGTGTGTGTGTGTGAATACAGCATGTTTACTGACCTTGGCAGTGTACACATGCTAGTGATGAGAGACAATATTGGCAGAGTGAAACAGACACAGCTTTCCTTTTTTTTCCCCTGAAATGGGATTTCATTCAAATCATCCTTCTGTTTTGTTGCTGGTTATGTCTGTATTCACACGGTTTGTGTATTCATTGATTGATATGTTCCGTGTGCTATCTGTATCCTTCAGTCTCTCTTTTTTTTTTTTTTTTTTTGCAGGAGATGTTCACACCCGAGTGCAAGTTCAAGGAGTCCGTTTTCGAGAACTACTATGTGATCTACTCGTCCACCGTGTACCGGCAGCAGGAGTCGGGCCGGGCCTGGTTCCTCGGCCTCACCAAGGAGGGACAAGCCATGAAGGGCAACCGGGTCAAGAAGACTAAGCCCTCGTCACACTTTGTGCCCAGGCCCATCGAAGGTATGAGAAAGACTAAATGTTTTAAAGCGGTCTTTTTTATGTTTGGTTTGTTTCTTTCTGTGGTTATGAGTGTACTTCCAGATTACTATAAATTGGGTGTACTATTTCAGAAATTCTACCCAATTACATGACATGTGGTATGAAAACTATTACGGTATTTATTCCAATTAAGGGTTAACCGAAGGCAAAACATATATGTGTATGTCTTAAATTTAAAATGTTTGACGACTATCTTGTTTCAGATATAATATATTAGCAACAAGGAGTTTTTTTTTTTATTAAACAAATGATCTTGCTATGACAGTACAGTGCATTTACTGTGATCGATTACCTTTCTAGTTTTAATTCTCTAAAAGGTCCATTATTGAAATTAGTGCTCTGAAGATAGGACAGATTTATAGTTTAGGGTTGGCAGTAATTTTAAGTGTCCACATTTGAAGTTAATAGGCTTTGACATTTGACAGTTTAGAAAATTTGCTTATTCACTTTCTTGCTGAACGTTAGATGAAATAATATCGACGCCACTCATGTCTGTATGGAAAATATGATAATACAACCACTGACGTCAGCCATTGGTTTGTGGACTCGAATTGTCATTTTACTCTAAATGGGACCATAATTTACTAAATGAACACCATGCTGTAATTAAGAGAACTTGAAAATATAGCGATTAAGACCATAAACTCATGTTTACTGAGGTAATAAATCAAGTGAGAAGTAGCATTATTTTCTCATAGACTTCTATTCAACTTATTTTTGCAACCAGAGGAGTCGCCCCCTGCTGGCCATTAGGAATAATTCAAGTTTCAACTTCAACAACTATTTTTTTAAATCTATTGTTTTGACAGTCAGACTCACGATTCAGTCAGTTTGTGCATTTCTTTAGCTGGTGTGGGTTTATTTTTAAATATCACCTCTAATGTTTTTCTAGTGAGAGCAGAGTTTGATCTCATTAAAACTTGTTAAGCAATGGGACAGAAAAAAAGTGCTAACATGGAACTAATTCCCTGCCTGGTAAAAGTGTCCCTCCAGCCTCACACCTGACCTTGTCTCTATTTCCACATCCATCTCTTCAATCTGCTCTCCATTGTCTCCTTTTTGAGCTCCTCCTCTCTTTGTCCTGTCGTCTCCTCCTCCTCCTCCTCTCCTCTCTTTACATCTCCACTACAGTTTGTATGTACAGGGATCCGTCAATGCATGAGATAGAGGACAAGCACCGCTCCAGGAAGAGCTCAGGGACTCCCACCATGAATGGAGGAAAAGCTGTCAATCAGGACTCCACATAGCAGCGGGGGGAGGGGCTTCCAGCAGGGGGAGTGGCCTCATCCTGACTCAGGGGGAGGGGCCATAGGAAAACTCAACACCAACCCCCCAAAAAAAAATTATGCACCACCATCCCCTCTGCAAAAAAAACAGGGTGTTGCGACGACGAGGAGCTATTACTGTACACCCAAGACAACAAAAACAGAACTGAACTCTTGCCTGTGAAAACCTTTTAGATGAATTAATATCAAACCAGAGGATATATATATATTAAAAGAAAAAAACATTTTCAATCAGGACTTGACCAACATCTTATGCAAAAAAAAGAGAAAAAGCTGTGATAAACAAACAAAGGAATGATGGTCTCTCTTCACACAAATACAAATATATATCATTTCCAATTTATGCTGTGAAAAACAAGCTTTAATACATTTTTCATACATTGGTTTCTTTTCTAAATGCTATTGCACTCTCATATGCTTTATTGTGTTATTGTTGTCAGTAATAACTATAACATCCTCATCATTACTATTGTTGTATCTTATTCTAATTACTATCATCATTATTCTGGATTTATTTTCATTTTGAAACTAGAGAAAGTGTTGATGTATTTTTTTTCAATTACTGTTATGTTTTTCTCTCTCATAGTTTGATCTTGAATGCACTGTCGCACTAACTGCTCTTGTGTGAGGGTAAGACTGAATGTATTTGATAGTTCTCTGTGTTGGACTCCAATGGAGAGTGCTTTGGGTGGGATGTAATTTACTCAGGTGTGTACTGTAAGTGGGACTAATAGGACAGATAGGGTTGTTTCAAGTACTCTGACATGAACTCCCCTATACTGTTCGCCAATGACGGGACGAGACTGATTCAAGCAATATAATAGAGAGCAGTCGAGCGTGTCTCTAAATAGTAGTAAAAAAACAGGCTGACAGCACATCCCTGTGGTTAGGTGTGTTCGTCAGTAGAGAAGACTGACAAAGAAAGTTGGACAAGTAGGTAAAAGTCGAAGTCAAGGAAAACTGTTTTGATGTCACTTCAATATACTCTTTAACATTTGCAATGATTATTAGGTTCTAAGTAAAGAGACGTCCAAACTTGTCAAAAAATGGTAAGGAAAAGTATTCTCACCAAAAAGCCAAGGGGGACGATAACGACCAGCATCAGCAATATGAGCCATGGCCCAAAAAAAACGGTCACTTCACATTTACACCTCAAGAAACACAGACCCCCTCTCTCTGCTGTTTAGCTCGGCTAAAAATAATAAC
Organism: Leptoclinus maculatus; assembly: GCA_032191485.1. Classification (NCBI taxonomy): domain Eukaryota; kingdom Metazoa; phylum Chordata; class Actinopteri; order Perciformes; family Stichaeidae; genus Leptoclinus; species Leptoclinus maculatus. The sequence continues at coordinate 3,388,228 of JAVDOI010000010.1, forward strand.
CATATAACAGTATTCATGCCTTTGAGCTATCTATGGATAAAAGACTCCTGCTGTTTCTTTCCAAGCAAGAGGAAGTTGTTTTGGCAGACGCGGCGATGAGGGATATGTGTTGACTATAGTTTTTAAGACTATTTCTGTTTATTGTGAAAGTATTCAAGATGTCTCAAAAGTGGTGGACAGGGTGCCTGACTGTTTAATAACCCTCTGACCCGACTCGTTGATGTTTTCAATATAAGGTCGCAATCATTAAGACCATCACAATGGAAGCAGAATGTCTCATTGAGGAACCAGTTCGTCTGGACTTAGCCAGGTTTAGGGGCGGACGTTCTACCAATGCCGGTGAGACTATCTCCCCGTTTGTTTTCTCTCACATGATGACCCATAAAGTCTCCACCCCCCCCCCTGGTTTTGTGACCCATGAAATGAGGCATTTGCTGCATTGTGGAGGGAAGCTTCTCTTTCATAAATCAACATGCTGACAGGGCTGTATAATCAAGGCGATTTGAATGGGACATACGCCGCGTATGCTACATAGCTCATTCATAATCCCCAATTAGTTTGTCTAACTCAGGAAGTCCTACAATTGTTCCACGAAGGGGGCCAGACATAAAGACTGGCCGCTCGTTGTCCAGCACCCGTTGCACAAAGCCTGGCCACCGGTGTGGTGTTCAAGGAGGTCAGGACGGGGTCGATGGTGTTTTTATCATTAAAAAGTAGTGTACGTCTAAGCTTAGCCAAGGGAGGTCGGGAGAAAGGGGATTTCAGGAGCCGAGATGAGCATGAACATTGCATGACTGCAAGGGGTTGAAGTAAGCTTGGTTTCGATTTCGAAGGCGAGAGCTAATAAAAGATTGTTTCAAATTCGGGGAGTATTAAGTCCAAAACATTTTTATGCAACGTTTTGATGCAAGAGAGTTTCCAATCTCTGCTATTGTCTGGCTGGAAATTGTATGCTAATTTGGTGGTATGTACAGTAAATAGCACACATTCAGTTGCACAGAGCAAAACTGCAGAGATATCATAGATCTGGTGTTCTACCATGTGCCTGGGTCCATAGCTGGTGCAAGTAACGGTAGATTAGTTCAACTTCCACAGCACCTACCTAACAGTGATGCATACAGTTTATTAGACGAGAGACTGAAAGTCAACAGGCAAGACCAGCATACGGAAGTATCTTTTTATAGAGGTTTATATTGGTGCAAATGACATACATGTGGGTCTTAAAGCAATGCATGAAATTGGATGTACCCGATGTCAACTGTTGACAGCAGAATGAGAGGATTTGAGAAAGGGACGAATAAAGCAAAGCGGTAAAAAAAAAAAATAGCTGACGTAAGCGAGCGGTAAAGGAGAGCACTTTTCAGGAGGTTTATTGATTTATGAAAGGGCGACCAAAGGCTTTGGTTGTTTGTAATATTAAGTAGAATTTATTATTTTTATGTTTGCAGATGATTTCACTGCATTGGAACACGCCCATATATGCATTATGAATTGTGAGATGAAAAAAAATAAAAAATATGCATTGATAATAAAAATCAGAATGAAGTTAGTGATTGTTTAAGAATAAAGACTATGTTATCAAAAACTTTCGATAAGCAGTGATTGATTCAATGTGTTGTTGATTGTGACTGACAGCTGTTGTTTCCGCTCCTTCCATCAATTCACCGGCCGTGATTTATCTTCTCACTAGCCCCTAAATCCGAAGTGTCATTTTTGGGATGGCGCCCTTAATTCTGCGGTTGTCATGGAAACAGACATTTCCGCGCTGTCTGCAAGGAGAATGAGGAGGATGATGATGATGAAGGCCCCCCCCCGACTTTCAGGACGTGGCTTGTCTTCGCTCCTGCATGATGGCTGCAGCGAAGTGGGGGGGTGGGGGGGGGGGGGCAGGACATGTTTTCTCACATGCACACTTCTTGCCATTCCAATCTCGATTGCAATTTATCTCCTGCAGTGTTGGTTCATCTTTACGTCACAGTAGTCTACTCCTCGCTTCAAATAAAGCTCCAACGCATAATTGAATACAAGTCCAAACCCATGCAAGCGGCTCTGTGAGACTTGGGCACTGCAGGGTGCTTTGAGCTAAATGCTAACACGAGCATCATGGCATCCTGCTCACAATGACAACGTCAACATGCTGATGTAAGCACATATAATATTTAACAGGTTCACCACCAGTGTGTACGCTTTCTAAGCAGTAGACACTAAGTACAGCTGAGACTAGGTTTTACAAGTGTTATTTTTGTACTACTAGATGACTAAAAGGAAAGAAATTCCACAGCATTTTACTGCTATTCAAATGTGAGTAACCCCCCCCCCCCCCAAACACAGTAAAAATAAGATCACGTCTTATCGCAATCAATATAACGTCTTGTTCACTGCGTCTACTGAGGGCAGAAAAAAGTCACGGTCAGCTGTTCAGACGCCCATGGGAGTTGGCAGTCTAAACAGGGTCATCTGTGCAGATACACATACAGAGGTCAAGGGATGCAAACAGCTTGAATGCAGCTCCGCACTCTCGTCTCAGAGCTTCAGCTCTGGCTGTTGGCTCCGTTACTCCTCTCACATCCACCTGCCCTCCCCCAACTTCCCTCCTTTCTCCAGTGTAAAAAAGGGAAACCTTGGTTGTATTAAAAATCTACTCAAATGTCCCTGAACCATGATATCATTGTTTTGAAGTAGGCTATATATCTTTACTCATGTATTATTTAAATGATTAACAATTGAATCAGCATAATAAAATAGTGAATCTGTTTCATCATGGCCCTAGCAAACTTCAAATAATCTCTGTGAGGCTGAGCTTGACAATACACATTTTTCATACGTTCTACAGCATAACTTTGATTTCAAAGACAGCCATCATTTTAACCAACAAACTGTCAAAGACCCAAAGCTTCACACAGCAAACGGGTTGTACGGGATAACCCAAGAAACTAAACGTTGAGGGAACAGTTTGCTGGTTCAGTACTAAGAAAAGTAAAAAGTAGGATTGCTTAAAATGTACTATGAATATAACCTTTAACACAAAATGTAAAACACTACAAAATAAGGTCCATTATGATGTCAAGGTAGAAGTTGCACAAGTGTACATTACATTATGTTTTCTGTTGATGTAGACATTTGCAGCCAATACAACGTATTTTCAATTAGACAACCACCAAGAGGATAAACAATTACACAGAAATGTCCAAAAACAACAGCACCTACACCACAGCGGTTGAAAAAAATAACTGCAGAATAAAGCATCGCCAAGTCATTCAACACAGAGACGTAGAGACATTATAAACTCTCAACAGCAGCTGCAGCCCTCAAAGAAAAAACAGAGCGTGTGTCGTTGTGCTCACCTGTCTGAACGTCATTCTGTGACGTGCGCCCTATCGTTCTGCTCCAGGTTGAACTTCTCTGCTCGTTCATTCGCTCCTCAAACTCTAAAAGTTTTCAGCTGAATGCAGTAGTTTAGGAGCCAGCATGCACCTGACCTGCATGTGTTTGATTTGGGTCACTGGGAGTTTTTTAAATATCCAAACCATGTCACAACGTGACACTCGACCAGTGAAAGTACACATTCAACATTCATCTTTGACACAATAACAGCTGAGTGCAGTGGGTCACCTCTCTGGACATGGAGCTCTGCCCAGTCTCGTTCATTTTGCCAGTATTTTGGTCATAAACCAAAGTATTGGGTAAATTAAAGTTTGGACATGATAGTGATGGATCACCATTACAAGTCCTCCTCAGGGGGTCATGACATTCTCATCCAGATTTCATGGCACTCCATTCATTAGTGGATCGATATATATATAATGGGACTGCAGCAAAGTGGCGGACCAACTGACAGACATGCATTGCATAAAAGATCATTCCAGACCCCAGAGGATGAACCAGACCTATTTCAACTGCTTCTTCCACCCTCAGGTCTGAATATCAGGTTTGTATTTATCCCAGCAGGTTGCCTGTGGACACTGTGGACACACTGTGCACCTGAAATAAATTGGTTTGATGCGTTTATCTAAATTGTGCATTTAACAGACAAAAGAGTTGGTTGATTCAAACTGCACTATTTCTTCACTTGTTAAATACCAACCGGTGTATTTTCCAAATTCTCCTCCCATGGCACCCCATCATTTCATTCTCTCCTCTTTTCTCTCAAACCATCTGTGTTAACTCTCTGCTGGGTCGAAAACACAGTATTTTATTACTCATACAGACCTGTACATGACTTTGTTTGTCTTTGGCAGACTCATGGGCACACAGAGTAAAAATAGTCTTGATCTTGTATCCCAGGCATCTTTCCTCGCTCCCCGTCTTCCCTCTTTTCATCCTGTTGTTTTGACATGGGCCTGTGCCACTGGGACTCTGCTTGTTTCTCTTTTCTCATCCTCTCAGTGAGAGAATGAGGGAACTCCTCCTCAGAAGTAGGGCGTTCGCTTCTTCTCATTAAAAATAATTGGTCTCTGTTCAATTAAGGCTCAGTGACGCTCCTTTGATCTAGCTGGTTCTGTGTTGTGGTTTTTTTTAAATCTGTCTTTCACATCCAAATCAACTGCTCGGAGTTGGCAAAAGTGTTGGATAATTGGTTCTAAAGCGTTAACTTCCGGAAGATGCCTCTCATTACTCTGTTGATTGATTTCCTGCCGTCGGCGTCTCCTGTTTGCAGATGAATACTGCGAGGAATACCGCAGGTGAACATGCTCACTGATACTTTAAGAGACGCAAGACACATAGAAGTACGTGCACACAGAAGCCCACACACACACACTGTAAACCCACTGGCCCAGCCACTCACCCACACACCCTACTCGCACACTTGGTATTTTGTACTCTCACACACTGCAGTATGAGCATGTTAATGTGCTGGCAGTGGTTCCTGTTACGGGGGGGGGGGGGGGGGGGGGGCTGTTCCGTTGAATCCCAATAGCCCAGGGACGGAAAGGATACTAAGCCAAGCTTTGACTGCAGTTATGCTCCGACACTGCTACTTTCATAATATTCTCTCTCATCCCCTCGCTCATCCTCTTTGCACCTCTCTTTCTCTCCCTTCCTCTGCTTTCTCACAGTCCTAATCTCTATTCCCTCTCCACCTCTCTATCCAATTTGATACATTTCCTTTTTTCTCTCTTCTGCACACCATGTAACTCTCACCAAATTCACCTCACATTTCTACATGCGTAAAATACACACATGGTGGAGATGGATGCATTTTCAGCAGATAGGCTTTTACAATATACGGTGCTGCATAGCTACTTAAATGCATGCTCATCAGTGCGTTGATGTGGGATGTTTTATTAGACATATTTTATGCACACACACAGGAGTGTATCAGGAGATATGCAAATACAATATATGAGTTGCACACTGACGCAGATGCATGCACAAATGCCACACACACAGCATATTTTGTCTCTGTCAGATTCCATGCCAAAGGTACAGCACACTTACATTAGGGGAAGGGGTTTCTTCGATCATTGGCATAACAATTGAAGGAACATCAAAGAGAGGATGAATGGATGTCTGTAAAGCTAGGGGTTTATTGCTCTGCTGGCCTACCGTGAAGATCACTTGGGAACATCAAACACACATGCAGACATTTATGACATTTTAAGTCTCTGGATTTCACAAAGAGAAGAACAGCTTCCTCTGCTGGAGTGAAAATAATGTGGCAGAGAAACCTGCCAGCAAAAAGGGGGGCCCAATGGCGGCAGAAATACTTTGATGTGTGATGAATGAATGCATGTGAGGGATCCTGATTGATTTGAAATGTAACAGATGCCCCGTCGAATACGACACTCGTTTCTACAGGTGAGTGGAGCACAGTCGGTCATCAAGAAAGTACAGTATGGTTGTTCAGCTCTCTGCACCCTACTAAAACTTTAGTAGGGTTCTGCAGGAGCTGTAAACTGTTCATTTACCAATCATTAAATATTCAGTGGCCACTTCAGGACTGTCAGCTGTACTGTAAATAATACAGGCATGCAGGAGCAAGAGGATCAAGGATTGTTCAACTAACTCCAAAAAGGAGAAGTCGCTGAAGTGCTTTTAAACAGATTGAATGTTGCTGAGGCAGAAACAGCCAATATGTGGACGTACAGCACAGAATTTTATTTCAAGCGAGCTGGCAGAATGCTAAAAAGACAGGCCAAGATTTGTGTGTGGCGAAGCTGTCTTTCTAATTGTTTTGGCGAAGTGGCACCAATAATGCAGGCTTTAGTGGCTGCTATAGGTTTATTAAATGAAGTGAAAGCTGTGTATGCAGTGAACAGATACATTCACACAATAGTGTTCCCCCATGCTTTATAGCCACAGGCAGTTTGATTTGAGGCGGAAGCTAATTAAAGCTGCCATAATGTTATGTATTTGATAAGCTATCAGCAGAGAACATTCATGTGAGCATGAAGCATATGAAGCTCAGTGGAATGATTGTATGGGACTATCTCATTTCTTCTCTAAACGTTATTAGTTATGTAATCAATGTAATCTGGGGAAAAATATATATAATTATTTCAGAAAAGTTACAGTTAATTTGCATATTGGGTCAAATGAACACAGACAGAGCACTTAAGGAAATCTATGTCTTTATCATGATGCAAGATGAGGGTTAAAGCAGCAATACATCAAGTAGGCCTATGTCAAGAGAAAACTACATGAGTGAAGAGAAATATCCATTTAGTCGTTTTGATGGAAGTTAGCAGGCAGTCCAGGATTTCCAGAAGAAGACTCTGCAACCAACTCTGCGAGAAATCGTGCCCAGTCCACGTCGCTTCTTCTCCTGTTTCTCCGTGTCTGTGGGTCCTTTGAGGAAATTTCCATTTTCAAATTTGGAGAGTTTATAAAGCCATTCCATCAAGTTCAGTTTCTTTGTCGATTCCTAAGGGAGGAAAAATATTGACTTAAAGGATTCTGAACGCTCACAGGCTCTTACATTTTTTGAGAAATGGGAATTTCTACCAAAGTGTATATCAGTTCATTGAATACTACAGAACTTTTGCATTCATTGCTCACAGCCAGAAAGGGAAAATGCAAACGTGTGTTAGTACTCTAATCTCTAATCTGCAATTTCATGGAGCTGCAGCTCTGAGGATAATCAAATGACAGTAATCGGACAGGTAGCTCTGGCAGCATCCACAATGACTCACTGGGGATACAATTATCCTTTTAAAACTATCAAAATAAATCAAAATGTGTGTGCACAAGTACAGACAAGTATACATATAACAAATAGTAGACAGGACATCCTGATGCCTGCAGTGTGATCATAGCTGGGCCTGGTTTCAACCGATGGTGTTGTGTAGTACTAAGCGTTCGGCACAATATGGAGAAGGGCGTTAAGAGAAAATAAAAACCTCTTACTTGTTTGTCTTGTAATTTGTCGAGCCATGGCAATGAGTCTTGCTGAAGTTGGAGCTCTTTAAATCCCAGCTCAGTCTCTATATCTTCCGCAACACACAATGCAAAACACAAAAGTGCAAAGATACACACGATGTGGGCCATCCTTCTTTGGGATATCTTGCTTTGTATGCTTCTTGTTGAGATAATTCTTCTTGGCAAGACACCACCACATCCGCCGCTGATCTCACTGGCACAGAGAGAGACGTCTCCTTTTTAAAGTAGTACCGAGGCCCAATAAAGGAGGAGGCGTGAGCAGGTTGTTTGCATACGGATCATCCTCAATTTTGTGTTCCCCCCCCATCAATGCACTGAAGCGTGTACCGTGTAATTTACAGCCGTCATTAGGAGTGAGACAAGAGGTCTAAATAAATGCTGCCATTGGCGTAACTTGCAAATGTGAAAGATTCCCTCTGCCTTCTAATTTAAAAAGCAAATCCCTGTAAGCAAAGTGGAATGTGCACCCGCGTAAAATAAAACATTAATGACGCTGACATGGGGGGAAAACAATGATTTCATTAACCCTGCTGCGTCGTAAAAGTTGAATCAACGGCCAGCGCAGAGACACTGGGATATACAGAGGCCATAAAGGTCAATTCATCATTCCTTACACCCTTGTGAGTTGGTTCTGTTCATCCCTTAATTAGATTTCTGCTCTGTTTCACTTAACAGTTCTACTGCATCTAAATTAGGGAACATTTCTCACAGGCGATGATTTGGCAACGACACGTACTGTAAATAAGCAAACTGCATTTCGTGGTCTGAAGATTTTACAACCCTTGCCTTTAAAGTCACCGTGTTTTAATGTGTATCAAGTCAGTTTTCTTTTTTAAAAGATGAATGTAAACGCAAAGTAGGTCAAAAGACTTTCTAAACTGAAATGTGATAACGAACATAGATTCACACTAAAGTGGATGGACAAAATCCAATCACATCCTACCTTATGACAGCTGCAAGTGACTGGGAACGATGCGTTTTTAATGGTTGTTTTACCTAAATAAATACAGAGTAACCAGTGTGAGTGTAATGTCTCTGTAACAGATGTTTTCTAGTCCATGTGAGGCACATGTGGAGGAAAAAAAGGACCCGTGTCCTTCTCGGGAGACAACCTTGAAGCGCATCAACCTTTCAACATATCGCCATTCTAACCCAATTATAGAAGTGTAGAAGCCTAATATAGCTGCCTAAACAATTAGTGAGTGCACTGTCGTGTGCAGAATAATCCTGTTAGGAGGGCTACCGAGAGCACTTTACAGCAACAGTGTTTCTGTCCATGCTGACAGCTGTCTGTACCAGGCCATGTAAGACTGATTTAATTTAAGGTGGCTTTCAAGGAGTTGCTGCTCGTTATCCTTTTTTTTTTTTTTTTTTTGTCAGATGTGCCGGGACTTTGATAGTCAGTGTGATACTTCATCACAGGTTTTTTAAGAGGGTTCAGCTCCTCTTCAGCTGCGACTTGTGTTAGCTGCCTCCCTTACATAAGCACACAAGGCTGCTTGTTATTTCTGACTCTGAGCAATCGATATACGTTGGAATATGCGTGGCAAAAAAGCAACGGCATTTTGAACACTGTTGTTTGAGGACACTGTTTGTACCTTTTTGCATTTAGCTGCATGTGGAGTTTGCATCTATTGATCCCAGTGACAGATATGGATGAGTGAGCTCGAGTGACTGCTCCTTTGGGAGGTATAGCTCTGCTGATGCTTGTCTGAGTGAATAGTGCAGAGAAATAAGATGTTGAAGAGGAATGAAGCTATTCTGGATTGCAAATTAGCTTCATTGGTTTTGATCACAGCTTCTTTCAAACCACTGGTCACATGTGGAATCAACAGGCAGATTAACGTACCATTAAAACAGTCATTATTTCTCTTCAGTCGTATTTTATTGTAATGTCTTTTCCTGCAATTGACAAACCAAAATGAGAAAGATGGGATGTAAAAGAAAAGTGCCATCAGTGCCTCAAAACCCATAGTTTTTTTAACAGAAAAGGCAAATAGAGACAACACAAAGTGTTCAAGAACATATCAATATTTATTGCAAGATGCAAACAATAAACTGTTAAATACAAACCTCTCATACAAAAGTGTTACCAAACATTCCACAATATATCTCTCAAGATCTAAATGTGCATTTTTTTTGTCTCCAAGCTACAGAGGGAGCCTTCCGACAGAAATGGACTGGAGAAAGTTGTAGGCTGTATGAGTCATAAGCTTTAATCCTTGCCATGCACCATTTAACATGCCAAAACTTAAAATAAATGCTTTTAGAGTGAAGGCACAAATGACTCAATATTTGCGCGTGAAAACACAACAACCTAACAATTCCAAAGCGAGAGCATCGCATTTACAACAGGTATCATCGGAACATGTGTGTCATCTGTGACCTCATTCTTTTTACGTCATTCATTGACATCAGCACCGAGTTAATCATGACATTTGGTGCATGTTTGTATCCAAGGCACCTTTAGTCCCATTAGACATGGCAACATAGGAGAATGGTGTTGTGCTTTCATCAATGACGGCATACATGGTCAGAATTTAGGTTCGAACATGGTCAGATGGCCTGCGTTCAACGTGTCACTGACAAATCAAGTTAAGTATTGGCAAGCATTTAAACTGAATGAAAACAACACATTTCAAAGAAAAGACTGAATTGGGCACAGTGGCGCTATTGCTACCAGTATTACTACAACAACTAGCAGTACCTTTATCACTGCTATTACTAGCTGGTATTGAGGCCCACGCGTGTCACAGGAATAATTTCACACAGGTGGCCCACCACAGCCTCGATAAGATATAATGACTCACTAAATGTGTCATTATTTTTAATATGCACTATTATCAGAGCTGATATAACACCTGCAATTAAAGTGATTGGCAATTTGCTTGAAATGTATTTTATCCACAGCTAAGACTCATGAACACAGATTTGTAACTCGCACCAGTGTAACAAACAGATAAACACACTGCAAACCGCCGAGACTATTTTATCTCACATTTCTCATATTTTCAAATTACATCGAAAAAGGAAATACCGAATGCTAAAAATTGTCCCCACGTCTGTCATCTGTTGGTTGCCACGGTTTCCTGCAGACCCGACAACGGCTGATGACGCTTTGTAGAGAAGGTCCCTTCACCGTGTGAGGAACAGGATTACTATAGAAGAGAACAAAACACACACACACACAAGCCCAATGTCATTATGAATCATACGTAGGGTTTTGGATCACAGCTGTATAATAGCTTAATATAAAGTGACATGGTAACCAAATCAAAACATCAACATAGGATAGGAATTTGATTCGTTGGCGCATCGTGATTATCATACAGACAAGCAAAACCAAGAAAGAACTATGCTAAAAAAAATGTCTCTGCAATAAGCAGCTGTTTGTGTCATCACGAAACACCCAACCGTGTGAATGCTATGATTTAAACTGCAAAAGAGAGTCATGCCCCACGGCATGCATCCACGACTGTTAACAGAGAAGGGAAGAGTTTACCTGAACATGCTGTTGGGGTCCAGGGAGGCCAGCCAGTAGCTATAGGAATCAGGGTAGTAGTTACAAGTTCCCCTGCCGTGACACTCGATGAAGGGCACTTGGCGGAAACTTTCCAGACATGAGCCAGGAGAAACCAGGGGCTGGGAGGAGCCCTCTGCTCCAGCACCCGTTTGCTACAACGGATGAAGGTCAAGTTACATGCAAAATAGCATATGAAAAGATCCAGGTTGAAAAAACAAACAGAGACTTCTTTACCATGACAAATGAGTATCCAGTCCATAATGACTCCCAGTCTTGGGGACATTCAGGTGTCAGAGTTGTCTGGCTGTGGACGGCTATGACGTTGGAGGTGGTTTCACACACTGAGCACCTAAACCACACATGCATACAGAAATCCACATTAAAACTGCCCCAAGTAATTGATATGTCTATGTCACTGTGTATATGTGTGCATGCTCCTGCCCCACCTGCTGATGTAGGAGGCCAGTGTATCCCCGGTGATGGAGGCCATGTTGGTGGGCATAGGAGTGTCAGTGGACAACCAGTAGGAGTAGTCGTTACGAGAAGCATAGCGGCAGTTACTCTCCGTGTCACAGAACAGGAAGGGCATGGTGGAGAAACGGGGGAGACAGCTTCCCATGGTGCCTGAGAGACGGGGTCACGAAATGACTCAAGCAAACAGCAAAGACACGGGGTTTTAAGATGCAGACTCTGCACAGTGTTTCTGTTGAGGAAGGAAGGTTTCCGTGCTCTTACCAAGGTCCTGACCATGGGCTCTCTCGTTTCCGTTGATGAAGAGGAAGGAGTAACCAGAGTAGATGAGGCTGGTGCCACGAGGGCAGTCAGGGACACTTGTGCTCTGACTGTGTCTGGCTATCAGGAAACTGTCAACATAACCTGGACCACCTCTGCCTGGCAACCCTGGATGACCCTTGTTGCCTGGGTCTCCAGGTCTGCCTTCTGAACCTGCAGAGGAAATACTAATTAAAAACATTTTTGGGGGGGTAGGGAGGTGTACTTCAGCTAACGCTCACTGTTGGACTGAGGAGTGCATTTGTAATATGGAACGTCACCAGGAGGGTGTGACACAAGGTTCAGGTCTTCCGCTAAATCCCTCACACGCCCAGTGCTATGGTCACATGTACTGTAGACAGGCATTACAGCAAATTCCTATAGTTATTATCATGACATAACATCTGGTCTGCGCACACAAACACACCATTTAACTCACACACATGCACACACCTGGCAGTCCTGCTTGTCCTTTGTCTCCTTTGAGTCCAGTAAATCCAGGATGGCCATCTGGGCTGGAACCACGCTGGCCTTTGACGCCTGGCTGACCTGGGACAGAAAGCAATGCCCATCAAGGGACTGGTGTTGGAAATGAGCTTCAGCCATATACACATATATAAAACGTTGCACGCTGCTTCAGCAATTGTCAAGGTGTCTCTGTTCTTGTCCCTTACAAATAGACAGAGAAAAAAAAAACAAGGAAAGAAAACCAGCTTCATGGACATGGCATGATATAGTTTTAACAAGCAATAGAAAATAGCACATCTTAAAAATCAATGCATAGATTAAGCTGAAATATTATTTTGGACCTGGTTGTCCGAGTGGTCCTGATGGTCCAGTGTACCCCGGGGCTCCTCGATTGCCAGAGGGACCAGGTGAGCCACGAGGTCCTTGTTCATATATCACCCTGACATATGTTGGATCACCTTTTAATCCTGTAGTGACACAGCAGGAGCATTTACAAAGCTATTTCCCCAAAATACATAATGCCTGTGTGCCATGGCTGATCTAGAATGAGTTAATGCCAGTATTGCAGATGGGATAACAGTTAACGTAATCAAGTGCTAGACAGGTAATCTGACGGTGATGGGTAGAGTATTGCATCTCTGCTGCGAGTCCTAACTGATGTCTGTTAAGATGTAGAAGTTTTATTACGTCTGAAAGATAATCACAAGGCTCAGTTTTATTCCTGGTTATTTTGAACAGTAGTAAGACAAACGTTTGCCGCACCAGGTCGTCCAGGGAAGCCTTTCATCCCAGGTGGACCAGGAGGGCCAGGGGTGTATCCAGGGTCTCCCTCGACACCTAAAACACACAAGTCATGAATAGATTTTAAGGGAATTAACTTGCCCATCACACCCTATTGCATACATTCCATTTTATGAAGAAGAAAAGTGAAATTCATTTTTCTCTGTCCGCTTTGTTTTCTGTCCAATTTGTATTTCATCTCAGTTGTGTGAACATAAATCACTTGTTTTTGACGACTGTTACTCTTCTGTGGTGACAGATCTGCTGTTGTCTGGGGAAGAATTCAAAGAGAATACCTAATCTCTAGGCTATAATTGAAATGATAGATTACCAGGTAGCCCATGGATTCCAAGAGGACCAGAATCACCTTTTGGTCCCGGGCCTCCAGGTCTGCCTCTTGGACCCTCAGGAGGCAAATGAAACAATGAAAGGTCAAAGATTAGACTTTTGTTTGAAAATAAAATCACACCTCATTTGTTAAATACAAATATGAATGCATAAAATTGGGCTTGAATCTTAATTCTCCTTTGAAAGACTCTTTTTTTCAAAAGATAAATGTAAGGCTCACTTACCGATGGTCCTTGAGGGCCTGGATCTCCTCGTGGTCCACTATAGCCTGGGGCTCCTGTAAGACCTGGGTCCCCCCTGTCTCCTTTTAACCCCGGCACTGTGGGACCTGGAAGGCCAGGTAAGCCACGATAACCTACACATACAGCAGGGAGGAGAGAGTCATTTAATTATCATGAAAGTACAGATGTGACAACTGAGAACCAAGCAAAGAAAATAAGGAACTAAAATGTAAAAATATATTTTGGTAGTTTTTTTTGACATTTTTAAAAGTATTATGAAGAAAATGGCTACCCCAGAATATCAGGTTACATCCAATATACTCAGAAGAGTTCTATCACGCATAATAACCTCTTGAGTCCTGATATTGTGCTCTGATTTTGTGTCACTTCCAGAAAAAGGTATGTGAGACCCTTAAGTCCACCAGCAAGTGCATCCTCACCTGGGCCACCAGGATTGCCAGGATGACCGTGGTCTCCTTTTGACCCAGGAACACAAGCCCCTTCCCTTCCTGGTAGTCCTTTCCGACCAGAGACCCCAGTTGAACCTGGAAATCCTCTGTCTCCTATTGCTCCAGGACTCCCTGTGAGAGACAAGCCAGGGGGACCAGGGTTCCCGGGGGGACCTACAGTGTAGAAATACACAGATGTGCACGAATGTCAACAACAGTACTAATCAGCAGGGAATAATGTAGGTTTTTTGGTTGGTCTCTATCTATATTGATAACATTTTTGTAAAGATTTAAGGTATTAGATCATCATTTTATCATTGTTTATTTGGTCTAAACCACAATGATGCAAATGGTGATGAGCATGTGTTATACATGGGTATTTGGCATTTAACCTTAGAACATTTTAAGGTTTTTATGAAGGTGTTCATGAGAAACATGTACACAACAGTCATCATGTGGGCACTATCATTACACCTGGAGTGTAAAACCCAGACCATAAATCTGAGGTTTTTCTAGACCAGTGTCATGCTAAGTATAAAAATATATGACTGACACAATTTTGTAAAAGTCTTGAAAAGGATGATGTCATTTACCTGAGACTCACCTTGTTGACCGGTGTCACCACGTCTACCAGGTGTCCCTCCTATAATGTCTACAGAGGAGAGATGGAAGGATAGGTGAGTTTTGTCAGTAGGATGTGCATGAGCTCATAGAGCCTTACAACACTTTTCATACAGCATTCCTCTTACTGGTGTCTCCTTTCTGCCCTGGTGGTCCAGGGATCCCATCCCGGCCCTGATTGCCTTTAGCACCTGGATAACTACTGACACCTGGCAGGCCTGAGTCACCTGAGGCAAACAGAAAAGAAAAAAAGGAAGGCTGAGGTCAAGCTTCAAAGAAAGTACAAATGAAATAGAACAGTGAACAATACTGATACAAGTTCCTTGCCTTTTAAACATGATGAGAGTAAAGATTAGACTGTAGGCAGCACAGGCATGTGTTGTTCATTGATTTTGTAAAATGTAAGGCTTCCTTCTTTAATATAATATTTAAAATCAAGTACTTCTAAAGAGACTTTACCTGCCGGTCCATTGGGTCCTGTCTGTCCTTTGTTTCCTGGAGGTCCATCGGAACCTTTAGGCCCTTGATAGCCTGATGGACCTGGAAGAGCAGGGTGAGGGTCAGGAGAGGGGTGACAGGTTAACCGATTATGAGCAAAACATTCAAAAATCATAAACTGCCTTATTTTCATGACCAGTAGTAACCATTTTGTCCATCTGGCCCTGGGTGTCCTTTGGCTCCATGGTTTCCTGGTAAACCTAAAGATCCAAAAGAACCAGGTTCCCCTTTCTGACCCTTCATCACATAAGTATTGGTTGATCCTGGTTCACCCTGAGGACAAGAAGTGCGACAAAGAGGAGAAGAGAGAGAAATCGTCATTATTTTCTTATTTTACGACATTGTACTCTACAAAGACTTTCTACACCAGTGATTTGTACCTTTTGTCCTATTGGTCCAGGCCATCCATATCCATTGTAATTTGGCTCTCCATTAATGCCTTTGTTACCAGTTGGACCTGGTGCACCATCTGGACCTGGCCCTCCAGAGATTCCTTGATCTCCTTTTATTCCCCTTGGGCCTGTGAGGGTTAAAACAAAAAATATATTTTGGGTAAGATACATTGAAAGAGACCTTGATATCTACAGCTGCAGTTGTGTACTGCTAGATTATAAAAAATATACATTTTACACCTATTTTGTGACCCTTTAATGGTAATCTAAATCTGCAAATGTAGAGCTATTTAGTGGTATTACTATACTTTCATTTGTGAGGTTACAGAATTTGTATAAAAGCAATCAGTGTGTATGGCCCTAAACTAAAGTTTAGGTCTTACCTGGAGGCCCTTTGACTCCTGAGTCTCCTGGAGCTCCAGCAGGTCCTTGACTTCCTTCTGAGAGAACTAGTCCATCAACACCTGGATCACCTGGAGGACCTGGACAGAGAAAGGCACACAGCACAAATTAAGTTTCAAAACTTGATGATTTGGTGAACCGAAATACTCACAATTGTATAGTTACAAATGTGAAACTAAATTCAAACCTCTTTGTCCAGGACCCCCTGGTGCTCTAGCTATCCCTCTCCGCCCTTTTGGTCCAATACTTCCAGTATCTCCATTGGCACCAGATAGACCAGGGTAACCTGACAAAGTGCAGATAGAGTTATAGGCTATACTAAACAATATAACAGTAAGACTCACAAAGACTGCATTTATGACTTCACATGCACTCTTGCAAGAGGTTATGTCCTGAGGTACCAAAATCTGAGTTAAAAAAAGATCTCCAAAAACATTTTGAGTTATAATGGTTTGTGAAACAAATATAAGCGGTTGTGGAATGATATCTTAATGGGACAATTTTAAAGCTTACCTAGATTGCCAGGGTCCCCTGGGGGCCCAAAAGCGTCTATTGATTGTGGTGATGCAAGGCCTGGAGGACCTCTGGGACCTGGTTCACCATTCATACCTGGAGGACCCCAGGAACCCCTGGCTCCATCTGGACCGGGGGCACCTGGAAACAATCATGGGGGTGTTGACTCCATCATACTGTAACTGTACACCTCACATACAATTACAACGAATCACCAACCATTGTTTCAGTTCTGACGCAAGACTTTTTAACTTTCTTAATCTATCTATCTATGTTAAACATGTGTAGTTGATATATGGTACAGTGATCCATTTGTATGTGAAGGTGTGTGCGTTTGCATTTGTGCTTTACCTATTTGGCCTGGTGGTCCTATAGTTCCAGGCAACCCATCTGGTCCATATCCTGGTAACCCATCTGGTCCAGGGTTTCCTCTCAGTCCTGAGCAAATGCAAGTGAAAACAAGCTGTGAGTCTACAAATACATACAATATTCTACAATATAATGGTTATAATGTTTGCTGATACATAATATGGTTAAGGCAGGGAATACCAAAAAATAATTCAAAAGTTGACAAACTTCACTTCACATCTGTCATGTATTAAACAATTAAACATCTTCAAAAAGCCTTTTAGCCTGTCAGAGAAACAATGCCGTATACCTGGTTGACCAGGCAGGCCGTTTTGTCCCGTGATCCCTTTTTGTCCAGTGAGCCCACGTGAACCTGGCACTGATGGCCCAAGAACACCAGGTTCACCGGGGACGCCAGGACGACCAAACCCTGGCAAACCTGCGTTCCCCTTCTCACCGGGGGAGCCATTGGGTCCTGGAAGAGGGGAGACAGACAGAGGTGGAGAGCAGAGGACAATATGGAGGTCAAGGGGATGATGAACAAGTCTTTATTCTGTCGAAATTTGTAGGACAGTGTTGAATTATGGGGAAGACATTTCCACATTTTGTCCTTTTTTTATCTTTCACCTTCAGCATTCTTTGTCCCTCTGGAGCTGTCAGATAAGTACATCACATGACTTCAATATGCACTGACCTGGATGTCCTGGATACCCATCTGGTCCATGTGGTCCCCTTGGCCCAGGTAAATCACCTTTACATGAATCTTTGTTACCAGGTAGTCCTGGGGGGCCTACAGAACCTTTACTTCCTGTACGTAACATAGAATCAAGCACTTAATAGATGTCTTTGTATGAATATGTATGATTGAATGCACATGTGTCTGTTTGAACCATACACGTATTTCTGTCTCTCTGCAGGCTGCAGATTTATATATGATTCATGAGTACTGTACCCTTTTCTCCTGGAAAACCTGGATTTCCATGTACTCCTGGGTTCCCAGGTAGGCCAAGGATCCCAGGATCTCCTACGGGACCCTGAGCTCCGTCTTCTCCTGGAGGCCCAGGGGGTCCTGGGGGGCCACGGTATCCAGGCCCACCCTCACCCTGATGATCACAAATATACAGCATAGTATTTATTTATTCATATTGACACATTTCGATGTGCTTGAAGTATGCCATTGTTGTAGTGCTGTGCTATTTGTCTATCATGACTTTTCACTTTACTGTCAAACACAGAGAAACTAATATCTGCATAGAAGTCAGAGGGAGCTGTCTGTGGTACTGAAACAGCTGCCTGTTCCTGTTGAAGAGTCCTTAACTGGGGTGAACTTTTATTATACTCTCTGCATCATTTATGGCAGCAAAAGATGCTACAAAGACACAAAATCAATTTTAAAAACCCAAATGAAATACTACCGAGCATCTTGGATGTCCTGCAAATCTGTTACTTCCTTACATAAGGTGGGTCTTTAGTGATGATTTTAATCTGCCCTACTAAATATAACGTACAACCGTAACTTATCTCCTGTTTTTTCATTTGCATACGTATTACAGTGTAAACCCTGGAATCAAGTGTTAAAACAGTATACCTTTAGTTTGACCTTTTACTTTGCTTTCACATGAATGGCCAATACTGTACTACTATATATATTCAATGCAGTAGATGAAATATATGGCATATTTTGTTTGTGTCTCTGACCTTCAGTCCTGCAGGACCAGGAAGGCCTTGTGATCCTGGCCGACCAGGCAAGCCGCTCCCTGGAAAGCCTGGGAGACCTGGTTGCCCCTTGTCGCCTGACCAACACACACACACACACACACACACACACACACACACACACACACACACACACACACACACACACACACACACACACACACACACACACACACACACACACACACAAATACATTGTATAGAATAGAAGAACTGAGAATCTTGAATTTGTTATCTGCGTGTCTTTTTTTGGCTTGAGCTCCAAAGCACATGGATTACCTTTCTGTCCAGGGATCCCCGGCCTTCCAGGAAATGTCACCTCACCACTTTCTCCTTTCTGTCCTCGAAAACCTGGTATCCCTGGGGTACCTGGTGCTCCGTGATAACCTGGATGTTTGTTGGTAAGAATGAGACACGCTCTATTGATCTATTGTATGGTAACGTAAAGACCATCCACCCATTCATCCTTACATTTATATATCCATCCGTTAATCAATCAGTCATACAGCTATGCTTACCTGGGCTTCCAAGTGAACCAGGCAGACCTTTAAATCCAGGTGGTCCAGGAAGTCCTATGGTGTGGATGTGGCTAGTTTCGCCTTTCTGGCCTACCATTGAAGGAGTGAGAGAAGAAAGGATTCTATCTTGTGTGTTTATGTATAAGTGTCTGTCAAATTGTATATTGGTCAATGTGTTTCTTTACCAGGAATCCCAGGTTGCCCTGGCAGGCCAGGTACCCCAACATCTCCTGTACTTCCCGGAAGCCCAGCAGACCCATATCCCACTGGCCCAGGGTAGCCGACTGGTCCTGGTCTGCCTAAAGGCCCAGGTGGTCCTGGGAAACCGAGGTCTCCCTCTGCACCATGGAAAGGATACTAGAGAGAAAATGGAGAACTTATTCCGACAGCCACTAAAAATACATAATCTGTTGGATTGGCTCACGCACACGTCTGAGAATTTAAGAAATTATAAAACATTAACATGTGACACCAAATGACAAAATATATGGCACATCAAGCTCAAGTCTGTCAAAACCTTCTCACCGAATCCCCTGGAGGTCCTCGATCGCCCTTGCGACCAGGTAGTCCAGGAAACCCAGGGAGGGCATCTGCACCAGGTCTGCCAGGCCGTCCCGGGTCTCCTTCCTCTCCATTTATCCCAGGAGTGTTGTACGAATATGAGTCACCCTTTTGTCCTGGTGGGCCTTCAAATCCCATTTGACCAATAGGACCCTTCAGAAAAGAACTATTGTTTACAAGTGTTTGTAAAAAAACAAAGCAAAACAACAACAAACTACAGTGGAAACCGCTTATGAGGAACATGGTTAGGGACCAACCGTTTATATGGATTAAAAAGCTCGGGACAGAATCATTCCTACAAATGCTCTTTAAATAATTTGCTTATAGTAATCAAGTAGTCCACTTACAGAGTTAATTTAGGGTCTTTTCATACATTTTAAAAAAAACTTTACTCGCAGTTGTCCGATTTACACTGTACTTTTTTAGGACATGCTTTCTTACTGGTCTTCCAGGGAAGCCACTAGGTCCTGGGAAGCCTGGATCACCTTTAGCACCTGGTCCTTGATTATATCCTGAGCGACAGAAAGATATAGAATGTCTGCTCCAGTTTTAAACATTTCATACTCTCCAGTATTTCCAGTAAAACTTAATGCATTTGAATGTAGAAGAAGGACGGATTTGGTAGAATCTGTGTTTTCTTGAAGTGAATGTATTTACCAGGGATGCCAGATGGGCCTCGTGGACCCGGTGGTCCTGGAAATCCTGATCCGATACACTCGTAACAGGGCTCCCCCTTCACTCCTGAACAAAGAATAACCATGGGAAAATTTTTAGTGAGTCCCATTCGTATTACACAATATTATGTTTGCTGAACGTTTTCTTTTTTTACTCTCTCTAGTCCATCAAAGGGCTCTATGAACTGCACATTATAGCCTCAAAGCATAGCTTATTAACAAGAGGGAATTAGCAGGTCAGAAGACATGTAACAAATTAAATGGTGACAATTAATTTCGGAATGATGCTTAGTTTCCCACCTTTCATTCCAAAAGACCCATCATATCCCATGGGTCCAGTCACACCTCTTGTTCCCTTCATTCCTGGGAGACCTTTGGTAATCCTGTTAGCTACAAGCAAACATCAACAACACTCATCAGTCTACTAGTTATGATGTCCCAGAATTGTTCTTTTCAACATGTAGTGTCAGATAAATGTTGACTCATTTGTTCAACATAAAACCCTGACACGTGAAATAAAGGTCATGTTTTTGTGGATTACTGTAAAAAGAACTGCAGACGTTTTATCTTTACATAAAAGAAAAAAAAGATGTCAAATGATCCCATGTAGACATTGTTGTCTACTAACTGCCCTCAGTCACAGCGTAGAAGCCTATAGAATAGAAGATTAAAATGAAAGCATGAAAACATACAGTACTATCACATATGCAAGAAGTTTGTTGAGTTGATCAAGATATTTGAAATAACTACCGGTATTACTGAAAGTGGGAGAAATACCAGAAGTAGTGTTATCAGTGGTAGTAGAAGTAAAAGTAGTTTAGATTAAATAACTTTTTAGAAGGAAGACATTTACACATACTTCTGTCTTCAGGAGTTCCAGGTGGGCCCTGATCCCCGGGAGACCCTTGATCCCCGTCATACCCATCTGGACCTGGGAGTCCTGGATAAATATCCCCAGGCTCCCCAGGGTCCCCTTTGGGGCCTGGAAACCCATTGGGACCACTAGGGCCTGGCACATAAATCCCAGATGAATGGCCTGTGTATTGTAAATTCAGAGACTGTAAGCAACATATTTAGGGAAACTAAAAGTCATAGCTGGTTATACTGCACCTTTTAAATACAGTACAGAGTGATAGGGAGATAGAGAGATAGGATGAGAATAGCCTCTTTGCTACACACCTGGAGGTCCATCAGGTCCAGGGAATCCTTCAACACCTGAGAAAAGCATGGTAACTTGTGTTATTTCTGTATTAGAGTCGCTGTACTGATCATTTTAATGGGCGAATTATTACACAGCATGTTCATCTTACCTTGACGACCAGGGAGCCCAGGTGAGCCTGGGAAACCCAGATCTCCGCGGTACCCTTTGAGTGGCTCAGTCACAGGGCCAAATATCTATGAACAAAAACCACAGGGGGCACATAGTGAAATCATGAATCATCAAGAATAGTGGGATTTAATTGTGATGTAAAACACACTTTTCCTGAATATTAATTCCTAAAAAACAGCATTGGAAACTGGTTTAAAAATACCATAAAGTTCAGGAGTACTCAGTAGAAAATCATCAAAATGAACTCACATCTCCAGGTGGACCAGGAAGACCCCTATCTCCCCCTTCACCCTAAATATTGGAGTAAACAATCAAAGGATGATGATACAAAGCATACCAACCCATTAAAAGCTTGTTTCTGGCACTAACAGATCACTGACCGTCCCTCCTGATGTCCCCGGATATCCTGGATCGCCCCTGGGGCCAGGCCATCCCTAAAGAAAACTATGTTGTATTCAAAAGCCACACACATGATAACATAATGACTCTGCATACATATACACATTCATATGATTTGTAGAGCAGTACCCTAGATGATCTTCCAGGATCGCCATCCTTCCCTGGCTTTCCCTGTAAGGACAATTGAGGACAGCAGTGAGGAATAGAAATAGTTTACGTAGGTCATCGGGCAGCCTTTAATTCATTTCACTATCAAAAGTGTTGTTTTGGTTGGCGTCACATGGCAGTAGTCATGGATTGGGGGGCCCGGATTACAAACAACGAAATCAATAACCTTGCATAGTGGTGCTCAGACAACAACCTACTGCTAAAGGTCAGTAAAACCAAGAAGCTGATTGTTGATTTTAGAGAAAAGAAGGCAAGGACTCACAGCCCCTGTCAATGGAGGTGAAGAGGAGCAAGTGAACAGTTTTAAGTTGGTGGGAATCAGCATCACAAACAACCTGACATGGTCATCCCACATCTCCATCCTGGTGAAGAAAGCTCATAAACGTCTGTCTTTCTTAAGGAAGCTTAAGAGGGCCAAATTCCCGTGCCAAGTTCTTGTTAACTTTCACGGAGGAAGCATCCTGACTGGAAACATGACAGACTGTTATGGGATGTGCACGGCCCAGAACAGGAGGGCTCTACAGCAGGTGATTAAACCGGCTCAGTACATCATTGGCACCCATCTACTGAGCATCGGTGATATTGGTGACCTGAAACACCGAGGAGGTGTCCACGCTTCTCGAGCGATCTCGTGACATTGTGAGAATCCAGCTGCCATGCGAGGTGCAAGGTAACCTGTGAAGAGCCCAAAGGATATTTAAAGTCAATACCCACCTCAGCAACAGCCTGTCCACCCTGGTGCCATCTGGCAAGCGTTACAAACGCATCAGCTGTTGTACCAACATATTTCAGAGCAGCTCATTTCCTCAGGCTATGAAACTCCTAAATTCATCCTCCACTGATAATATATATAGTTTTTTTCTGAGTGTTTTTCTTACGTAGCAAAATGGGTCGTTGCACAACCCTATGGTACAATAACAATAACAATAACAGAACCTTATATGCTTGATCACACCTGCACACACTAAAATGAGCTTTAAATTATTCACGAAGCCGTTCACTTGGCGACATAAATCACAAGTAAACACGCGTATCACTTTACATGCTAACAAGCAAACACCCGGTTGGCTGAGTGCCTCCCAACACTACTGTCTATCCTCCAGGTGTTGCCCATTCATACATTTAACTGACAGAGGAACAATGAATCAGGGTCTGGTTTCTTTTGTTGTTGTTATCCCTTTTCTTGTGTCGCAATGGGGCAAATCCCATTGAGTTTAATGCTGCATTACTGCCCTCTGCTGGTCATCCTCTTTCTCAGGCTGTTCACAAAGTGTTACTGGTGGCCCTTCAATGCAAAGAGATGCGGTGAATCATCTCATCTTTGTGGGGAGAAAGGTATGGTGCAACAGTCGAATAACAAAGCAAATATTGTTTTTGGACACCACTGCATTTAATACGTATGCACAATCAGAAAGGGAGGCCTAAATGCGAGGTGGAATGGAATAAATAGTATGTCGAATCTTACTTCTGGACCCTCCGGTCCTTTGTCTCCCTTTGCTCCTTTGGTGTTATGGCCATAACCTGGGTCTCCCTGAGAACAGATTGAAAGGAAGACAGGAATCCGAGAGATAAATACACAGCACCAACAAGGCAGAACAAACATCTAAAAGGAGATCTAAAAATGGCATTCATTTAGTATAAACTTACTGATTCACCCTTGCATCCTTTTATTCCTACGTCTCCGTTGCCTCCTCTTGCACCCTGAATAAGACATAAACCTCAGGTTATGGTTCATTAGTTGCAAAGACGTCAGTTGCCTACCAGTCCGTCCAACATTTTGATCCCGAATAGACCAAGATATTTTAATAATAATGAAGACATGACAATGAAATTTACTGAGCACATTGATGCTGCTGCGAGAATGAGTCTTTCCATTTTGGACACACTGGAGCTTTATTTCTTTCACCACTATCAATCAGGTCACCATATCAGCAGACTCCCTATCAGATCTTTTTCTTCCTTTTATTTCTTCCATTTTCATGAAAGAGAAATTAGCCCGTCTGGCCAGTATTGTGAACCTTCACTAAATACGAGTTTTAAAAGCCTGCTGTTCTCACAGGCCCTGCAAAATGTGGAAACTGTTCCAGCTTGTGAAGTGTGACACCATTAGGCTTAGTGCACTGGCTATGTCTCAAATGGACTTTATAGGCACATTCAGGACAGTGCAAGGTTGCTGCAATACTATATTGGAAAACCACACCCTGGAATATATAATATATAAATGCTGCTGATTTGACCTCAGTCTTATACTCTACCTTTAACACGAGACTCTCAGTGAAAAACTCCTTGATCCGACCCCGTGGCCCCGGTGGGCCTCGTGGTCCTGGTCTCCCCTATATTAAGCAAATTGAGATCATCCTTAAACATAAATGAGATATAATGCACACGTTATAATGAAAATGTTATCATTGTGTTATTGAAATGGTGAGAGATAAATAAATACAATGCTACATCCTCTCCTCTTTAAGTGAATGAACCCTTGATACTGTAACAAATAAATTACCTGTGGTCCACGAGGTCCTGGGGTAGCGCCTATGCCTTCTTGACCCTGTAGGATGGGAAAGCAGTTGTAACTTGTTTATATAACTAACCTGTTCTCTCAGTCTTTCTCAGAAACTCACATTTTTCTCTCAGTTTGGTTTTGGTCAGACTCCCACGTTTAACCGTCTTTGTTGATACAGAATCATACAGATGGGTTTAGACTGCCCCTCATCTAATACACTACGTCCTATCACCACCGTTTTCACTGTGTGAAAAGAGTCGTATCACATGTAGATGTCCACACTACATTCCAAAATACTGCCCTGCCAAGGAACAAGCACTGTGACCAAACAGCAGTAATCACTAAAACAACAGCTAGGAAATGTTTTCTACTTTGTGTGAACACTGCTTACTATGATAATTGAAGACAAAACAAAGAAGCCCAGCTGCGGACACCGAGTAAATACTTCGACTCATTATCACAAGTATAAGCTGTCAAACATACATATCTAAAGTATTCATCCATATATTTTTTAAGCATTACCTTTGATCCTGGATACCCAGAACGACCAGGAAACCCCTGTTCATAAAGAATGCAGTTAAGCCAAACATCACACAATAAATATTCCAGAGTGCCATATGTACTCTGTGCAAGGCAACCCAAAAAAAAACGTTACTCACGACAGAGCCCCGTGGTCCAGAGTCCCCTGGTGTTCCGTCCTCTCCAAGGAAACCTGGATTTCCCTAAAATACACATAAATATAAAAATCAAATCAAATCTAGTACTATCTAAATCTAGTACTTTTTATATCTCTACTTTTTTTGGAAAATGTCTTTAACTGTAATGGAAAATATTATAGAAACAGAACTCCATTATTTGAATGTAATTTCAAATAGTTACCCGCTCTCTGTCCCTCCCTGGTGGCCCAGGTGGGCCTGGGATTGCATTCACTGAGACCCGTGATTCACCCTGTGAAATAAAGGAAGTCAGTTTATTTCATATTTCGTTGTTAAAACGCCTGAATTTAGTGTTACAATACTTGATGATTCCAGGTATGTAGTAGTACTGCATGGAATATGTAATACTTCTTCATAGTTGTAGTTCACAGTTGGGCTCTGCAGGATTGATCTTTATGTATCTGGGCACTTTGACATGAATGCATGGGTTCAGAACTAGAATGAGGGGCTGCCTCTACTGGAGAAGACTCTGTCTCATCATGCATACTGTCATTAGTCATATAGTACTGTTTGTGATGCCATAGGTGAAATTAAAGCACTTTTGATCCAGTTCATAGTGCAAAATCCAATTTAACATACCCGGTAACATTACAGCTTATTTATGGATCATAATGCTCTCAAGAAAACGTACTTTCTGATGTACTACGTCTATAATGTACACGCTAGTAACGCTAAATGAAAAGTATTTGTCCTGGAAGTTAGATTTGAGAATGAACACATTTCTTGCTGTGAATGAAAGTGGAAGGATGGACTTGATAGATGGAACAAAACAAAGAAAAATCTTTAAACAAGTTATTGGTCTCACATGGACTACGGACAAAATGAGCTCTGGGAGCGTGGGGAGGCAGAGAGGGCGCCTGCTAGTGCAGCATCATGTTTTTCTTGGTGCATCAGGATCCTGCTAATAAACTTCTTGAAAGGCAGTAATTGCTGAGCGATTCTGCAGTTCCGCTCTTCCCAAATACAAAAAG
This sequence comes from Leptoclinus maculatus, assembly GCA_032191485.1. Lineage (NCBI taxonomy): Eukaryota > Metazoa > Chordata > Actinopteri > Perciformes > Stichaeidae > Leptoclinus > Leptoclinus maculatus. The sequence goes on from JAVDOI010000010.1 coordinate 3,414,498, forward strand.
TACTAAACAGCTGACCGTGGGTGGCGCAGCATACATTTTATTACCTTAGGTCCAGGCAGGCCAGATGGACCCTGTAAAGTAAAGATAAAGCTGAGGGAACAAACAGTTCTCATATTCCTTGATGGTTAATTTTAAGTACAGCACTAAGCAAAACACTAAAGTTGTTAAGAGGAGTAACAAATCACAACACTGTATCTGATTACAAAAATAATTAAACATAACATAAAGAACTTACTGCACTTCCATCGATGCCATGGACACCGGGAATACCAGGAGGTCCCTCTTCTCCCTAAAAGTATAATGTGTTCAAAGTATGCAAAAACTGGTTCATGTTTGTGTAAGAAGAAAGTGTAATTGAAAAGCCCTCTACTCAAAGCTCCGCAATGCGAGCATCTGACAAATAAGCTAAAACTATCAAATGAAAGAAATACTAAAATATGAAATATTTTCTCACATCAGTTCCATTGCAGCCGTGGACCCCTGCGGGTCCTGGAGGCCCTTGTAGACCTGGGATACCCTGTAAGAGCATAATCAGAGGAAGTTTAAAAAAAAAAAAGTAACAAGCATCTATAAACATGCACGTACACAATACAGAAATCAGATGATGAACAGAGTGACACTGATGGATGAGAGAGTAAGATACCTCACCGGTAAACCATGGGACCCAGCAAACCCTTCTTTGCCCTCAGGTCCCTGTAATGACAGTAACAAAACCAGTAAACATTGTAAAAGGCACTCAGGAGCTACAGAGTGGATACCTATGCTTGCACTTTGTCTGTACACAAACCATATGGACATCATTTCAAAACTTTCTCCCTGATATACATATTATACACAAGCCATTTTAAACATAACTCAATTTTCACACACTGAGACCAGATCATATATACACCCAAAAAGACACAAGCTTGGATAACACAGTTATGTTACCGGATCGCCTTTTGGCCCCTCCAGTCCATCAGGCCCAGTGTTGCCCTGTCAAAGACAGAAACCTATGATTAATCTTCGTGATCTGGTAAGATGTAGTACAAGCACAACTAAAAGTGATGTCTAGGTACACAGGGAGAAAGTGTAATTCAACACAGTCGATACGCAATTTGAGTCAAGGTTGCCCTCTGACAACAGCGTTGGATTGGAAGATATACTTATTATACAGAAGGAGCAACAAGAGCCCGGCTGAAATTCTACCTTTGGTCCCGAAGGCCCAGGATGACCATCTGATCCACGACGGCCCTCTGTCCCTGAGGGACCTGGAACTCCTGGAAAACCTTTGTCTCCCTGTCAGTATATGTGAAAGAAAGAGAGAGAGAGAGAGAGAGAGAGAGAGAGAGAGAAAATCACAAGTTTCTGTGTTTTTTAGCTGATCATGGTTGAAAATATAAGCTTTTTTACTCCTAAGTTTCCAAATATTGCCACTGGAAACAAAGATATAACAGCTAACACTAATGATATAGTTGAAATTGTTGTTCCTGTATTGAGAGACCTGTTAAAAACCTTGTGGGTGATGCTTTTGACAGTGATTTTCAACAAAGTGATAATGAAAACAATCACTATCGAAGGTCAATAAACACATTTTGTAAACATTACAAATAGGTAGTCTTGAGTTGTTTAGCTGGACACATGAAAACAGACACATTGTATGTTTATTTTCTCTTTGCCATGAATTTCAAACAGATTTTACAGTCAAATGATTTTTTTTTGCAGTCCATTACTGAGGTAGAGCTGCATTAGACTACAGAGGTGTCATGTGTTCTGCTCTCTCTGCTTTCAGCTAACTGCAGGTTGATTAAAAAGGAAACAGCTGGTCTCTCTTGAAAAGGCTCAAATACTTATAAAGATTGTCGACGAACAAAAAAAAAAAGCTTCCAATGCTTTTTTCAACTAAGATCTATCAAGATCTGACTAGTGTAGCACCGGGCAGCTGCACCTGAGGCGTTTTTGATTGTGACAAATTGCTGTACAGTGTTTTTAATGCAACGGTGAGGTTTGATGAATGAATCATAGTATCTAAGTGGTAGTAGTAACAAATACAATAGGCCTTTTTCACAAAAGACATTTTGCCAAGTCAGTAGGAAATGCAAAGTAAAAAGATTACGATAATATGGTCACATCAAATATTAATAGTGTTACACAGACAATAGATGATCCACTCACCCTGCTGCCTTTCACTCCTTCACAGCGGCACCTTGATTTCCCATTGCACACACACTAAAAAAAGAAGAAATTGTAACAGTGTTCAATATGTATTGTGTAGGTGTCCAATTCATTTGAATTTGTATCCATTTAGAAAGCAGTGGTTCCCAAATGTTTACGGTCATGCCCCCTTTTTGGAAGAAAACCATGCTTCCCCATACCACTGTAAACCAATTTCATTCATATCAACCGTAAACCATATTGTGGAAACTGGTAACAAAAGGAGTGACGTTTAAATGGCTCTATATCCCACAGGGGGGTCCACCCCACAGGTGTGTTGCACAATCAACTGCAACTTTCACAAACACCGTGTCGATCGAGAATGTGTTGTTTGTTATTTTGCGCAGTGAAGAGAGTTTACTTTGGGAGGATTTGTGGAGGATTCGTGGAAGCAATTTTCCAAAGCAATCATAAATTCTCCACTGTTAAAGGCTTACACCTCCTTACAGTGGAATTTAAAGGCTGTAAACATGTCTGCTTATCAGCAGAGGAAAAGGCTCAGAGAAGCTAATAGACTCAAAATGTGGAGCTTCAGTAATAGTTAAATGAATGTCTCTGCTCACTTTTCTGGCGCTGTGAGGCCTGTTTTGCTTATTTTCCCACTACCATATCCTGTCCCTTTTTCCATGACCTTCCATAAAAAGGCCCACCAACATAGCACAGTGGAGTGAATGCACAAACAGACTGCAACAAAAAAACAACCTGCATCTCTTCAGGCTAAGAGATGTTTGAAGTTAAGCACAGACATTACAGTTACAAACAGATCACAGCCTTGTATATGTGAGTTGAGGCTGTGTAGAAACACAGGAAACACACAGGGAACACACTGTTACAGAATGATGCTGTTCTCCTATAAACAGTGATTCGGTGGATTTTTGTGTGAGACCTCTAAGAGCTATCTAAAGATATTCTAAACAGCATTAATCTAAAAAAAATGTGTGTGCGATGCGTTGCTTAAAAGGATAAGTTGAAACAGTTATGATAAAAGCTGAGTGGTAAACACACTGCTGGGTTTATCTTGTACAAAGCTCACCGGTAAAAGTTTGCAGATAAACCATTGTAGCTCAGCAGCTAATCAAATCTCTGCAGTCTAACATGGAAATTGATTACAGGAATGTGTCTCCAGTGTGTACAGCGTGAAATAAAAGCACTACTGGAAAAAAGACAATTCAGTGTTTGCGTTGCAATATCCAGATAGGAGTCTGTGATGTTCGTTAAATCAAATCAGATCTCTTGACAATTTTGTGTCAGTAAGAAAAAGAAAGTCTCTTACATTTCTGGCCCCAGTGCCCATCAGCATCACAGCAAGCAGGATGAGAGGAACTCCCAACATTGGCCTCCCCATGGCTCTGTTGTTGCTCCAGTTACCGCAGACACCGCGGCGGTGTTGAAATGTCTTTTTTCAGCGTCTTCCTCAGCAACCACCCTTCACATTACACGTATCCCCTGCTGTACTGTGGGTGATGTTAGGTCATGGCTTCAGTTAAATTGAAGTTCTCCGTCTGGGTTGAAGCGCCTTGATGGACAGGACAGCCCAGAAGAACTTGTTTAGCTTGGTCCTGAGGAGGGGGGGGTGGTCTAAGCTCACTGATGCGGTCAATCCCATCATCCTTCTCCTCGTCTCATCCCCAGAACTTTACAGTGGCAGTTGCTCTGTTTGGTTTTCACTGATACGGAGGCAGGAGATTAGCCTGAATCTTGTCGGAGCTTATCCTGCCTAGGATGCACTGAAGCGTTCATGAAGATTAATTTTGAGCTTCTGAATTTGGGTGAGTAGTGAATGTTGCTTTATGTGCACGATGGACTGCTACCTATAGACTACATGGGGTGTTAACTTTAATGCCTAAAGGATATAACCTGGGTGGGAGGACCTACTACTTTCTTTATCAGTAGAATATTTAGATTCTAGAATAATTGCATGGACTACATTTTACCTCAAAGGAAGTTAGACTTAACCATCACATAATATCAACTCTCCCAATGCTCACAGGTGTCTTTGGTGTTTCATGCTTCCTTTTTATCCACCACAGGGGGCAGCACTGAGGCCAATACTCACCTGTTTAGCAGACCAATGAGATGAGAGATGGGATCCTCAGCTACTGTTGTAACTCTGTGCCCGCTCAGGTGAGTCTCACCGTAAAACAATATTAATAAGAATTATTAGCAATAAGAGCAATGTTACATGCATATTATCTTTTTGTTATCTGTAACAGCACCCATATCTATACAAATGTAGAAGACCTGGTGTCGAAAGACACACTGCTAATATGACAAAATCTCAGTTGTCTTTAAACAATACCTTCATCTGCAGTGAATATATATATATATATATATATATATATATATATATATATATATATATATATGTCATGAACCCTAGTAGTGTAAACACAAGGAGATATGTCTCATGAAGTTTGATGGCATTCACATCCCCTACTTTGTAAACCTTTTCACCTGAAGACAAACACTGTTAATGCTTGTTTACTCAGATATTCAACACATCTGCGTACTTGCATTCCAGTTTGTAGACGCTGTGTAGAAACTGACCTCCACTACACTGAGACACACACACACACACACTCACACACAAACACACTCACACACACTCACGCAGACACACACACAGACACACACTTGCACTCTGTGGTGTCACCTGCAGTGTGATGAGTTTGCATAGAAAACGTTATTTTCACTTTCTGTCTCTACGGGTGGAGTTTCAGTCCTCCTGCACACAAGAGCAGCACATTATAAGCTAATGTGCAACAATTCATCAAGTGGACTTTTTTCTTGTTCAGATTACATTTTCATGAATAACATTGTGAATTCTGTGAGGTTTGTAATGTGTTGGCAGCAGGCCAGCCAGCATTTCCGCTCTCACCGCGCACAAATCCCGTCTCGTTTTGTCCCACTGTTTATGAAGCAGTTATTCAAAGGAATTCATTAGCTGCGGCTAAATGAGACCACAGCTAATCTATTACCACTGTTACATTCACAGGTGGATCCTTGTCCTGGTCGTCTTTGTGCAGCAGCTCAATGCAGTAAGACTTTCCTTCATAAGTCTTCATTACAACACACACATTTAGATTTATACATAATATCACGAATATGACCAACATATGCGCTTGATCAAGAACAAGACCAATGAAGAGGAGCACCTTTTCCCTCGAAGATATTTCAAGACTATATGTTTAAATTATCAAGTGAACGAGCACCTCAATAGATAAAACATGCTTTAAAAGGACACTGGCTGAAACACATGCACGTGCTAAGCTGTGAAATCGCCCTGACATAAACACAATTCAAACAAAGATTGGTTTTTGTTGAGATGACTTTGTGAGGAAGTTGTACTGGACATTGAAATACATCATGTAAAGTTGAATTACAACTTCATTTTTGTAAACACTGCTGCTGCTACTTTGGTAGCCTGGAATGTAGTTTAGGCCTGTCAAAAATAACAAACCTTCAACGCAATGCAAATATTTTCCAGAAAGAAAATCCTTGATGTACTTGATGCACCTGGAAACTGTATGTGTTGCTTCCTATTTGTTTATAGTATTTGTCCCCAAGTAACTTCCATTTCCCTGCATTGTGCAGGACTGCTTGGGGTTCTTTCTGTAAACAAAGACTGTACACTACAGCTAGACTGATGAACTGGCACGGCAGGTATTCCTGTATTGGTTTATATGTCAGCTTGTAAGTAACAAAAAAACCACAGTATAGAAATGTCCAAAATGATGTATGTTTAAGATAATCTAGAGACAGTGTCATTATTTCATAGTTTGTCCACTAGAGAGCCAAGGACACATTTTTCAAATGAAAAATGTCCCATTCAGTGTATATCAGGGTCAAATTCTTTAAAACAAACAAACAAATTTAAGGGAATAATAATCTGAAATGTTTTTTTTTATGTTAGGCACTTTGTAAAAGACAAACAATTAATATAATATTAATATTGGCATTGGATTTTAGAAATATTATCTAGATGCAGATACATGCATTAGCTGGAGACACATGTCCCCAGATAGCAAGCCAAAGTTGTGTTGGAGCACCTTTGCTTTTACTACAAATGCATTTACAACCAGTGGTGATGGGTCATGTGGGAAAAGTAATGCAAAGTCACACCTGCTGGCAACAGGTGTGCTTTCATCATACTGAGTAACTTTGACATTAATATAATCATGCATTATTGCACAACATCGGTTGACTCTGTCTGCAATATTCTACAGTTTAAGGTTAGTGTCTATATAATAGCTTTACAATTGAGTTTTAATTGGATTGGCTGAGACGCTGCTATCAAGTGCTCCAAGCGTGGGAAAACAATACGCATGATCACATTCTTTGGCAATGGTGGAAACATACAGTAACATTAGATAGCTACAAACGGTGAATTGAACAGCATAACGCCAAATTGAGGAGACTGCATGTAACGTTATGTGCCCCGGTCAGATTATCACCTGTTGAAAACTGTGGGAAATGTGAAATAGCCATTACTGTTATTTAAAATGGTTTAATTTTCAGCTTTCACATCTGTCCAAAGTAACGTTAGTTGTTGCTCCACCATTTTTTTCCACCCAAAACGCCACTGTAACGTTACACAACAAAACAACTCCTACCTCTGCGCCACTTGGGGAAGACATAACATTTGCTAATAAACCAACGTTCACTAATATTAATAGCTATGTTAACCAGAGAAGCATCAAGGAAAGATCAAGGCTGCAGAAGTAACCTAGTTAGCAAAATGAGCAAGAAGTCCAATGCCAACCCAATTTGTTCCTCTCAATGGACATTCAGGGCCTAGCTTGACGCTACCACGCTAACGTAACTAGCGAACGTTACAGCAATAGCATTGCTTCCTACAGTCTATGGTTGCTTCCCAGGCCAGGCATTTAAATTGTTTATGGTGGCGTTAGTTTATGTTTTAACACTGTGTCACTACACATACCTGTTTAAAAAATAGTTTCACTTTTAAACACTTAAACATTCAATTATGTGCTTAATTTTTTTAACTTCACATTCTCAGAAAAGAGCTCTGTCTCTTACTGTTGTGTCACGTGTTTTAATATGCTAATGATAACAAGGTGACATTTACATGCACTTAATAATTTTTTTATTTGACACATTTTTCGACATATAAGCTAGTTGGAAGCTGGTCTGGACGTAGCTTAATGCTAATCGTTGTTTAGCTGCTATGTCTTGTGGCAGTGGAGACATCCCAGTGTTTTTTACTTCTCACTATGTGTTCCAAATTTTCAATGGCCTGTCCAAGAATTAGCCAACGGTTGTATGTTTTTTGGGACTGATGCATGAGATTTCCCATGAATGTTTGGACTGAAAGAGAAAGTGGGACAGCAGATGTGCGACTGAACTAAATTGCACCAGCATAAAGTTATCCAAATATTTAGTAAACTTTGAGAAAACAGTACTAAATGTTTGGGACACAGACACTGTAAAACATCCCACACACACAGCGGTGGGAATACTTGGCATCTGGAGGTGTGGACTAGTTTTTCAGCAAGATGTTAATGCATTATGAGAGCCGTGAAGCGCTGTGTGAGCTTTCTTTCTCATCGAGGTCAGAGTGCTCATTATTTACCCAAGTCTACGTGAGACCATTGATTTGTTTAAAGCTTTCTAATCAGGACTGTCCAGTCTCCGCAGGGAAATGTGTTAATTCTCAAGGCTTATTCTCAAAGGTGTGAAATATTTTGGAATGTCAGAAATCCCCATAACACAACCTTATCTGATGTCTGCTCTGACCCCTTACTGTCTTCTGCTCTGCTTAGAGACACATGCAGCCTCAGCCAGTCTCAGTCTCTTTCTCTTAAATGTAGTAATGATCAAACTCTTACAGGCTTTTTGGTTTGTGTCTGTTTGTTGTTTCAGGGGGAAATTGAAGGCCCGTGTCAAGGCAGAAACTGCTCTGTATGTCAGTGTCTTCCTGCTAAAGGTGCACGGGTATGAATTAACTTTTTCTTCTCATGCATTGGCACGTTATCCTTAATTACTCTCACAGTAAGGTTGATATTTTGAGTCGTAATTTATTTTCCTCATTAGAAAGATATTAAACTACTGGAAATAGTCACATTAATTTCTCCAAAATGTCCTTGAATGTTCAATGTCTCAATTATAAATGAATTGATTCGCAGAAAAAAAATTAAATAATAATAATTTAGTAACCAGATATGATTAGTTTCCATGATTTGACAAATATTGTTCCACAGACTTGAGTCAAAGTTGTAAATGACAATCCTGAATCCGTGGTTGCAGATAGAGATGTAAATACAATCCACAGATAACTCATTGATCCTTAAATGGGAACAAAAAAAATCGTAATCCTAAAAATGACACTCACAACAACATAAGTTAAAAGTTAAAGTTTTATATACATAACTTTTCTCTTTGTAGGGAGCTCCAGGGAAGCCAGGCCAACAAGGCACCCGGGGACCAATGGGGCCACGGCCACGTGAGGGGTCACCTGGAGAGAAGGGCAGAAGGGGAGCAGAGGGATCACATGGCCCAGAGGGGCCCAAAGGAAACCGCGTTAGTGTGCATGTTCAGGTTGTGTGTGTGTGTGTGTGTGTACAATAAGTCTACATTATTAGACATATACAAAATGTGTGTACATGTAAATATGTCAGTGATAAAAAAGAAAGGTGGGGTTGGGAGTGAATAAGGCAATATAGCCCTGTAATATATGAATGGTGCCCATATTCTTTCTTTTTTTTTTACATTTTAGGGCAATACTGGTGTTCCTGGTTTTCCTGGTAATGATGGCTCACCAGTAAGTAAACCAATGTTGTTGAAAATGTCATCGATGAATCAGAAAAAGAAACATGCAGCTCAAAAATGATCCCGTAGATGTGTGCAAACCTCTGGAGGGTTCCACCAACTTCCCAAAACCTGCACAGCTCAAATGTACCACAGTACAAATGGTGCAGTGATTTGAAGCGTGTGTCTGGTGTGCCCTCTAGTGGCAGCATCATGGCATGAATGCTGTAAGGCATGCTTTCTTTATCATTCTCAACTAGAGTCAGAGAGGTCGTAATTGTAGCCTTTAATGCATTGCAATTATACGTCGTCACAATAACTGTACTAAATTCTTCAGGGCCACCCTGGAGCAGGCGGTGAGCCTGGTTTCCCAGGGTTGGACGGCTGTAATGGGACAAGGGGTCGACCAGGAGTCTTTGGTATTCCTGGTTTGGATGGTCTCCATGGGCCGCTGGTGAGTAAAGCTCCTGCTCTGATGTTTCTGTTCGCCGTTATTCAGTCAGTAGCGACACCTGCAAATGTCCCTCTCTAGCCTTTTCGACAAAACTTATGTAGCAATGTAAAGCACATGAGATTTATTCTTTTTTGATAGTTCTGCAGTACAAGATGCAACAAGCAGATATCGTAGGACTAACCAACTGAATAATAAACATCGGTACTAGATGTTCAACATTCTTATTCAAAGTTATTGATAATGTGTCTAATGTAAACATGTATTGTGTCTTGTCATCAGGGATCACAAGCACCTAAAGGAATTAAAGGAGAACCTTTGTATGGTGCGACCCTTCCAGGGCTTCCGGTAAGTTCCTCCGGTCTGGAGAGACTCAGATAAAGATGGACTGGGCTTCACCAATGTCAAACCACGTTTCTGTTTGAGCAGTTTCATGCTTATTTGCAATTTACAGTGTTCTCATCTTTGATTCCTTTCATCTTACAGGGGGATCGTGGTAGAGATGGAGAGCGTGGTCTGCCTGTACGTTTTATTTTCTTCTATATTCTGACAGTAAAGCAGTGTTCCTCAGTAATATTAAGCTAAAAGATGAAGCAAGGATTAAATGTTTTAAATCATACGCCGTGCTATTAGTTAAGTCGACTCAATTTAAGTTTCTTTTTTTTTTTTTTTTTACTCAGGGAAGACAAGGAGCCATTGGGAGAAAAGGCCACACTGGCCCTCCTGGCCCTCTTGGACTTCTGGTGAAAAGTCCAAATTTTTCTATTATATAACTGTACTTGCACAGTTTGCAGCAATATATTGGACCACTATTATTCATGATCTACATTACAAGAAGAAATGCTGCATTTGTATATGTTGAACATGGATGTATGTTCCCATTTAGGGCTTGGAAGGACCTAAAGGTGTGAGAGGACTACCAGTGAGTCAGCTGTTTCACAATCTTTGCCAGTGCTGAAAGAAAATCCTTGCGTGCACACTCACACACACACACACACACACACACACACACACACACACACACACACACACACACATCCACTCAAACCGTACTAATCTTTTGATTGCTGTGTAGGGCGACCCCGGAGGATCACTGGCAGGAGCTAAAGGTGACGATGTAAGAAACCACTTTGGCCTTTGACAGCCATGCACTGAGGTTTTTGCGCTGTGTGTATGTGTCTGTGTGAACGTTACAACCGATCCAGCAAACACCCATTTCATTCCATATTGCAGGGTGAGCAAGGCCCGACTGGCCCACAAGGACCAGAAGAAGTCATCGAATTTCCTCCAGACTTCCTTCCACCCAAAGGCTACAAGGTGAAGGCAAAGCTCTCATGTATTTGTACAAGACTGCCTTATTTTTAACTACTGCATTGAACTGTATAAAGTCAAATATATGTCTTATTTTTCTTGATTGTCTTTCTTGCTTCTCAGGGAGACCAAGGTCTTCCTGGACCATGTGGACCAAAGGGCATAAGCGTGAGTTTAATCCTGTATGTAAGCATACGGGTGCGTCTGAGAGAAAGAGAAAGGTATTTTATTTGCATTTTCTTCCTTATCAGGGTGGTAGAGGAGACACATATATCCAACAAATAAAAGGAGAGCAAGGAATCCTTGGTTTCCCTGGAGTTAGGGTAGGTGACTTAACTCAGACTGGGGCATGCTTTTAGACAGACATACGGTATTCACTCCATTGTTTCCATCTCTAGGGTCTTCCAGGATTTCCTGGTAGAGATGGACCTCTAGGCCCTCAGGTACACCTGTGACATTAAGCCTTAGCCTCCCCATATGTTACTATACATCAGCAATTTTTTAAGGCTCAATACATTGATATATTTTCAGGGTTTGCGTGGAGAAAAAGGATATCCAGGTCTCATTGGAAGAAATGGACCAAAGGTGAGCTTTACATAAACATCAAATAATGTGCATCACAGTTTGAACAAAGCTTGTATCAGTTGCAAACAGAAGCCACTCGTCTGTAAAAGATGACCATTGTATTTAGGACAGATGGTTGCTGGCATCTTTGTGATGTGTTATCTTCTGCCCTCTGGTGGTCGCTCAATGGGATAATTACAGTTACTGGACGAGACCTGCCATTTCTGATCGCTCTTCTCATCTTTGGAAATATTATAAACATCACCGTCATTTTCTATTCATGACCAAAGTTTCTGTCACTGTGTTTGCATCCAACAGGGTTACCCAGGAGATGCAGGTCTCCCCGGACCCCTGAACTTTCACAATAGAAGTGATGCCAGAGGTGAGACCACAGCACTAGCTGCACTAGCTTTATTAGAAATATGATTATATGATTTAATAAACATTCATTATGATTTCTTGATCTAAAGGTCAACAGTTTACAATCTTAGTCTTACAGTTTTGGCCAATGTTACTAAAGAACATTGGCCAAAACAATGTTGTCATCACTGTAGAGATTTTAGACATGCGCTCCACTGGAAATAGCCTTACAGGTATATTCAGACAGACAGTATGACAAAATAATGTGTTTTTTTTTAACATTATCACATAACATGTTTGAGTAGAAACCTAACGTACAAATATGGACCTGAAAATGAGCATATGTCCCCTTTAAAGTATACTCCATTCAGAAACTAAGTTTTGAGAATCGAACACTTACCCACTGGAGCGTTGAAATGTTTAAAGCTGTGGTCAACTTGAACTATGTTAGTCACAAAACGTATCAACTATAGAACCTTCTCGAACCACTCCTGCAGCATAATCCACTTCACCACTGTTTATCTTCTCTGCACTCATTTTTTCACCAAAATATTGCTAAATAACCAACTCATTGTAGAATATCGCTTGAAATTAAATTGATAGCTAAAATCCTAAACTCCCCTGTTATATTAGTAAATAACTATAATTACTGTATTAAAATAATCAAGCATTACTGACTTTTTCATGCTCCTATGTCTGTGTGGGTCAGGTGTTAAAGGTGACCGAGGGTATCCTGGAACGCCTGGACCCCATGGTGACCCTGGGTTCATGGGCATGCATGGACCTCCTGGCCCCCCAGGGTTAACAATACCAGGTCAGAGTTTGCCATCTTCAACTTTCAGGTTACGCCCGTCTTTATGTATTACATATCTCTGAGTACATCACTCACTCTGTTCAGGATTTGACCTACAGCTAGAAACCCAGTCAGTCTTGATCCTCCCTTGCTTGAATTTTCATTTCGTCTCTCACACCTTAGAAGAGCCGGGTCTACCTGGTCCACGGGGTTTCCTTGGTCTGAAGGGCTACAAGGGAGAGCCAGGGAGGTATAACGACTTTGAAAATCTGTTTCCGGGACTAAAGGGAACCAAAGGACTGCTTGGACCTAAAGGTGTCACAGGCCCCGCAGGTCCTCCAGGTATATTATTACTTCCTTCATATTAGACACAAAGGAGTTTCCTATATGTGTTAGTTAATCTCACAAATGTAATTTCATTATTTGAATGATTGTAAGCTTGTCATGTTTTTGTGCATGTTCATTTGAATGTTTACTTACCTTTTGGCTTGTGTGTGTGTATGTGTGTGTGTGTCTGTCTTTATATTCTTGGTCAGGATGTGGAGGTGAGTTCTCAAATACCTCTAATGAAAGGAGTCCACTAATTCATGCATTAAAACTACAAGCTGAGTTTTTATTCTTATGTTGCTCAATATTTGTTGCTGGGTGATCCACAGATTACTACTGTGAGCCTGGTTACCCGGGAGACCCTGGTGACATTGGATCCAAAGGATATCCTGGAAACCAAGGGGTCACGGGACTTAAAGGTGATCTGTGATGGTTCATATAGAAATTGTGTTCTTCTCTGTAGCATCCTCTAGAAACATCCCGTAGGAATTCACTGGAACAGATTCAGTTTATATGCAGTGTGTATAGTTGTACAGTATACGAATATGCTGCATCATAGCTATACATTGTTATCATCTTGTGTGTCCTATAGGCTGTCCAGGGGAATGTGACTGTAGGTCTGCTGGGGGAACGGAAGGCCCCCCTGGTCCAGTTGGTTATCCAGGACCTCCAGGGTTACCTGGACCTCAAGGATTTAAAGGAGACCCAGGACTGAAAGGATACGAGGGTCCAAGAGGACCACATGTAATGACCGCAGGACTCTAACTAACTAATAGTTAACCGCAATTTTCTTAAACATGTATCAAAATTAGCAGCAGTGACTTTTTTTTATTTTATTTTTATCTGACTTTGTGTTTTCTTTCAGGGCTTTCTAGGAATTCTTGGTATAAAAGGACACAAGGGTCAAAAAGGTCACTCCTTTGTGGTAGATGTTAACGGTGAGCACCTGTTAACATCAAACCTGTACCATACACAGTATTATTATACAAGCAAAGAGAATGGATGTTTTAAAACTTGGATAATGGCAGAATTCTAAGTCGAGATTGACAAACACTACAGTAAGGCAATCACAGTGCACTGTATTCAGCACAGTCTGTTCAGCACAACAGTAGCTTGAAACAAAAAGTAAAGATTTGTCTGTTGGTAACTTTGTGCTTTTTGTCAAATTTGAAAACAAAGATCCGTTTTATACATGCCTATACTAAGGGTTATTAAACATTGATAGCCTAATATCTTCAGTTTATTTTTGCTTTTGAAAGGTGCCAAGGGTAACCAAGGAGTCCCCGGACATTCTGGTCCTCCTGGAGCAGAAGGTAGGCCAGGACTGGATGGCCCCCCTGGGTCCGCAGGGGACCACGGAACACCGGTGAGAGTTTACATTTGAAGTACTGTAAATGTAATTTAAGGAACCTTTTTTTGGTTTTGCAGTTATTGTATCAGGTAATGTTTTTGCAGGGTGCTGGATATGCAGTATTACCTGGTCCCAAAGGTTACTCTGGTGTTGCTGGACCAAAAGGGTTTCCAGGGCTCATAGGCCCCCCAGGTCCTGGTGTTCCAGGCCCTAACGGGCAATCTGGACCTAAAGGTTATCAGGGACTTCCTGGCCCCTCAGGAATTCCTGGACGACCAGGCCCTCCAGGTCAGAGACTGGCTTAAATTGAGATTCACACAACAAGCCAGTGTCATGGGCTAAAAGTATGTTGTATTTGTCTCACCAGGTGAAACTGAGGATTGCTGTCATGAAAAAGAGATTGGATCACCTGGTCTGAAGGGAGAGCCAGGCTCACTGGGTATGTTTTACAGGTGTTACACATACAGTAATATCTTTAAAAAACATCATCACTGCATCCAGGCACTGTAAAAAAAAAATGTTTGATCACCAGTCCAAGTGTCGTGTCCATTAATCTGACTTTTCGAAAGTTCTGAGAAAAGTTGCTTGGAAGTTGATGACAGAATTGGCTGGACTTACCGTACTAAGCCACATGTCATGAAATAAACCTGATTTATGACCCCTGAAACAATTTCGATCCATGTTGCAAGTCAAGTTTTCTTTGGCTGCTTGTAGGGATTCCAGGTGAGCCAGGAAGAGACGGTGCTCAGGGAACTGTGGGATTCCCAGGCCCGAAAGGAATGAAAGGAGATGACAGTGAAACTGGAGGGATTGGACTGCTAGGTAACATCTCTCTAAAATGTTGTCAAATTAAAATTATACACATATTTTTAGATATCATCTTTTTTCACTGGTGGGCCAAGATTCAAGGATCATCAAGCATCCACACCGCAAGGAATTTGTCAGTTAATCATCAATTATACAGTCAGGAGTGCTGTTTGAACACCTAAACTATCGATCTCTCTTATTTGTAAAAGGTCCTCAAGGTTTAAATGGTGATCCAGGTGACCCTGGTCCCAGTGGAATTAGCCTGGATGGCCCTTCAGGCCTTCCTGGGTTACCAGGACTTCCAGGCAGAAAGGGTGACCCAGGAGATGTCCTCTCTGCCAGGCCAGGTGATACTGGCCCACCCGGCCGCCCTGGGGCTCGGGGCACAAGCGGACTCCGTGGAATTCCTGGAAACCTAGGGCCTCAAGGTAAGTTTCATTAATATTTAAGTGAACACAAACAAACTACTCAGCAACTTAGGCGTTAGCTAATGTGGCCTATATCACTGAAAAGAATCCCAGATTTACTCAAGTTGCAGTGTACCTCCCATTCCTTCCTGTACGTTGGAATTGGTTGACCATCACTGCCTTGTAATAACAGGCGTACAAGGCCAACCTGGACGACCTGGTTGGAAAGGAGAGCCAGGAGACAATGGTGACCCTGGATTCACTGGTCCCCCAGGCCCACCCTGCACTGTGTGTGAAGTGAGTGGATCTCCAGGCCCTTCAGGACCTCCAGGAAACCCTGGACAGAGGGGAGTACCAGGTAAGCCCACAGCAGCAGCAAGCAAAATGACGTCCCTTAAACATATCAAGATTAATTTCAGATTACATTCATGAATTTGTAACCATTAACATATTTCTCTCATTGAAATATATAATGTTGCATAGGCTACTCTGGTCAGAAGGGTTTTAAGGGAGATACAGGTCCACCTGGTCATGGACACAGGGGTCCACAAGGTTTCCCCGGCCCTCCCGGTTTGCAAGGGCCAGCAGGACCAAGAGGTCCCGCTGGTCCCTCAGGAGATCTTGGGAGCGATGGCTGGCCAGGACAGAAAGGTGAACCACTGGTCTGTCATGTGAAATCATGTGAAATGTTAGTTTAAAACTACACAGTAGCATCACACTCCAAGAAAAATCTTCCTAAAAAAGTCTACACTGAAACCTGGTCTACATTTTATCAACAATATATCTATAAAGTAGTCTGTCCTGATTGAAATGAGGCTTTTCCTTTCAATTCATATAGGTGAACGTGGGTACCTAGGCAGGGCTGGGGCCAGAGGTTTACCAGGTCGTCTTGGACCTGCGGGACCCAGAGGTAAACAAGGAGAGAGAGGCTTTAATGGTCGCCCAGGTGACACTGGACCCCCAGGACAGACCGGTAATAAAGGTAAGTCTCTGTATGCATACCAAGACTATGATAGCTATACTCAGTCTTGCCAGGTGCCATGGCATAATGTTTTTTGGATAGTTGTAAATATTTACCAAGCAGGAAAAAATGTGTCTGTGCCTTTGGATGTGTTGTAATACACAGAAACATATATTTAGAATATTTGAATGCCTTAAATCATAAGATACTTGATCTTGACAAGGATGTCCACAGTAGTTGTACAACAGACGACGGCCTGTATACAGCTACAGTAGTGGATTTACAGCACTAGATAAAGATGAATGAGGATGATGTTTTATTTAGGTCAATGAGAATTTCATCTCAACTCTGTGGTCCATCCAGGTCTACGCGGTCCACCAGGATTAAGAGGACCATCAGGGATCGTGAATGTAACAAAAGGCCCATCGGGACTTCCAGGAAGGAAGGGGCAATCAGGACAACAAGGACCTGCAGGCAATGAAGCTGTCCCTTAACTTATATATCTTATTTAAACAAGATAATATCTTCAATACCCAGGGACCTAACTACACATACTTAATATATTGTTTTGCCACCTACAGGCTTAAAGGGCCCAAGGGGAGTGTCAGGTGATTCGGGGCCTGATGGACGGCCTGGTTCGCCAGGGTTTAAAGGCAGCACTGGTGCTCCAGGCAGGGCAGGAATACCTGGACCTTCTGGGTACCCAGGGACCAAAGGTTTCCCTGGTCCAAGGGGATATCCTGGACATGATGGGGATCTGGTACACAATGAATCTAATTTATTGTCTTCATAACTTTAGAGATAGCTTGTCTGTGTCTGTCGAGTAGACACCCAAATAGAATAGCTGCCACCTGTGTCACATGTTGTACTAGCAGCAAATCATTTCTGATAATCCCAACTGTCTGTAATGCACAACCATTATGTGCCATTATTGTCATCTTCTGCGAGGACAAACGCATGGATTAGGTTTAAGGCTCGTCCTAGACTGCTTATGTAATATATGTGAGAGAAGACACATGATTAATTGTATGTCAGTCTCAAAAGTGATGTTAGATAGTTTGAATGTGTTGATGTCTGTTAAAGGGAGATCAAGGGCCATGGGGACAATCCGGTATCCCAGGGTCACCAGGATTTCCAGGAGCCAAGGGTGAGTCAAAAGAGAGAGATAATGATTGAAAAAAAAATCTCTCAGGATTTTATTCCCATGTCATTCAGTTGGACTGAAAGCTGTCCAAATCTGTTCCAGGTGAGCCAGGACAGTCTTATGGAACACCTGGTCCACCTGGACCCAAAGGACTGGCAGGGGTGGATGGACCCAGTGGTGAGTTAAGAAAATGCCACACTTGAACAGTAGACCTTAGGAGTTAGAAATGACTTCAACTGATGAGGAGGGACTCAAATTCATTTTTAGTTCAACTTGTCAGGACGTCTGTCAGTTTCCAAGACTACATACAATACTGTAAGTGGATGTAAAGCTGGAAATTAATTTCCATCCACAAATATTTCCCTCGAGCACCCAGAGGGAGTCCAGGAGATCCGGGGGACCCAGGACCCCAGGGAAGGTCAGGACAGCCTGGACAACGAGGCATTGTCGGTGAACCAGGAAGACAAGGAGGACCAGGTGATTTACAGTGAAGACTTAAGAAAGACAACCTATGTACTGCAGCAATAATTAGAAAATGAAGGAATGCTTCAGTTGTTTACCTTTGATCTTAGGAATCATAGCTTTCAGTCACATTCAGGAGAAGAAGAAGAAGAACTTGCACCCCGTTGTGAGATGTCACACAGTTGTAAATCATCAGAGAGAGAAAAATGAATAATAATAAAGTGAAAGAACATTGTGGGAGTAACCAAGATTATTTGTTCTCACTTAATGTAAAGCTAACTTACATTTAGACATAAAAGAACATTCAATGGCAGTAAATGACAGCTCCAGTTTCCAGCAATTCTCATTTTGTCCTTCAGCCATTAAAACAATATGAGCCAGATCTTAAATGTTACATCAATGTTTATCAAGCACTTTGAATCTTGTGCCTATATGCACGTTGTTGGTTTGAGCTCTTTTATGTGTGCGTCTCTACAGGCTTCCTTGGACCTCGTGGCCCATCGGGTCGTCCAGGTGTTCCAGGTTTTCCAGGCAATTTTGGAGGTCTGGGACCCCCGGGCCCACCGGGCCCATATGGGCCTACAGGTACTAACATAATGTCAGGGTACAGGCATTGTAAATCTCTATTAGTTTATTTGTATTGGCTTGAATTATGTGTCAAAAGGGGCCCTAAGAAGTGACTGCTCATAACCTAACAAGATTATCCTTATGTTGTACTATGGATTTATGTGTAGGCCTCCCTGGACCACCGGGCCTGGATGGACTGGATGGGCTTAGAGGTCCAAAAGGGATAAAAGGAACAAGTGGTAAGAAGAGTGTTTTATCATAATTTTCAACTTAGTCAAGCAATCATTTCTTTGCATATCTTTTATGGTTTGTCTGATGGTGTACATTTGTTGTTCATGTATATATATATATGGTCAGCTGCACTCTAATCTAACAAAAAAGTGTAAGAATTAAAGTAAATTAATTAGTGCCATTTCACTTAGTCAGTACTCATTAGAGCATAATATGTTTATGATATATGATATTTTACTATTGACACTTAAATGTACTCATATATTACTTCAAGGCACAGGTATACCTGGCCCTCCAGGACCAGATGGTTTTCCTGGAGTCAAAGGTCTCATGGGTCAGCACGGGCCTCCACGAGCCAATTTTCCGGGGCCCAAGGGCCAGAGGGGCCCACCTGGTGCCACAGGTATCATATTCATTATCACCAATAGTGCATCTACTGCATCTGTCTATAACGACGGGGGAGAAAGGAACCCTTCTAAGTAACTCCAATAGGAATAATACAGTGATGATTACTTAACATGCATTATTCTGTAACGGTCACTCAGATTGTGTTATGTTTTGTTATCTTTTTATTCAATCTATTTGTTTTTCACTCCCTTTCGTTGAATGTGGTTACAGTTTTATTCCTCTATGCAGTATATTTTCTAACATAAGGTATTTAACTCTCCCGTATTTCTTCCCCCAGGTCTTCTAGGCTTTCCAGGTGAACCTGGTAACCCCGGCAAAGAATGCTACAAGCCTTCGCCAGGACCCAACGGAGACCAAGGATATAAAGGACCTCCAGGACCCCCAGGTGCGTGTGTGTGTGTGTGTGTGTGTGTGTGTGTGTGCCTATTTACGTTCATTAGTTTGTCTATGTTCGTCTCAGTATTTGTGTGGTCCCATTTAGGAATGAACATTGTGGGGATTCTTTTAATCTATTTGTCCACAACTGGAATTTTGCTTTGGGTTTTAAGGTCCTCCTGGGGAGCCAGGCCCTGCAGGCAGCAGCATTTTAAACAAAGGAGACCCAGGCCCAAATGGCCTCCCAGGGTTACCAGGTCGTAAGGGAGATGGGGGCCTCCCAGGGCCTCCTGGGTCTCAGAGCTACCCAGGCTTTACAGGACCAAAAGGTACATTACAGTGCCAGACTGCTACCATCAGTATTTACAGTGTTGCCATCCACTTGCATGCACTCTAAATGTTGTTGCACTTTGACAGGTTCGAGAGGTCTTGCTGGTTCGAGAGGTTCCCAGGGAGCCAAAGGTCATATCGGGGTCCCTGGGCCTTGGGGCCTCAAGGGAGTAACGGGCCCAGCTGGAGACACAGGTGAGTGAGATAGAAAATGTCTTAAGAATTGATTCTCATTTATTCAACACTACTGAGTGTTTTGTTATGTTATGACAGTACATCTGGTAGTCAAAGCATTGTTTTTTTTCCAGGTGCAAAAGGTGCTCCTGGTGAATATTTCCGTGGAAGGACAGAGATGGCTCCCCCTGGACTCCCAGGACCACGTGGTCAGCCAGGATCTGTGGGATTCCCTGGTGATAGGGGTCCTCCTGGAACTCCAGGACGCAAAGGCAAGAGAGTTTTATATATTCTCTGCATATGTATATGTATTCCCATGTCTGTGTCTGAATATATCTCAGTTGTCTGTATGTGTATGTGTGTGTGTGTTTGTCCTCGTTTGTTTGTGTCTGTGTGTTCCAGGACAGAAGGGCCCGATAGGGTTTGTGGGCCTCCCTGGCAAACCTGGTCCTGCTGGTCGTAATGGTCCTGTTGGAGCCCCAGGATATGCTGGTCAGCTTGGATTTGCTGGACCTCAAGGTAAACAATCAGACGCAGTCATGTAACAAGCCCAAACTTAATTTGGGATTAGGATTTTGGCAGGATGGCGAATGAAATACATCAGTTATATATAAAATGTTTGCTCTTTAAATCAAGGCAACAGATCCTAGACCCATGTCACCCACTTGTTCAACCCCTCCATCCTCCAGGTATCCCAGGTCCACCCGGGGATCCAGGTAACCCAGGCCGAAGGGAGGCGTTAAGGTCAGGCTTCCTTTTGGTAATCCACAGCCAGTCAGTTCAGGTTCCGCTGTGCCCTGAAGGCAGCAGTCGGCTCTGGGTGGGCTACAGTCTGGTCTACTTGGAGGGACAAGAGAAGGCTCACACTCAAGATCTGGGTAAGGGTTGTTGGAATTGAGTTCATACATAAATCCATAAGTTTATAGTCTTCCTCTTTTACTCTCTCTCTCTCTCTCTTCTTTTACCTCCTCTACCTGTAGGCCAGGCTGGCTCCTGCCTCCCTGTTTTCTCCACCATGCCGTTCTCCTACTGCAACA
This sequence comes from Leptoclinus maculatus, assembly GCA_032191485.1. NCBI lineage: Eukaryota > Metazoa > Chordata > Actinopteri > Perciformes > Stichaeidae > Leptoclinus > Leptoclinus maculatus. The sequence goes on from JAVDOI010000010.1 coordinate 3,435,519, forward strand.
AAGGCGCCTGTCACTACTCTCGTCGCAACGACAAGTCCTATTGGCTCTCCACCACTGCTCCCATACCCATGATGCCCCTCTTTGGCCTGGAGATTAGCTCCCACATCAGCCGCTGTGCGGTGTGCGAGACGGCTTCGCCCGCAGTGGCTTTTCACAGCCAGGATCCCACAGTCCCCCCATGCCCGCCTCGCTGGAGGAGTCTGTGGACGGGGTACTCTTTCCTCCTGGTGGGTGTGATAGGAAGCTTTAAGTGTGCGTATGAAATAAACATGCTGTCTCATTAATGAATGTGTACCCCGCTGCACTTCTTCTCTTCAGCACACAGGGGCAGGCGATGAGGGCGGTGGCCAGTCTCTGGCTTCTTCTGGAAGCTGCCTTAAGGATTTCCGAGCTCACCCGTTCATAGAGTGCCAGGGTGCGCGCGGCTCTTGTCACTACTTTGCCAACCTCTACAGTTTTTGGCTGACCACCGTCAGTCAGACAGAGCAGTTTGTCACCCAGAGGCCCGGCACCATCAAGGCAGCCGACAAACAGCGACGCAAGGCCAGTCAGTGTCATGTCTGCCTCAGAGAACAATAAAGGACCTCGTGTCACTTTTAGTTCATGATTTTTTTTAAGTCATTCTGTTTTCAGAATCAAAGTCCGATGACCACTTTGAGCGATTATATTTGATATTCGACCCAAAATATGTCTTTGCATTTACATGTTGTTACCTTTATCTGATACGATGTTGCCGCCACTCTATCCCTTCTCTGTCATTATTTACAATGAGGTGCTATTTCTAAAGAAAATGTTTCATAGTTGATCATCTTGCTGCTGTACCTGAAGATTTTGTAATAATCCATTTTCAGACTAGTCATTTAGGATAAATATTTTGAAGACCTTTCCTTCTTTCATCTAAGTTGTGCTCCTCAAAATAAAATGTTTGAAAAAGTTCCAACACTACGAGTCATTCAGAGTTTGGAAAAACAACCGCCGACATGCCAAAATCCCAAGATGGGAGTGAATGAATAATTTCAACCGGATACAGTTTTCCATAGCGGGTTTCAAGTTCATATTTATTTATTTCTCTCAACAGAACCCAAGTGACAATCAGAATACAGTACTTTTTTCCTCAAACATTGTTTTTTCCTTTTCTTTTTTATTACGCAAAACAAGAGGACACTCAGTGCATTAAGACAGAGGACTCTGACGGTGCGGTGCTCTCTCTACCTTTTCACAGTGCACGTTTTATACACACAAGAAGATTGTACATCATCATTATTACATTTCCAACCTCCACCCACCAACATCATGGATAGGGCAAAGTGAATGTCTTAAAACAATCATTTTTAAAGATTCAACTTGCATACAGTGTATCTTGGCACACAGACACAAACACACACACACACACACACACACACACACACACACACACACAGCTCTCTCCCTCACACACACACATACAGGTACAACACAGAGGGACCTCTGTAGCACTGATTCTCACCAGTGAGGGGGTACTGCACTTGCACTCTGAGGGCTAGCTCATTTTGTCAAACCCACACTATTTTGGCAATGTCGACATTGCATTTTAATGTGCTGAAGAGAACACATTTAGATGATGTAAGAAGGAGGTTGAGGTAGAGGGAGAGAGCGGGGGGGGAGAGGGACATGTATGTAATCAGTCTGATTAAATGTGATGGAATATGATGGGTAGTGCAGATTCTTTCTTTTTTTTTTTTTTTTTTTTACAAAGCCTCAAAGATTTGCAGGCCGTTGTGCAACCCCTGTCTGCTTGACTGGGTAGAGCTGTTGCCATGTTATAGGTCCTTAAACGTTTTGATCTCGAAAATGGTTGCCAGCCAATTGAATTGGGAATATTTTCAGAGACAAACCAATCGCGGATGACTGCATGTCGCACACAGCCAGACTCCTGAGGCTTTACCTCCCCGCTAATGAATTAAAAACTTGCATGGCACAGCTATCTTTTTTTTTTTTTTTTTAACATTTTCAAAAATATATATATAAGCATAATCTTGAAAGTTTATTTCTTAAGCAAGTGCATATGGCTATTATAATCTGCGGTAAAATCAAAGAAATGTTCTAAAAGCTCAGGTGTTGATTGTACGGGCCGGTCGTTGGCATCAAGTATTTACACTGTGTCGTGGTGCTCGCAGTGTGCCTGGCAAAGTAAGGGCGCTAGTACTCGCCAGCTATTGCCACCAACCCTGTTTCAAATAACCAACCGTCCAAAGTGCAACCACACCCTTATCTCGCTTTAACAGGCTTCGGCTGGTTTTAGAAATGATACTGTTAATAATGTGTGATCTAATTTACTACCTCACCCAACCCACCCTCATAGTGTACCCTAGAAAACAGCGTTTCACACTTTCTCTGTCTGCAACATGCCGGGCCAGCAGGTTTTTCCTATAAAACGATTCGACCGCTTCAAAAGGCTTCGACGTAGTGACTGCACCACATGTTTCCTGTTTCTGTTCTAGGACCAACTGTTTGTACATTCTAGAACATACTGTACTGGACCAGGCGTGGAGGGCGCTGGGATCTAAAGCATGTCGACGTTAAACCCCTCAACTTACAATACAACAGTGAAAATGTAAAGTATATATAGACAGAATCGAATAGTCCGTTCAGTTTAGTGCTTTTGCGCACAAAAAAACAAAACAGTTGGGCATAAGAAAATGATGCTACTACAGTACAAGTATTGATAGATTATGCTTTCAAATGTAAAATAACCGAAACAAAATTGAAATAAGAAAACAACATTAGATTGCATCTACATCTACTATACATAATTTAAGCTGCTTTTTAATCCCCATCTCATTTAGAAAATATCTATTCATGAAATATCTATACTACTAATTATATTACAAGAATCCAGTCACAGGAAATAGAAAAATATCAAATATCACCAGTGATGATAAGAAAACATGACAACCTGAACGAGCAGAAATATTGCTATGGTAACCACCATTGTCCTTTGACATCAGCGAGTATCATCCCCCTGGTGCTCTTATTGGCTGTCCTGATGCCCCTGGTGTCGCTAGGAAGAATCAGCACAGCTCAGAGGAAAGAGGGAGTGGGTAACTGGGGGGGGGGGGTTGCGTGGCAGGGAGGTGCAAGTGTGTGGTTACTCTCAGATGGCCGTGTCCCAGAATACGGTTTTCTGTGTCGGGTAAGGGGGAGGACGGATCTTTTTGGCCCCGCTGCTTTTCCCCCAGCCCGGGAGGACAGGTGCACTTTCTTGCTTGCACTGACTCCGCTCCTGGTGCCTCTCCTCGTTCCTGTCCGGAGGAGGAGGCCTCTCCAGAGATCTCTGCAGGTGTGGATGTTGCCTGGAGCGGATCTCCATGCAGAGGGTGCGTTTCCTCTCGATCTGGTCCAGCATGGTGGTGTCTCCACAGATCCACGGCATCTGGGGCATCTGAGGGGCAGAGTCCATAGAGTTAGTTGTGCACGTTAAAGCCCTTAAAACATGTATTTCTCTATAACATGATGTATTTATTCATGACTAAAAAAGCAACAATCAAAGTGAAAAAAAACATAGATATTATTTATTGAGAGTTTAACACTTCAAAACTGCTTCATCGAGGCTCTGTGGGTGTAGTTTGATCAGATCTGATTGACAGTAAACAAACAATCCATCACGTCATCACATTCGGATTTAAAGTTAACTAAATCCTAATTGGTGCATACAAGTTTTCGTAAATGTTCCCAGCCAGTGAGAACAGCAATTACAGAAATGTCTGGTGAAATTGAGAACTGTGGGTTTATAGGACTCCATTATTACCCGGAGTACGGAACTGACTGAGGAAGTATGTTTTCAGGGGCCGTAACGGGTTAAACATATAAGTGAAGAAAAACAAGCAAATCTGCATACCTGACTGTGATGCGCCTCTGCTGCTTTCCTTTGTGGAGTTCCCATTGGGGAGGGGTTAGCGGGCATAGAAGGTGAGCGGCCATACTTAGGTGCTACTTTCAGATCTGCAAAGGGAGGAGAAACCACACGTCTGACACACAATACTTTTTGCCCCACATATAAAGAACATATGATCAATTCTAGATTTTTCCTATGAATGTGATGTTTTAACCCTCACCATTTCCCATTCCCGTGGTCATCGGCGGGCTACCTGATGATCTCCCGTGGTGAGTGGGCGTCGTGGTGGATGAATGCTGCCCTGACACTGTGCTGCCGTTCCTCTCTTGTGCTTTTGATTGGTCCGTGCTGTGATTTGCTCTGTTATCTCGTCTGGGCGTGCCATCTGATCTGTGTCCTCGTTCTTTACTGTCACACCTGTACTCCATCGCAGAGGGGCTCTTGGCGGTTTTGGCATCATGATGATGCTGCTCCGAGCCATTCAGACTTCGGTCTTTGCTGTCCCGTCTCACCTCGAGTCCAGTTCTCCTCAGATCTTTGCTGTCCTGTCTGGGCAGAGGAGGAGGAGGGAGATCTCCACCGTTGTGGCAGCTCCGATCTCTCCCTTCATGCTTGGACTCAGAGCCGTAGCCAACCCTGTCCTTGCTGTTGCTGTTTCTGGATGTTTCTTGTCGGGGAATGATCTCAGGTGGCTGGTCTATTCTACCTTCGTGTCTATGCTCAGCGTCATTTCTTGCTCTCTCTTTGACATCCTGTAGGGGTAACAGATCAGGACGGTGGTCTTTGCTGTCATGCCTAAATTCTGCTCCGGTTCTAGCTCTGTCTTTGCCCTCTGATCGGGGGAGAAGCTCAGGTGGCCTGTCTCTGCTTTCGTGCTTTGAGTCCACACCGTTCCTGGCTCTCTCGTTGCTATCCTGTCGCGGTAGGAGCTCAGGTGGCTGATCCAGCAGTCTCTCTCTGCTTTCGTGTCGACCGTCTACACCGTTTCTTGCCCTTTCCTTGCTGTCTTGTCTTTGCAACAGCTCAGGTGGCTGATCTAGCAGTCTGTCTTTGCTGTCCAGTCTCACCAAAGGTTCCATTCCTTGTCCCCCGCCCCGATCTTTGCTATCTCTCCTTAGCATCAGATCACCATTGCTAAGCCCTCTGTCCTTGGAGTCTCTTCTTATCAATGGGATGGGCTCTACACTGCTGCAGCCCTGGTCCCTGCTATCCCTGCAAACAGGTGGCGCATCTGCACTGCTATAAGTACGGTCTTTACTGTTGCGTCTGTTGGGAAGGGGCTCTACATTGCTGCTCCCTCTTTCTTTATCTTTGTCTCTGTCTTTGTCTCTGTCTTTTACTCTGTCTTTGTTTTTATCTTTGTCTCTGTCTTTGTCTCTATCTTTGTCTCTGTCTTTGTCTCTATCTTTGTCTCTATCTTTGTCTCTGTCTTTGTCTCTATCTTTGTCTCTATCTTTGTCTCTGTCTTTGTCTTTGTCTCTATCTTTGTCTCTGTCTTTTACTCTGTCTTTGTCTCTGTCTTTTACTCTGTCTTTTACTTTGTCTTTGTCTCTGTCTTTTACTCTGTCTTTGTCTCTGTCTTTGTCTTTGTCTTTGTCTTTGTCTTTGTCTCTGTCTTTGTCTTTGTCTTTGTCTCTCCGGTGAGAAGACTCTTTGCTGTGGCGATCCTTGGAGTCTCGCTTGGACTCCTTGCTGTGACCGTGGCTGTGGCGCTCCTTGCCCTCACGCTTGGACTCGCTTTGAGACTTGCTTTTTGACTCGGCTGTAAAAAAAAACAAAAAAAAAACATGATATATATATATACACATGATTGTACCATCCAAGCTTATTCTGCTGCAATTGATAATGCACTGGAAATAAATTGTTTAAATGCATGTTTCAAGTTTCTGCACTACCATCATATATCCTCTAGGTGTCGCTCACTACTCACTGCACTGAGGCAGCTGCAGAAATGATGGAGTTAGATGAGTCAATATGTGGGCTGACAGACATTAGAGTTGCATTCGTCTTGGTATATTTTAATAAACACTATTATTATCTATTCTACATTTTTTTCAGTTCAATCGATTGAAATTACATTTTTTTTATTTATTTTTTTATTTAATTTAATTTATTGTATTTTTTCATTGTATTTTTCTCTCACCCGCAAAATCTACAAAATAATAACAGTACCGTAAAATAACCATGGTTACCAATATGAAACATATTTTAAAACATTAACCATTGGATGTTTCTGTGTTTAACTTTTTTTGCAGAAACCAGATTGTTTGCGCTGACTCTTCTTTGGCATACACATAATATTTCAGTATGTGTGCATTCAAAATGCTAATATAGAGCCGCATGTGTGTCACCGATTCAAGCCTCAATAAAGACATTATAGATCATCACTGCACAAATAAAAATATATGTGCATGATTGATTTCCATGTGTGTATGAGAGGGAGTGTGGCGATTAACCAGTTGGTAAGTGGGTCAGACTAGCTGTTGCTACGTCTTTTGCCTCAGTAAGGAAGAGAAAAGAAAAATAAATCAGCCTCCATTCGTTGTTCTAGGTTTGTATGCTCATTACACCGTGTGTGCTCGCAGCCAGTCACAGAGCAACACAAACAACCTGTCAGTCCTGTAGCCCCATGTGTTGGTTGAACACAGGTGTCGGGATTAAGAAATTAAAAATGTTAAAGACCAGCGAGCACAGTCCACCCTTGATGTATAGAAAGCATATGCAAAAATAAGATAACAAAATACTGTCAAAGTGCTCATTGGTTGGACATTACTGGGACTTGAATGCACCCATTTACAATCTAGCCATCACTTAATATAAGCCAGTAATTCGACAGATACAGTATAATTGCACGGAAAGCACAGGATTAAACAACAAATGCGCACTAATTGGCACATGCACACCAACTGGAAGAAGTCAAAATAGCAAGACATCATAAATTGCCTCAGTTTCCACCATCCCCATCTGCACAGCTGCCACAGCTCCCTGATTGGCTCAATCGTGACGAGACTATGTGCTGATTGGACAGAAAAGAGAATCTGAAATCCTCTGATCAGGTGCAGATTTGAGCTCAGAGCCATAGCTATCCCATTGCTTATTGCTCGGTTGTAGACCGGCGTGCCCTGAGCTGTGATTGGCTGCATTACCCATGAAGGAGGGAATCTGCAAATAAGAAACGGGGATTTCTCCTCCTTCCACTGTTGCTATGTTGTAGTTGCTAAGAGCGTTGAGTGAAGATGGATGTGTGGACTCTTTGTAGTTCTTTTATGATTTATGTTCAAAATGCGCTTTAATACACACACAATACAGCATTTGATTTGAAAAATTCTTTCACATTGTATAGCTCAGCTCTGAAGTTATATGTCGACTATAGGGTTAGATTTCATGTTAAACCTAAAGCGTTACATGCTCTATATACATGTATTTGTTATCAAATATACTATATATGAACTGCACTATACTTCACTATACTTCATGCATTAAGGAAACACCCTCTTGCTTATTTAGTTTTGTTTAATGGCTGCAGTCGTATACCTTTTTTAATATACATTCATTTTCAAAATATTTAACAGTTGCATTATGAATGAGAACGTTAATTTGCGACTGATCATATGATAAAGTTAGCTTGAGTGGGTTTCTTCATCTTTTTGTAAACTTTTAGCAACTTGTGCACTTATGTCATAACAAGCAAATAATGTTTGCCTCGCATTCCTTTTGGCGTAGCTTTGAGTGTGGCATGGCTATCTGTATTTAAACATGTTGTTTACATATTTAAAAGTAATGCTGCCTGATGGCCTAATGCCATGAGTAGGTTTGAGGGACCGGCTGTCCGCTTTAGTCTCTAATCCCCTTAGATTAAATCATACGATCTGTATCAGACTTGGCTAGCTGGGCCTAGATTAATGGAGGGCTGCACAGAGTGGCGTGGACGTCATGCGTGGTACTGTATAAGTGGTCCTCCTAATTTGGCAGGGTTAAACATGTGAACGCGAAACAGGGATGAATTACACTGATTAGGGAACTGAAGACTACTTATTTTTGTTCGCTCCAGAGTTTACTGCAGCCAAAGCATTTAGACACTGACACCTTCCATGTCGTCCATAAACACTCTGGGATGTTACTCCTGCTCTCCCGATTGTTACTCGGAGACTTTGCAGCTCCTCTCTAATGTTGCTGGGGTTGTTTTCTCAACAACTCTCTTAACTAGGACCTCTTACGAAACATACAGGCCAGGGTAAGATTCATAAAAAGGAGATGCAGTTATAAGCTGTCAACACGCTTCCAGGATCAACGAGACACAAATAAACATGGGCACATGTTTTTTGTGCCCTTTGTTTGAGCTACGTTCCAAAATGAGGAGACAAATGTGTGAAATGACTCACTCTCTCCAGGCTCTTTAGACTTCCTGCCGCTGGCATTTTTCTTCAGCATGTTCCTGCCTGTCGTGAACAGGTTGGTGAGTTCGTCCAGCGGACTGGTGGGTGTCCGTGAACGCCCTGTCGACACATTCTGCATGGAGCCATGGAGTCGGCCCACACCGTCTTGAGGTGGTGAGCCTTTGCCGTGAGGGGTGGCGGAGGCACTCCGCGGCAGACCACCGGGGAATGGCATGGGAGCGTCGAAGGGAGGCGTACGCATGAGGCTGAGAGGGGTGAGACAGCGGCCCATGCTGACTGGCGAAGGGCAAGCGGAATGGCTGCGCTGATAGGAGGATGAGGAGGAGGATTTGTAGAGGGTACAGGGCAGAGGTGGCGCAGAGGAGCGGCCGGAGACGGTGAGGGTCGGGGTGGCAGTGAGCTCCCTGCGGATGTGTGCAGAGGAAGGTGGCTCGCTGGAGGATGTTGGAGATTTGCTGTATGACTGGTCCAGCATGGGCAGTTTGGTTACATCGAGAGGGGTAAGGGGAGACTCGTCTGAGTTCGGCGAGCACTGGGCCGGCGCCGGTGGGAACACCAGCAGCGGAGGCCGATGGGTGAGTAAATTGGGGAAGGGTGCAGGAATGTCACAGAGCGGAATGTTTCGTGGGGTGGAGCAGCGGCTGAGAGGTTCAGGGTCATAGGGTGCCGGGGTGGGGCACGCGGAGCGACACCCCACAGGGTCGGTGCGGTACTCCATATCGTCCAGAGCTGGGTACTTCATCTCCTCGTACACGGACTCTCCCGGCTCCTCGTCCTCACTCTTCAAGGGTTCCCGTGGGCCGATATCGATCCCGCCCATCTCGATGTAGACAGGTTCGTCTTCACAGTCGTCAGTCGGGCTCTCGTCACTCTGCGGAGGCGAGGCGTTTCGCTCGCAGGGGGAGGTGACGTGGTGGAGGGGTCTGGAGGGGCAAACCCCGTTGCCCGCGTGGCTCTTGATGTAGGAATCATCGAAGGAGACGCTCAGCTGTGTGTTGGGGTTCCTCTTAGGTTTGGGTGGCGGCACCCTCCTGCAGTCCTCACTGCATCCTTGAGCTGCTGAAGGACAGAGAGAGAAGGTCAAAACACAAATCCATTCACAAGCACTACTTGACAACAGAAAGTACACTGTGCGGGCGACGGTGGCTAAGTGGAGAGCAGGGTCGTCCTTCAATCAGAGGATCGGTCGATCCCCGACTCCGCTAGTCGCTGGTCGATGTGTTCTTGAGCAAGACAATTAACCCCAAAATTGCATCCCGTAGCTGTGCCTACGGTGTGTGAATGTGATAGAATCTGATAGGCAGGTGTCACTTAGACCCTACCATCAGTGGGTCAATGATGACAAGTGGTGTGAAAGCGCTTTGAGTGGTCGGAAAGACTAGAAAAGCGCTCTATAAGTACAGTGCATATACTGTATATTCATTGTTTGCTGGTTAATTAATTACAATTGCGTGCCATTTTTTTTTTTTAAAGATTATTTTTGGGGCTTTCTTTTGCGTTTAGTATAGAACAGCCGAAGGTAGGCGGGAGAGAGCTGCAGTAAGGCTTTAGTACATGGGGAGCCCGGTCCACCAGGTGAGCTACCGTGGCACCTTATCATCATTCTGACTCATATTTTGTTGAGGAAAGAGACATGACAACATAATGTTGCCACATTACTCTAACGTTCTGCACAGCTATCGTACACGAGTGAATCCTTATCATTAACATAAAGCCTGCTGCACATTCGTGGGTCGGATGTGGGTCAACGTGTATAGCTGAGAGCAATATCTTGAGTCAGATATGTGGGAATAGTTTAGGCATATGCACGTTTCTAGGTCACATATACGGCAGTGGAGCAGTATGCGAGCATAGTATTTGGGTCACACACGCTGTGCAACTTCTCTCTGATAGTGGTGACGTAGCATTGCGGAGTGAATCTCTTTAGATGTGGTGCAGTGAGACCGATGGTACAGTGTTCACGTCGACTTGATAGTACAGTGCGGTCCCAATGCTAGTTTACTCACAGCAGGCAGCGCGCTTTACAACTGAGTTGCTAACAGTGTATTTCTAGGTCAGACGCTGCGATGTTTGGATAGGAGCGTCCCTTTCTCTGATAGGCAGGGAGAGATAAGTGTGGTTAACAGCCGGACCATGTCGGAAATCTTAAAACTGCAGATTTTACACCTTCAATAATTCAGATGCCAGATGGCCCAGGCACATGCATGCTTCCCGTAAGTGTATGAATCACCACCATCCCTACACGAACGCACGCACGCGCCGCACATGCCTACACATTCAGAGCGGGAAATTAGGACAGGCATGTACACATTTTAACACACAAACTAAAGTCAATCCTTCCAGAAAACGGGAGTCTGTTTTCTGTTGCATGTGAATGTACAGCTTTGCAGGACATGCTGCAGGGAATTAGATGGAGAGAAATATATAAGTAGATTAGAGTCTGTTCAATTGAGAATATAACTAAAGAGAAAACAATGGAAGATGTCAAGAAAATCCAGAAGGTGAAACAAAACTTTGTAACGTATCCAAGTTGATGTTGATGATGACAAACTGGGCTTCTGGTTCCGTTGCGCCCTCATTACCATTATTACGGTGTTAATAGAAGGTTTGGTTCAAACCAGATGTGTTTAATTTGACTGACATCCTCACATTCTTGTGTACTCTCTCCCTTTCTCTCTGTATGCATGTGCATCAATCGGTGTGTGCACACAGCAACGGTCACACAGCAGTGAAGCATTGCCACTTTTGATTCACCAAATGCATTTTTACACTAACAGGTTTGCACGGCGGATCTCGAGATCTGTTTCAGCACTGACGATGAATCCGTCCCTCCAAACATCTCCTACTCCCTGTCCCTTCTCCTCTCCATCTCTCCCTCTTCTCTTCTCCCCCTCCCCCCTGCAGCGGATGTGTTTACCCGCAAACCCCCTCCCCCTCCCTCTCCTCCTGGGGAAAAAAACGAATCTAGGTCAATCGCTCCTCCTGAATGAATTCTACTCTGTTAAGCTCCTCCCCTTCCCGCTACAGCGCCAGCTACCGAGCACGCAACCCTCCCCTCGGCCAGGGACACCCCCACACTCTCACTGTGATTGGCTCCGCAGCCTCACACTTCAGCATCTCTGGAGCCCCATTGGCTCGAGCCGCTCAGCGATTGTGTGATTGGCTGGGCTGCAGGGGGTCTTGTTTCTGTGGGATGGTTGCCGTGGTGCCCAGGAAGATCTGTGTGCACATAGAGAGATCCCCACCAATCTGAGCCAGGCTGGGCGGACTCCCTAAGCATCACATTGGCAACGAAGCATCCAAAAATGAAATGGAGTCAAAGGTTCCTGCAACCTCTAAATCAGAGTCACCTGCCCTCCAAGACTATTATTGTATTCTAAATGTCAGTTTGATTTTGCAATGCTTGTGAGTTTTTCCTCAGTGCTCAGCACATGTCCTGTCTTCAATGAAACTGTTGAGCTGTGTGCGTTTGCTACAGCAGTGATTGTATCTGTGGCTCGTTGAGGGAAACATTACTTTTGCTCAATTAATTCCGGTCCTATTCATTAAAGCTTTTACACTGAGCTGGTGTACTATAATGATGCCCTCTGTGTCATCCATGGCCAAATGGGCATATTGTGTTTGTTTATTTTGCTTCAGAAAACTGACTTCATAAATGGCTGCAGGCTGATTCTGATTTTGATCAAGGCATCTCTAAATGTTGGCCTCGGCAGTTTTAACCGGAGGGGAAATTGTTTGGCCTTTATTGGTAATAATTTGCCTTGAAGATATACATAAGTAAGTAAGTCCGTTTTAAATGAGGTCAAAGAACTGTCAAGACACTTCTGCCTTCTTTATGTGCAATGAGAACAGCTTGGACAACTGACCGTGTGACCAGCACCAACTTCTAGAGCTAGAGCTAGAGCTTTGACTTAATACGCAGAACGTGTTGCTACATTAATGATAATCAGGACTTTCCTCTCAGAGAAGAGAAACTCACAGTATTAAAAAAGCGGGGACGAAGGAAAATATGTATATTTGTTTATCTGACAGTAACAGGAAGTAAAAGAGCACTATGAAAAGTCCAATAAAGTTACAAATTATCCACGATCTTCCAACATTTCTTCATGGAACGGCACAATTGCTCGAGCTTGTGTATTTAATTATTCTGGAATATGTGTAGATTGGCCCAGTGTCATTCAAATACACTAAGGAGGGATTTGTCCTTGCACAATAGGCAAACCGTGTCCAGACAAGTCAGAGTGGTGCAGCACAAATCTTTTAATATAGCTCATTGAACTGCAGGTTATTACATTTTTGTGTTGTTGTTGCGTAGTGCACCACACATGTGTTGACTTTGGTTTAACTCCATTGTACTCAAGAGCTCCTTTTTAACATCAATTTGCCACAGTGGTACTCAGAGTGAAGTATGCGGTGAATAGCTAGATGTCACGTCACTGTAGGAGGAGCAGTGTTGAGGAGGGCACTGCAGAGAGCAGCTATATATAGCGCAGCAGTTTGGTGTAAAGTGCCACCACCGCTCACCGTCACATCTCTCCCCGCGGCAGGTGGACGTGGGACTGTGGTCCACCGCCTCAGACGACATGCTCAGCTTGGTGGCCGGGTCCCTCCTGGGCTTGGGTGGGGGCTGCTTCCTAGAGGTCGGGCTTCCTACCTCCTCCTCTCCTCCGCCCCCACTGCTCCCACCGCCGACAGAGTGGAGGGACTGGGAGCGCACGGAGAAGCCTTGCCCACAGGCGAGGGCATGCGGGTGGGGCATGGGCATGCGTTCCTGGGGGTCCGGCATTGTAATGGAGCCCATGCGTAAGTGCTTGCCTTCGGTGGCAATGTCCTCACCTGTCCTAAAAACATGAAGCAAAGGAAGCGACAGAGAGAGAGAGAGAGAGAGAGAGAGAGAGAGAGAGAGAGAGGGTAAACAGGGCAGAGACAGGGTCAAGGGAACAGAAATATATTTGTATAATATACACAAAAAAGTTGCAAACAATGAAACAATCTAAATTTGAATCTAAAGTTGTTGAGGCTAAAATAAAAGAGACAACGATCTTGAAACATCATCCCCTGGAAGCTGTTCTTGTCAGAAGACAGCAAAAACAACACATGCCATACCCTGACACACAGACTTATCGTGGCATGTCTTCCATTTGTGTGTGTATGTGCACTTCATTCCGTGCTCGTGGCTCAAACGATGTGAGCGCTAACTTAACAACATCTGGCATGTCAGTGCCACTGAAAACAGGGTCTCTTTCAGGGCAAAGCATTGATTTGAGTTTAACCCTGGATGTGACCGACGCTGCTCACACAACAATACACATCATGACACCATGGAAGCCCCCCCCCCCCCCCCGGCCAGGACACGATCAATCCCTATAAATGGATGATTGGCCCGAATGGAGCGTTAATGATGTCTGAGTGTCGTGTGGTAATGGGGGAAAGGAGGGCAGTGTGTGTGTGTATGAGTGTGTTTGTGTGTCACAGAGTAAATGAGCTCAAGATCTGACTTTGTTTGTGTACAAAAGACGTGACAAGTATGCTATCTATGCCCACTTGATATCTGCAGTTGATGTGTTTAATTATTGTAATATCAGAGCCCCGACTGAGCTCAATGTCAATGGGATTTAAATGTTTAAACAAATGGCATGAATTTGCATGTGTGGCTTCACAAATCCCTGCCCTGTGTGAGTGTGTGCACGCACGTGGGAGTGTATGCATGCGTGTCTTTGTGACCCCCTCAGTGTGTGACTTTGCTGACTCTGACTCCCTCCCGGCCAGCTGCTGAACAGAAGGTGCTTGGTGGGGTGGGTTCATTGGTCAGGGGCTTAACTTTGCCTAGCAACAGGGTACCCATAGAAACCAGACACAAAACCAACTACCGCATCATGTGCACATCTTCCCACGTCACAATTTGTTTAAATACACAAGAGAAAGGTGGCTGCTGCAACACGTAGAGCCCCGTTTGCCAGTGTTATTGGGAAGAAAGCAGGTGGGGATTAGTTTTACTATATCTTTGGGCTCATTTAGAGGTAGTATACCTGTACTAACTGCTGCATAGCTGAGACCTGTTTATTGATGGTGCAAGCCACAATTTGGAGCAAAGTTGAAAGGCGTAGAAAAGAAAGTAAACCAATATCCAATTCAAAACATGATTGGAGATAAACGAGTATACAAGCAACTCAAAATGAATATGAATTCAATGACAGCACACACGTTAGGTTTGTGGTTTAAATGTTATGACAGCTACAAATGTATCAAAATGGGTAGCTTACAATAGTATATCAAACCAGATCAATATGACCATGATACGATTTAAGCAATGGGCAGCAAAAGGAATAGCAGTTTGGTGTGTTTTGGAAAAAGAAGGAGAACTGGAGTTTCAAAATCTGAGAGAAAAAATCTGATCTAAACCTAAAATGAAAAATAAACACAGACATTCCCAATGTTTTGGTAAATTGTATGAAAAGTGCTTCAACATATACTGGGCTATAAGATCCTTATTTAGTGCTTTATCTCTGTAATAGAGTAATAAGTAATAGATATTTGGTTAAAATATTGCTACTCGTAAGCAAAAAAGCTATTACCAGGAATTGGGGAAAGGTGGCATCACGGACGAAGACATTTTTCCCACGTTCAATTTGTGGGAAAAACTGACACATCTTGGGACTATGAGAAGCAGATTGGAACAAAAATGGGGAAAATGGACAATATACAAGACACAAAATGTCAAAAAAGACTTTAGAAATGTACTTCCCAAACTGTTTTTGTTTGTTTGTTTGTCATGTTTTGATGTTATTAATGTCATTTTTTAATGTAGCAAATGTTTTTTTCCAATTAAGATCGAAGTAAAAGTAGAAAATCTTCCAGGGCATTCAGCCACAGGTGTCAACAGTCGCTTCCTCTCGTGCGTTTTTTTGGTGTGTGCATCTGCTGTGACAGCGTGCATGCACATCCCCAATCCATGGATTGTGTGTGTTGGTGGGTGGGTGTGATTGGATTATTTATAGGATATTTGCCCAGTGATTGGCTCGAGGACAGACCACAGGTGCACTTGGACCAGTTGGAGTTGAGTTGTCGTCGGGCAGCTCTCTCTCTCTCTCTCTCTCTCTCTCTGTCTCTCACTGTGACACCATGCGACAGGACGAACAACATCACAGAAACAAAGAAACGCTAAAGGAGATCTTGAGGGTGGAGAAAAAAAGAAGATGTCTATCTGTGAATACGCCCATGTGTGCACAAAGAGAAAGCAGTCGTTTAGAATTTGCAAGCATATGTAAATATAAGTAAATTTCGGTGTGTGGTTCGTGTCTGTGTGTGTATGTTCAGGAATACGCTTGCACGTTTAAGCAAATTTGTGGACGTCTGTCTGTGTTTGTGTGTGTGTGTGTGTGTGTGTGTGTGTGTGTGTGTGTGTGCATGACTGTGTGAGTAACTTCTGCTGATGAAATACAATAACAGAAAAACGAGTGAGAAAGCAGCAGGCAGGAAGGCCCGCCTCACTCAAACCTAACGTGCAGATCTGATTGGCCTATGGCTGTTCCAGCTGTCACCAGGCAGAACACATCTCCTGTAACTGAGCTCACATTTAATCTCTCTCTAACAGGTTTTTTTTTTCTAAACCCCCCCCCCCCCCCCCCTCACACTCTTAAACACATTTGCTCTAACAAGCTTTTTCACCCTCACACAATCACCGAGGCCATTTGTTCTTACCCCTTCTCACAAACTAATACATGATATTTTTCACGTGTCCATGCACGCACATGCACACATGAATCCTCGCTCACACTCTCTCACTCCCAGTCAGTTACTCTAAAAATGGGTCGTCTCATTGACCTACTTATAGGCCTCATGAAAAATCCAGTTATTTTTTTAGACTTTTTTCCTCCAGTGACTGTGTATTAATATTTTAGCTTTTGGCAACAGCTGAGAGACAGTGGAAGCAGGACAGTAGATGCCACTTTCCTCAGGCGTTAGAGGACTTAGACTGCTAATAACAATGGACATTTTGCTGGCAAGTGATAAAAGAGAGTCCAGGATAGATTTTGGAGTGTTTTTTTTTACTCTAACTCAGCTTTCTATCTTATTCCTGAGGGATACAGTTGACTTCTAACTTAGCTTTGAGTGATATACAGTACGTATACTCCACAATGCACTGTCTACGGACGGAAACTCACGGTGGCAGCAGAGAAACCGCTCTTTTTTGAATCACGGAACCCATTGACAGAAATGTGACAGGGTTCAGAGTGTTCCTGAATAAACCAGTTAAGAAGAACCACAATGCACAGCCCTCAAAGCCACATCAATGTAATCAGCTGCTAAAACACTTTGTACCGTGTCTGACAGAACGGAGATGATGTTTTAGATTCCATGACAACACTGGGCAGCATTTCCCATAAGCCTTTCCACTGCACGCTGATCATCATTAGATTAATTATGTGCTTCTCTACTACTTTATGGGTGTTCGCTCAGATAAAATATGCATCCACTGGATTAATGTCTTCTGTCAATTCCTGAAAATTCTACCTGTTCAGATGTCATCAGTCCTAAAATGTAATTAAAAGGGCTATTATTTCAAGTTAGAGCACCGACACAACCAGCGGATTAAGAACTCACGTTCATTGCTCAAATCACTGTTAATAACTACTGAACATTTTTTAAAACAAAACAATATTTAAAAATAATTAGTCAACAGAGTGATTTGTGGTGTGATTTCATACTGCTCACAAGTTTTTGGAGAGGAGGAACAAAGCAACACGGATGTCCACGGCCTTCCCACAAACCTCCCAATGACTCTGTGACTCAGTGCTCCTTACGCTACCCCACAACACAAGCACACCGAGTCCACATGCTAGTCACGTTGCGAGTGTGTGCCATTTATTTGCACAAGTTTAGGCATGCCACACACACACACACACACACACACACACACACACACACACAGCGGTGTTGCTGCGCACAGCTGTAACTGCTTGCTCATCACAACATGTGAAACAGGGTGCATCGGCACACGCGACTAATTTCCCCAAACTATATGGGGTGTTACAGCAACTTCTCGTCGATGATAGAACTTACCACACGGTCGGAAAAAAATGTTCTTCCTAAAACAGGATAGTTAGGTTTGCTTAAATCGCAGCAGCATAACCAGAAGTAACGTCACATGTCGCGTTCCCATCCTAACACACTTCTATGTCACAGCCCATCCCAGCCCTTTCCTAATTTTTTCCTAGTCTCAAAATTGGAGCAGCGACAACCTCCATCCAAGGACAAGTCTAAAAGTGAAAAATTAATTATCCTCTAAAGATCATGGGGTGCGCCGGTCCACACTGGCAACCCCCAAAATATAGCATCCTGCCATTGCCACAGGGACCCTCTGGCCACTTGTCCCAATTCCTTCACAACCTCTTCCTGAAGTGAACCCAGTGATGTTCTTGCGTTCACAGCTATGACATTTACAGGATATCTCCTAAATATCTGACACAACCTTTGACAAGGAGCACTTTATCAGTTTGTTTTCTTCCTACCTCCGTATGGCTTCCTCCTGTTTTCTCTTCTTGTCGTTTTTCTCCTGCAGGAATGTCCTATTTCTCTCATTCCTGGCGTGGTCCAAGTTCTGAGCAACCAGGCCGTTGTAGGCTCTCAGCCCATTCTCCTCAACATACTGGAAAAAACGGAGAGTTTCCTCCTCTTTGGAGCTCATCATTCTTCAAAGTGTTTCCACAGCATTCTAATAAAGACATTCATTGAAAATGTTAGCGATAGTTGTTTGCCTTAAGTAGATATACACACAAGATACTACTAGTATTATGGACTACTAGGGCGTCATACATGAGTATGGTCTGAATGTAAAAACAGGCATGCTGTTATGTCAGCAATCACTCTCTTAACCTTCCTTTCTGGAAAACAGTGCAGGATTGCATCAGCACTATACTAACGTCACACAATTGCGTTTGTGTGACGTTGCTGTTGTTTTTAATGCCCACTGACTGTTGCCGTGGAGTTCATCGCCTATGAAAGATTCATAGACTTGCATGCATGTGTCCGCAAGAGTAAAAACGTTTTCCCGGGAGGGTTTGCAACAGCTTTCTCTATTGTTTATTGTGCACATACATACAACATGCTTTCACACACAAAAGCTCACTTGCACATGCAAGCAGTCAAAGGACTCACTATCCGGCTACAGCTACTCATAACCTTCAGATCCAGTCTTCTTATTGGCCGTGGATCGGTAGCGGCTGTTCATTTTCTCAGTTGTGTTTGCACGTTTTTTCTGGCTGAAATCACTGGCTTCAACCAAGTGAGCGTCTGAATGAAACTGAAAAAGGGGCTTTCATGCTGTTGCAGTTGTGTGCTGGGCTCAGATGTGAAAATCTAGCACTCCTGGGACCAACCGCACAGATTAAACAAACCACTCTCACTAGACTGTGATGCATATGCGGACATCATCGTCAGTCCTCTGTTTTAAGATCTAAAATTAGTCCCTGCTGCCTTTTGATTCCGTAAAAAGACTATTACTGACGGCATCATTGTCATAAGGGAGGGTGTGGATGTTTCTGTGAGGAAAAAACCTCTTCAATGAAACATCCACATTGGTGCAATCATGATCCATGTGAATAATGCGTCTGCAGCCAGTTAAGATCCGAACAGAGCGCGGAGCAGCCAAACATGCATGTACATTACGCATTTTTTGCCGGAAAACCTGTGCAACTGCTTGCAACGCAGCATGTGCAGTGTGTGCAACAGTCGAATGTGAATTTGGAGAGGCCAGTGGTGCGAGGGAAGAAGACACTGCATGCTTTTATGTAGGTCAATGTTTTTCAGATCAGCCTAAGACTCATGCTTGTTTACGTGTGAGAGAAGCACTGAGTGTGCGTGGGGAGGGGGAGGGGGAGGGGGCTTGCGATAACTGGATGTATGTTTGTGTGTAGGGAGGCAAGGGCAACGAGAGGGGGGGGGGGGGGGGCTTGCCAGATGGAGATTGCAGGGCCAACAGAGTGACTGGCCATTGTCTGGCCATCCTCAGTTGTCCCTCTAACTTCTGTCAATGAGTCCAGCATGGCGCCTAGGTCACCGGGTTTATCTCGCTCTCCCTACAGCGCATTCTCCTTAGCATAGGTTTGTACAGGCACGAGTAGAGGACTCATAAGAGCCGGCAGAACAGATGGAATCGCCATCTTGGAGCAGAGTTCAAACTAGGGCACAGTTTTCCTGGTGTTCGAGAAGTTTTTATTTATTTTTTCTTATCTCTGATGCACAGGCACACAGCCGGAGATCTGAAGCTGCACAAAGGAAATAAATCTTTGGTTTTTCCGAAGAGAAACGAGGTGCAACCGGTTAGATGTGTTAAGGGTGCAGCAATAGGAAAGCACAGTTCAAACAGTGTTTGAGCTGAATTAAGCCTGCCCGCCTAATCCCTGTAAGCCTGCAGCAGCACTCTGCACTAGAATCAGCTTGTTTATCACACTGTTTTTACCAACCAAGCCTTTCACATTGGATTGTCCTCCAATAACTCATCGATGTAAAATGCCATTCATTCGCTAATCTCTCTGAAGCCTGTCAACTGAGCAACCCATTTTCCTCAACAAAGCTTTTATTTTTTTTCCCCTCTCCATTCTCACTTTCCCCCTTCACTTTATGCAC
This sequence comes from Leptoclinus maculatus, assembly GCA_032191485.1. Classification (NCBI taxonomy): domain Eukaryota; kingdom Metazoa; phylum Chordata; class Actinopteri; order Perciformes; family Stichaeidae; genus Leptoclinus; species Leptoclinus maculatus. The sequence continues at coordinate 3,455,418 of JAVDOI010000010.1, forward strand.
TTTTAGGCATCTCACCTCTTCTCTCTCCCTTTGCCCCCCCCCCCCCCCCCCCCCCAGCTGACATAGGCTGCAACCGCTGTAACATCGAGGTGCACTTTGCTTTAAGTGAATGTGGCACACCGTTTCTGTTTCCAGGCAACCATGTCATAGGAGAAGGGCAGCATGGATATCCTAGCGACACAATGTCAAAAAGATTGCAAGGCCAATAGTCTGGTGACAACATACGTGGGCGCTCGTGCACACACACAAAAACACACACACACCTAATGCTGTACAGTGGACCAAGTAAAGGCAGACACACACAGGTGCAACACTTGGCATTTTGGGGCATTTGGGAATTTTATGTGGATGTGAGTAAAGAAAGCGCCCCTTTTGCATGCATTGTGATGTGTATAGCATGAGCGTTTGCTGGCACACATCTTCGTGGGTTTTACGGGTCGTTGTTGTGTAAAAGCAAGCGTTGCGATGCATACTCACAATGGGGCTGCGTCCCTGCTGGTTTGTGGACCAACGTGTCTTCTGTGTTCCCCTGATGAGTCCGGTGCACGCTAGTGAACTCTGACCTATGCTGGAGCACCCATGCACTATTCCACTTAAATCCACATACACCTGCATCCATTGTATGGTCCACCTGATTGACTTGCTAGATGGAGTCACTGTGACCCGGGAAAAGGCTGTGGGCTAGAGGGGAGCTGGGCCATCGGGTGCCCCGGCCCAACGCTCCCTCCCCTGGGCAGAAAAGGGAGATGCGAGCCCTCCAGTCCAGATGGTGATGAACTCCTTGCCAGGTGCCAGGCTTCACCGCTCCACGCATCTGCACATGCTAGAGACAGAAGGAAGATGCGGCGCAGCAACAGACCGCACCCGCAAGCATGACACAAATTCACACTAGCACTCTCGAAACAGTCAAAACTCCTCTTGCAGCTGCAGACCAGGCGCTCACAGTCTTTCCGGTGCTTCTTTCCCAGAATGTCTCTCCTCCTGCTTTTGATATGTCCGAACGCACAAAATGTCTTGCACAGGTGGAAGGAATCCCACTCCACAGTGCCCTGGAGGTTGAGACCGATGTGACGCAGAGCGGTGTGCGTATGGCATTCCCTGCCAGCTCCCTCTGCCCTGCTCGTCCACACAGGTCTGTACAGTCGGTCTGTGCTTAAGCAGGATGACACCGGGCTTCCCAGCTATAGATCACAACAACAAGAACACGCCCACTGCCTACTGTAGCCACCTTCTACCAGAGCGTCATCCTCTCTCCCTCTCTCTCCTTCCTTTGCCCACACTCCTATTTATCTTCCTGTGTGCCTTTTAACTCATCTGCATAAGCACTCATGCCCTAGTTCATTTCTCCAGTTGGTTGTTTTTCTGTTGTTTTCTTTTATCTCGTGTGTCCCGCCTGCCTTCCCTTTTGCAGCTGCACTGTCAGTGGAGCCTGAATGTGTTTTTCTGCTTTCAGCACCACGGAGAGCTCTCTCTCTCTCTCTCTCTGTCAGAGGGTGAAGGGGGGTGGGGAGGGGTTGAGTGGGTGGGTACACTCAGAGGGGGCCAAGTGGTGAGATGGTAGAGGTGGTAGTGGTTGGGGGGGGCTGAGTGGGAGGAGTCATTGGGTTGCCAGGGCGTGACCTCATTAGACACAACCTCCTCTTCCCCTGGCAACCACTGCGCTCCCCCCTCCCCGACACCCCGCTCCTCCCTCCCCTCGCTCCTACAGCTCGTAAACAAGACCATGACACAAAAAAACACTTGCAGCGAATACACCGTGTTGCTCTCAAGTGCGTTGCCTGTCGTACAGTAGCCAAAACAAAGAGGAGCAAACGCATGAAAGCAAAAAACACGCACAAAAAAGGAAAAACAATACTTTGCGATTTCCAATACACACACACACACACACACACATTGACATGCTGATGCAAGATTAAAAAAAAAAAGTGTTTGCATAGACAAACAAAGCAAGCTATGCAGAATAGAGACTTGTTCCCAGTGGCCACAAAGATGAACAGGATGAAAGCAGGGACAGAGTTGAGCCTGAGTAGCGTGTTCGTCGGGGGGGGGGCTACTGCGGCTGTCGTGTACTTCTGCTTGACTGTCTGGGGGGGGGGGGCGAGTATTGGTTTCAGTCGCGCTGTCGGTTGTTTACTGGTATATGGTGCTGAAGCACGGCTGAGGGAGGGTGAGTGAGCGGGTGGGGTGGGGTGGGGGGGCTGGGATGGATTAACACCGTCGACACAAAAGGATTAGGGAGCAGAGATCTGTTGTTTTCATCAACCCTTCCCTCCATTTCTCTTAACCCCCCCCCTCCCTCTATGCGCCTGGCTCTGGCTCACATTTAGCATGGTTGGGTGGGGTGGAGTACTGGCGTAAGAGGTCGGAGGCACCAAAAACACTTTTCACAATGGTCAGTTTAGAGTAGAGATGGGGATAAAGGGGGCTGTTTAAAAACAAAGAAAATAATAAGGGGGGGGGGGCAAAAGAGCAACAATGCACTGGGGGTTCGGCGGGGTTAGGAATGCACCACTGTGCTGGATTGCATATGATTATCTGAAGAGGCAGCTGAACGGAAAAGGTAAATATTGGTGACACTAAACCATGTTCCTCTGCACCCGGTTCAAACAGCCCTCTCATGACAGCACGCCACATGCCACTAACAGACAACCGCTATGATCTCACTGAGATAAAATGCTCTGTCAAAAGGTGGTCACCCCCTTTTTTCTGCCTATTGTGAGGGATGTGGCCGACTGGTCACGCACAAAGCAAGTCACTCTATCCAAACCCAACTCGGCACACTCACCCATGCACATGCACATACACAAGGGCCCCGGTCTGACCCTGGTGCACGGGCCCGTGTGCACGATCTCAAAGGAGGTGTTTAGATCCCATCCAAGTTCAATGAACACAGACAGTGAGGAAATCCCAGGGGTGAATGGGTTAAACCACCTATGTGCACAACAGCACTTTGTTTTGTGAACAGCGGAGGACACTCCCTCGGGGAGAGAATGGAGGGTGAAATAAGAGGCAATGGCGGTAACTTTTCAATTCACCCACGCTTACACACTTGACAAAGACTTGCATACAAAGAGAAAGGCATCCAAACTGCCTGAATACGTTATTAAAAGCATGTTTTATTTCATTCTAATTCATTTGTAGCTGGAGGAATGAAATTATAATTTTTCTATTGTATATGCCAAGCAAATGAAACGTATTGTGTGATGATATTACTCAATTTAGGACATTTAGAGTGAGTATATGGCCTGCAATTGACAAATGGATACCTTGGGGTATTAGAACCAATCCTCTCACCTTCTAGTGACCATCTACGGTCCCATCGATAGGTAACAGATGTTTGGTACCGGCACATTACAGTCTCAACACACAACACATATTACTTATTTGGTAGCTCATTCTGACCGGGGGGGGGGGGCTGATCACAATACATCTGTGTCTGTCAATGTTTGTGGGTAGATGATATAGCTTTTACTAACAAGTCAATAACATGCACTCAGCAAATTAGTCTCATCAGTCTAAGTTATCGGCAAAGTAACATAATCTTGCCAGTGCAAGTATGTGGTGGGCCATCATGCCATTAATGACTGTTTACCAAACCAATGTGCCCTGGAGCGGATGCCTGGTGCTTTGGTTCAATCATGCATGCGATAATGTCGTATTGATCCCCTGCTGTAACAGGCTAATGAAGAGTCTATGAAAACCATTAAAGCGATCGATGAAATGCCGCCGAGGAAGCAGGCTCATCATAAATAGAGCAAGGACTCTGCTTGACGGGGGTTTTATGAAGTGTGATTTCGGCACCTGAACCTGGCGCTGCTGTAAATGCGATCTGCTTTTTAAGGAGGGTGTGCGGTGACAGTCAGATTCTTGATAGTGTCCGTGAGGTTTAGTGGCATTTCTATTTTCTGTCCGACCCTGGGAGTGCCATGCTGGTGAGGACGAAAGAAGGCACCGGCGGGACTGATAGTGGCCACTGAAAGATGGCAGACTCTCATTAAAGATGCAGCACGGCTTACTTCCACTCCTCACATCTCCACCCGGGAGAAATGGAGCATAAGGTTCTCGCTCTGACCGGTGCTGTGAAGACATTTGACCACTCCACGTTTCATGTATGCATGCACACTGTAACGTATTCCTTTTCCTGCTCAATCTACAAGCTACCCTATTTAGGGGTTTCTGAATTACTTGGAGATATATTTTACCAAAATTGTATACACAAGTTCCTTCGAATTCAGCTGCCCAGCATGTGGCAATGTTCTACTTAATCGAGCTTCACCAAAACTCATTTATCACCACTACCTCCCTCCTGAGATGTCAAGCTGAGGCATGTCTCTCTCTCTCTCTCTCTCTCTCTCTCTCTCTCTCTCTCTCTCTCTCTCTCTCTCTCTCTCTCTCTCTCTCCTCTCTCTCTCTCTCTCTAATGACCACCCTCCACACTTCCCGCTGTTCCACCAAAACAGAGAGGTGAAAATGGGAGACTGAAGAGCGTAATCTCTCAAACGGGCGGGTTTAACCCCCCGTAAGCCCCTTAAATACCCGGTTTAGAGGGCCAGAACTGATGGGCTAAAGCCTCAAGAGATTGTCTACTAACTACTGGACTCGGACACAGCATGAGGACACAGGATGAAGGATCCCTTGTCATGACTACAGCAGCCACTTCATCCGTTCCGCAGTCAAAGGATTGGACGGGCTTAATTGGCATCGGAAGTGCCACAGTTATGTTCATAATCGTATGATCATATGGTTAAATGAAGGATGCTAGGGGTTACTGATGACCTACTACCAGGCTCTAACTAGGCATACAGGAGACTATTTTAGTTCAAAATGAGGTCTGGCTTTGAAATAAGGTTTGACTGGAGAGACAATAGCAACATCCGGTCACCTCAGACACGTAACACGTGACAGAAAACACTTTGTCCTTGTCACCTCCTATTGACCTGACTTCGAACTATGTTAATGATACCTCTACAGGGAAACTGAACCTGCCTGTATGAGCATCGAGGGTGTCTGAGTGAGGACAATAAGGGTTATTGGTGCCATCTACTGACCAAGTTCACCAACACTTGAATTGCATGTATTTCAGGCACACAACATTCAAACGAATATCGTTTCTCTTCACATGGTATCGACACTGCATGAAAGGTCTTACCAGGAGCAGGAGCATCAGGAGTGTCTGCTGTAGCCAGTCAATCTGTCTGTAGAAAGAAAAATCGCACTGTTTAAGGACCACTGAAGATATACACAAAAGAACAGAAAAGAGGGGTGTTAGCTGGGATGAGTGGAAGGAATAACAGAGGACCGTAATGCAACCCAGAAGCCCCAATATGCCGTTAAGTGTTGTTATTTTGACATTTTTGTTGAGACATGTTGAGACATGTTTAGAAATGAGTCTGTGAAGACGACCCTGAAGAATTCCGGGCAAATTTAGTCTATAGTTAGACTTGTTGTGCATCGTCAATAAAATATACAAACAAACAACCACACGCTAAGTGCTGTGTCAGCATCTGTGTCTTGCACTTTATACTTTAAAAAAAAAAGGCTCTTTTTTCTTCTTGCACAAGTTGTTTATGCCTATTTCTGTTGGCATAACTTTGATAAAGTTGAAAATCACCTCTAACAGTAGTTGAATGGTTGGAGTTTTGTTTCTCCTCCTGTTATCCAGACATTGTATACATGTTCATATCACTCGTCCTGCTGGAGCGATGCATCTCTGTTTTATCTGACAGCAACTCTAGCTGCACGCCTAGTTGGGATTTTCAACTATCCTTTACTCAAACCAAGTTTAGCCAGCCACAGCCCCTTCTGACTGACCGTGCATGCTGTCTCCACATCGGTGTTGTGCAGAAGTGTGATCTCTCATCCAGCAGCTGTCTCATATCGCACCTCCCAGATATCTTTGGGTTTGCTAATAGGCAAGAAAAGCAGACATCTGGCCCAATACCTAAAAATAAAATGTGTACTTACAATTGATTAATAAATAGTTTGCTGTGCTTTGCCTCAGAATCATTTCATGCACTGCCCCTAGTAAGTCTTTTGCTTGCTCCAATAGCTTATATCTGGCATAATAGCCTTTGACCCAGCTGATCTCGATGATGCTAAATAAAACAAGCAGGATGAGCCATTGCTGCTGGTGCCTCCAAACTAGCCAGGGGAGGATGTGGTTACCCACACAGACAGCTTGACAGGATGCTCTGGGCCCTTCTAGGCTAGATTTCAGTCACTAGGCTTCCCCATCCAGATGATCTGATGCTATGTTTTACCTCTGCAGTAAAAAAAGAAATCACATCTGTGATCACTATACTTAGCTCAAGAGCATCCTCTACTGGAAAGCCTTATAATAGTAGACAGAAACTTTTTGCCAATGGGTGCAGGCAGTCCAGCGAGGAAACTGTGGAGCATCGCTCCAGTCTGTTGTACTTACAGTTGTTAGAGACATTATTGCTGAATATAGGCCTCTCAGTTTTAACTTTAGAACATCTATGTAGTTTTAAAGACTATTAGTTTAGTGTTGTAGGTATTACAGGTGTCCTCACAAGACTTGCCTGCTCTGGCATCGCGGATTACACAGTTTTAACCCGCTGGACTAGACAAACGTGAGACCTGTAAACTCAGACTATTGAGGCGCTCTGGTAGCTCAGCTGGTGGAGTGGGCGCCTCATTCTCTCTCTCTCTCTCTCTCTCTCTCTCTCTCTCTCCCTCTCTCTCTCTCTCTCTCTCATCATTTCCTGTCTTCAGCTACTATCATGAAGTCAGAAAAGCCCAATAAATTGTAGTTAAAAAAACCATACCCTTCATTTATCATTTCTATGAGACCAGCTGGTGCCCGGCTGCTTTTGCCTCAGATCCACTGGAAGAAGCACAGAGTGCTTAAGTCAGTCTTTCCCCTGTTATAGCTCGATGTGTTTATTGTGGCAGCAGCTGTTTCTTATGTTGCTGCGTGTTATGGCCATCATGGGAGGTTCTTTGTTCAAGTAGTTCCCGATAGGTCAGTAGGAATGGAAATCTCTGCCATAGCAGGCCTACAAACCAACTACAACGGCAATAAATACACTAATTACTATCACATGAAATATTAACCTTGTTGGAGCTATTTATTTGATATTAGTATTTTGTTATTTAATTAATAAGTAGTATTGTTTAATTATTTTATTAGATTGATTGTTTGATATATTAAGATTGCTTTTTCTCTTTAATAGTCATTTGTTTAGTTATATTATATTTTGTTGTTTGGGTAAACACTGTGGGCACCTGTGGCTATATATAGGAGTAGCTAGATAGGACCAGCATGCACCGGGGTGGACATGCTGAATCCTGCATGGGCAATCTACTCTCTTCTGAAAAAGTTATATTATAAAGCAGCTTGCAAACTACAGTCCATGCTTCCAACTGACTACTGATGTAGTACCGTGTCTGTCCAGGAGAGGGCATTATTGTAACATAAAATGTTTAAAGCAACTGCAGTATGAAGTTACAATTGGAAATGTGGCGACACACTTTCAAAATGATTGCAAAACACTTCAATGTGTGACACGTGTAAAGTGGCCCTGTCATGCTGCATGACAAAAACAGCTCAAATGAAAACAGTTATTTGTTGGAAAGTAGCCTACTGTGTTGTAGGCCGATTGCGTTTATATATAAATCATAGTTGGTAATATATCTGCTGTAGCGTCATAATCTGCAGGTGTGAATTCTCACAAGGGTCATGCCCTACAGTGCCCTCTCTCTGGGTTTATTGTCTACATTTTGTATCTAAATTACTGAACACCAAATCTGAATAATGTCTCATTATGACAGTTGATCTTTTTTATTTATTTATATTAACCTTCCAAGACCTCTTATGGGACACACCACAAATGATAAAAATCGGTTTATAAAACTTGACTTTACAAGGAGTGTAATAATGTGACATGCAAATCAATCTGGAAAAATACATCATGATTTGACTAGCCATGTTTCGCCAGTAGAAGGCAGTAATGGCTATACAGTTAAAGCAAAAATAGAGCACAGGAGTGTTGCAACTCCACATAGACCAGACTCTGAAAAAAACAAATGAAATATCCTGTCCTGTTTTACCCCAACCAGCATGCATATTTAATGATCGGCCCTAAAAAAGTATTTTGGCCTTCAATCCATTTACTCTACATCCTAAATCACGATATATGAAGAAGGAGAACCATGTAGCAACTTGATGCCCTCTCAACATTTTTAATATACTCTAATATACTTTAATATACAGTGTTAATATCTCCCTTATTTTGTGGAACAGAAACAAACCAAAAAACAGAAACTTTTAGAGTAAAAGTGCGGTTTTGAAATTACATTTTGTAATGATGTAATATTGGTTTTATATTAAAATGTTGATATAAAGGCACAAAATAAGTCACAACACTTTCAGTTATGATGCTGTGGGTAAAATATTCAAGGGGCATTTAGTTTTTGTTTGTTGTAATAATACCAAAGGGGGGAATGTTTAGTTGTCGGGGTTTAAACATGCTGTCATAAGGCTACTGACACTGCAAGTCCCTATAGGGGTAGCAGTGTGTTTTAGTTAGGGCACTTAGCTGAAGTAAACAGAGAGGGAGGGGAGTGCGCGCGCGAGGCTTTTGGAAGCAGACATGCAGACAGCCGACCACTGCGAAAGTGTTGCGCGCGGGACGGACTGGCTGTAGCCCACACCACTCCTCCTCTGTCCGAGGGAAGACCCCCAAAACCTCTGCCGTGATGCGCTGCTCCCACTCATCACAACCGACAATGTGAAAAAAAAAACCAGACGGAAACGATTGTCAGATGTTTAAAGTCATCGTCGCTTCATTGTGCTCGAGTGCCGCCTATATCTCCAACAGCATCACACAGTTCACGCAGTCGGGGCTACAGTACAGGCTGTCCACGGGGGATACCTGGTGGGAGATGCGGCAATGTCCCGAGGATTGTGCCCACGCGTAAACTCTTCTTGCGGGTCCGCATGGATTCTGTCCGCGCTCGTGCTTGCGGTGAACGTGATCGGCGCGGACGCGTACAGCTGTCATGAAGTGAGGACCGCTTTCCAGCTGCGGCAGGTCGGGCCGCCGCACCGCGTGCCGGAGACACCTGGCAGAGGTGAGCCGGCGCTTTTTTTGTTTTTGGCACCTCAACAGTGAGGAGCACTTTGGATAAAGCGCACTGCAAAAACGTGCACGGTTCGTTAGTGGATCCGCAGACACATGTCACACATTTAGCTTTAAATACAATGTTAGAGATTTCAGCAATCAGATGTGCAAATGTGTTGAAAAGTTATAAATATCTACCTCTACAGTCTTTTAATTAATGTCCAATGCTTTTAACTATTCTGTGCTATTCTGTCAAAAGCACACGTGGGGTCCGTCTCCCTTAAACTGCACTCAAGTGACAGCAAACAGAGTGAAAGGCTGAGAGACAGAGCAGACATGTTTGTCTCTGTCTTCACTTTCGGGACGTTGTCTCTCATATTAGTCCTGTTAGTTGTTGAGACCTTTTAAATGGTTGACCGTTAAGTATCCGTCTGATGTTGGGTATGGGGAATGCTCTTTGGTTACGATGTGTTTCTAAAATGATCTTAAAGTAAGTGAAGTCTGTATGATACTTATGTATTTGGCAGTACCTTTTTGAGTAAATTCCAGGCATCATGTCAAAAACATGTATCGTGTGTATTGGTATGGTCCAGGTCTGGGCAATATGACATGTTCAAGACAGCCAGCAGAAAGGCAACATCTCATCCGTCTAGGGTCAGCGCCTCTTGATGTTCTCCACAATTTGCGGCTTTCACGTGCCACCCTGCTGCTTATCATGCAAGCGGCTTGTTTGGAGAGATTAAACAATTATTCTGCAGAGTTGCTACACAAATTGCTGAGACGGCCGTTTCTGAGCAAGAACAAGGCAAAAAGTGTGATGCAAAGGCCTCGCATGGTTTAATCTCTGTGGATTAAGAGGCGACAATGTTGCGTCCACACAGGGGCGAGTGATTGATTTGTAATCTTCAGAATGACTTGCAGAAGTCAGACACCACCAACTCCTTTTGGCCTCTTTAGCTTCGTGGGGTGGCAAAGGCCCTGAAGTGTCGGCGCTCCTGAGCTCAGGAGCCACAGTTTACTCTTGGCTCCCAATTGTATTTTTCGTCAGATTTTCGTCAGACCGATGCTTGGAAGCAACTTCAAATGCCTTGAAGGTTTTTGTGGTTTGTGCTTCTCCTCCTGCACGCCGAGGAGAAGTTATTTTACGAGAGTAAACATTGGTTCCAAATCTGTTTTTGGAGGCAAAATGCATTTTGAGAGGGTTTAGGCTCAGGTTCAACTATGCTAGGTTTGCCTGAAAGTCTTTTTCTGCAAGCATAGTAAGAGACTCCATCAAGTTTAACTAATTATGTCATGCTTCTCCAACGTGGGGCCATTTCAATTGTCATATGAACACAAGAAATCGAGCTATTGAGTGTGCATCAGCATTACGTTCTCTAGCCTTTGTTCTTTACTTTTAGTCTTTTAAACCTATGACTCTCTTTTCCTTTATTATGAGTCCTTTTAGTCTCAGATTTAAGTGCATTTTTTCCTGGCAAATGCTCCCGTGCCGGTCGATGAGTGCACACAGCTATCTACAGTATGTGACCGGCCGGAATCCTTGCAGCAATGGTGTCACATGCAGGTCGGTGGCAGCTTAAGTATCACCCGGTCTGAGTCTGCAAGCTTTAACAGGGAGAGGAGCGACAGACAGCTGAGTGGGGAAACATACCCAGAGATGCATCCAAACCATTCGATATGTTTGTTTAGCGGGGTGTCACTACTAGCAACAGGGGGAAGTCGATTTCACCGCTCGCGCGGCATAGTTTTGGGTTCGCTCTTAAAAGACAACGGAAAGGACCTTTGGCTTTTACTCTCTGCAGAGCATTGGCAGGAGCTAAATGTGAGAATCTCAGGCTGCAATCGCAGCTGTTGATGAGCTTTTGTGTCTGACAAGTGAGCAAACAGCAGCATTCACACAGTATGAGTGTGAAGGGTATGCAATAGTCTTTCCTTTTAATGGCTTCCCCCACCTCCGTATCTTATTTCTGAGGCCCTCTATCTACGTTTTTGTAAAAATGCGGGAGGTATGATGCAGACACATGAATGCGGGCCATTTGGTCCGAAACTATTAATCGATATAAATATTTGTTCAGAAGGTGTGTTGAACTGAGTTTTTGTGCGCTCTGCTGTCCCGTCCCCTCAGCAGCTAATCAAACATGGCTGTAGCTTCAGTACATTTTGGACTTCTATCGTATTTTTTGTTTTTATTTGCACTTGTCCCAGAGAGGTTGTTTTGGGTCAGGCGCAATCTTGTCTTCAAAGCTCTGACCAATGGAAGGGGGGGGGGGGGGGGGGGGTGTTGAGAGTGTGAGATGTGGTGTATGTGTGTGTGTGTGTGTGTGTGTGTGTGTGTGTGTGTACACAATTATGCTACTCTGCTTCGGCTCTCAGATCAAATGCCAATAAAAGCAACTCTTGAAATTTGAAGTGGCAAAACTTCAGCCCTTTTCACAGTTTGATGTTTTTCTTCGGATACAGTGCTGCGTTTCATTCGTGTGTGCTGAACTGATTTCTCGCTAAGCGCCGGGAGTGTGGCAGCAGGGAGTTTTTAGAGGCAGCCAATTGGACATGATCCTATTCTACGCTACAGATATTTTATTTAACATTTCTTCTTCTTTCTTTTTTTTGGTATCCTATGAAAACATGAAGTGCAACACGTAGTGATAGTGCCTTAAAGATTATCAAGAGCTTCTTTACTTAAGCAAGTAGGAAAATACAGAACTGTAGCAATAGCTCAAGGTAAAAAATAATCCTCACTCCAAATAAAAGTCCCGTTTGAATTTATTCCTTATTTATTTCCAATTTGATAGATTTGTATTTCCTTGTGTTGAATCATTTCAAACTAAAAACATTTGCCTTCCAGGCATTAAATGTTCCTTGGGCCGCACTTTACAAAGAGCAACTTTATCTCAGCGTCAGATTCAGCGTCGAGGGAACTTAGATAATCAGACATGCAGTTGCTTATCCTGTGATTATTCCGAAAGAGTTACGACCGCTTATGTATGGCGGTACGCAGCCAACTGCTCCATATTGAGATTACCGCAGGGTGCTGATATAGCCCTTCGGAGATAGATCATTTTGGAAAGCAGGCAGCTAGCGGTGCTGCTCACGGAACGCACTAATCCTCCAGCTGGCTCCTTAGATAATGTCCTCAGATATGATCAACCTATTTTTCCAGCTCAAGTTAAAAATGATCTGATCGAGCTTGGCTTATCTGATCGTGCGTGCGTATACCACACACGGAGCACTTTGCTGAACCTATTACTCCACTGCCATTCTCTGCTGTGCTCAGTCCTTAACAGATCTTTTTAAGAGTGAAAGAGAAAGTGTCTCCTATCTCGAAATACAAGGCAAGCAGGGTCATGTGTTAATAGCGAGGGAAGGGGGAACACAATGCGTTATCACATGTCGCCACGTCCTTAACCAGCTACAGCATCAAAAGCCTTGGCAAGCTCTCGGAGCTCGGCGTGTTCTGTGATTGGCAGCAGTTATTTTTGATTCCCTTTTTTAACGCAGGCCCTCTCTCACTGAGGGAGCAGGCACATGGTGCACACATTACATTACATTACAGTCATTTTAGCAGACGCTTTTATCCAAAGCGACTTACAATTCAGATTCTATCACATTTCTACACCGTATAGGCACAGCTACGAGAGCAATTTTTGGGGTTAAATGTCTTGCTCAAGGACACATCGACATGCGACTAGTGGAGCGAACCACCGATTGAAGGACGGCCCAGCTACCCACTTAGCCACAGTCGCCACAAACACCTACCATAAGCCATGCACACTTAAAATCACCGAGCATCTGTGTTTTCTTTTTCAGCTTATTGAACTGACAAGCACCTCGGATGCTCTCTCTCTCTCTCTCTCTCTCTCTCTCCAGCCCACCCCAAAAACCCTCCAGCCTTACCGGCGTTGCCCCATGTCTGAAGCTGATTACTCCGTCTGAGTCGGACATCTCTTATTGGATTTCAGCCTAAGTCTGTCTTGCGTTTCAGTTGATTGTGTGCTACCTTACCCTCCCGGCCTGCTGCCGTGGTAGAGGCTGAGGTCAGTAGAGTATATCGTCTGCAGTACCTCTCCAATAATATTACCGTTTAGAAAAGATGGAACCTTTTTTTTTGCACTCTAGGGATAGAAGTATTACATGAGAGGGGAGCTTTCTGAGAAGTGTTCAACAGATTATTTTGAATGTTGACAAAATTGCTCTGCCAGTCCGTGGCCCGAGCACCCCTCTGATTCGACGCTGCTTCATCAGGTCTGCATCTTTCTGCCCACCCGCCCTCCACTTCTCTCCTCTAGCTCTGTCCGACCAACCTCTGCCCTCTTTGCGTGGCTTCGGACCCGGTGCCAATCACCGTCGGCAGTACGTGGGTCTGGGGAAGCTAAACATTCCAGTTGAGTTTCAAGGTTGTCCAAAAAAATGCAGGTATGCGGGGCAAAGACCCTTTGAGATGTGTTTTCATTCAACGCGGTCCATTCAAAACACTGCAAATCTGTATAGAGTAAATATCCCGTATGTTCAGAGGATCTGGCAACTTCAAAGTGGAACCGGCTTCCTGAGGCAGGAGAAGGGCAACTGCATTAATTGCCCACTCTCCAACAAAGTTATTCTTGTTCTCCGAAAACTATCAAAACAGCAGCATCAGGAAACTGCAACCCTCACGGTCATCAACGCATTCCGAATCATAACAACAATTTCCATACCGTATTGAGGAGACGTGAGCAGTTTATAAATCATTTCATGAGTGCAGGAGTGTTTGAAAAGGAAAGTTTCAACTCAACATCTTCTCTTGCAGTATGCTGCATTCAGCTCTGTTACTGTATCCGCATATCGAGAATGGCATGTGAGCTAGCGGGGTAATTATACAGTGGTGGAGTTTCTCCGCTTTAGGAGTTTTGACTTGTGCAATGAAGGGCACTGAGGTGTTGCTGAAGGGATTGTGGCTAACAAGGCAAGACCCCCCCGAGCCATGACTTTAATACGGCAAATTACTCCAGAGGTATTTGTCACCTGAGGACGATTAAGGGAATTAGGATTCAGAGTTGACGTCCAATTTGGAGAGCAAAGTGTGTTAAGGTTTAGCCAGGCAGAATGAGTGGCACACACATTGGGCACTAATTACAACGGACCCGTAGAGTTCTGTCCTCTTTGCCCATTGGAGTCGATGTTGAGTCACATTCAAGCCAAGAGTTGTTATTTGGAATCAGATTAAAAGCTACAGCTTGTAGACACAATAACATGTTATAACAGTTCTTGAGAAACTTTGAAAGTTGTAAAATAAGATAAAATCACTGTAACAAATAGCTGCTACAAAGGTGCCGACCCTCATATTCTGCCATTTATCTGTTCTCACGTTTTCAGCATATTAAAAACACAGTTATTTTGACCATTGCACCTAAAATGTGGGCACAGGTAGTGTGACCTCGTCAGAAAAAAAAGTTATTGCTTAAAGGGACAGTTCACCACAAAATCTCTATTTGATTTTTGATTTTGAACTGTCCCTTTAAGTATTTACCGTAATGACACACCTTAATCCTCACTGGCACAGCTAGCTGCCCGTGCAGGTCCAACCGTTCATTTGATAATTTCTTGGCAAAAACTACAGCATGGTGTTGAAAATGAGAAAAAAAAAAGTAAACACATTTAAAAGTCACCGTAGTTAGTTAGTAGTTTCATTAGTGAGAGAGGCCACCATGACACCTGTGTGAAGGAGCTACAGGGTCCCTTAGCTCAGATCGGACGCTACACTCAATAACCTTATGGCAGAGTGGGAAATAAATAAATTCAACTGACAATTTGGGTTGTTTTCCCAGTACGATAACGAATCCAAACATGAAGCCAAATCCATGCAGGAATGTCATAAAAGCAACGAGCTAATCTGAGCCTGAGTCAAGTCAGAGACCATTACAATCAATGCAATCAAACATTTGAAGCAGGACCCGAAAACTGTCTGTTGAGTCATGGTCCCCGAGCAATTTGACAGAGCTTGAGTAGTTTTGCACAGAATGATGGGGAAAAATTCTCCAGATGTTCAAAACCGATACCGCCTCCTAAATGTTTGACCAAAATAATCTCCGCAGATATTTGTTTGTTTTACGTAGTTATCAAACGCCCTTTAAAACCCTCGATACCTCAAATGCTTTATTTTCATTCAGCAATGAAACGTGAAAGTTTAAGGACTGAAAACGTACATGGTTTAAATAATAAACAAGGCAGTCCGATATTAATAGATGTGTCCTACATTGTAGACTTCAATGACTCTCAGAGTCCTTGGAAGACTCCTGAATACATATTTCAGCTCACCCTTCAGGCAAGACGCCACTAAAAAATACACTGTATGTAAAAGATTTTTTTAAAAAGCGGACTCAGCATTATTTTTGCCGTCGGACAACACAAATAGTGACACGACTTCTGATGAGTCCAGAAAGTTTGCGTGGTATATTGGTGACACAGTCGGCCCTGTCCTCCCCGAACTGCTGTGGTGGCTTTAACAGTCAAAGTCTCTCCGAGTATCACTTACTCCACGCAGCTACTCGCAAGGGACGGAGAGGCCAGGCCGGATTCCACCGTGAGTCCCTGGATATTAGTTTCATATCACAGATAACACACAAACACAAAGGAGAGAAAGAGCCAGCCGGGGAGGAGACCGAGGGTCAGGGACAGGGACGGGGGGGGTGGGGGAGAGGACGTACACCAAATATGGTGAAATAACAACATTAATCAAGACAGTACATCATGCCTTCAACAGGCATCGGATATTTGACAAGTGGCACGCGTTTCCCTTCTAGTCTACAGCTTTCCAAGAGCCAAGTTCAGAAAGTATTGGGCTCTAATACGTTACACTTTAATTGAATTTAAATGAAATAGACGAATTTCTAGCTAAGTGTTCCATATTAAGACTCAATCACTATCCTGGGAGGACAGGTTGAGCTCGTTTATAGGTAATGTGTTTCATGAATCAGCTTGTGTGTGCACTTTTATTTATTGAGTGACCTAAAACAATTGTTGGACACTGTAGCTTCTAGAGAAGGCATTTCTGGTTTTTGTCGTTGCACTTGCCCGGTAAAAAGGTGTTCTTGAATTGCTTTTCTTGCTTTTGCATTTGTAGATGTCGCGAATAACTGAAGAGTTCATGTTAATGTGCTGAGACCTGTGAATTCCCATTGTTTGTATGTTAAAAACGGATTCTCATTTATATCACATCCATCAGTCAAATTTGAAAAAGAGCTCTAATAAGCCTGGTAGGAGAGGTAAAACAAAGTGGTATCCCTCCACACACAAATAACAAACAGGAACAGTGTCGACAGGGAGACGGTGTCGACAGGGAGACGGTGTCAAACATGAAAAGTGGAACCGCTACAGAGATGGAGATAATGAGCTGTAAGGGGCAGGGCAGCCAGTTATGACTTCACTCGCCTGGCTCTGGGATGGGAACAAATGGAGCCTCGCTGGGTAATTAAGAGACAACCAGGCCTCACTGGGATATGCCAGGCAAACGGGAGAGAGGCAGCAGAAAGGGAAAGAGGGATTGAGAATGCAACCCTATTGTGTTTCATGGAGGGATTTGGACAGTGAGGCACTGGTCTTGCGGTCTGTCCTAAGGCCATGCTTTAGGCTCCGGTTACAACACCTGCCTCCAGCCACCCCCGTCCAGCCCGACCCCCCCCCCCCCCGCTGTAAAATGAGTTATCATATCAGACTTCTGCATTATGGAAATGTCCCGGTGCAAGGAAATGTGTGGGAAAGAACCATTTTTATTTTAATAGGCCGATGCTAATTGCGAGCAGTCCCGGTGATGTCATGACAGTGTTTATATGTGTAGCGAGGGTGAGGAGCAGGTGACACTGGCAGGACAGGGCGGACTCGGTTTCCGCTGATGTAATTGTGCCTGATTGAGCGATTCATTGGATCACAGTGTTTGCAGTTAGGTCATTGCCTTCATGTGGTTGTCCTGAGCTGCAGTCTTATGATGACCGTCTGGTTCTAGAGGTGATTTCATACAGATTACTGTCTGTGTGTGTGTGTGTGTGTGTGTGTGTGTGTGTGTGTGCATGTGCGCTTGTGTAAGTGACAGTAAATTTAGCAGGTTTGTTAAGCGCATTCTTGCATTTTTATCTTTTTTTATGACACATGCATGTACACATGCATGTTTTGATGGCGTGTGCAATCGAACGAGCCATAAAGATATTTATGTGTTCGGCAGAGACAGTATTTTTAGCAGGAAACGTGGATGGATTCTTGGTTTACTTTCTCACCCTCCCATGGTGGCTCCTCTGTCTCCCAACGGAGTTACGGCCCGTCTATCTATGTGCATACTCAGGACACTATACATATACTCACACATATTTGCAGAGCACCGTGTAGAATCATATATCTGCCTCACAGGATAAAAGACGTTATCTTATCTCATCCAAACTGAGATACCGTCATTCTCCTGAGCTTCCGTTTCGTTTGATATTTGCTTTATGTGTTGCCTCTGACTTGAAAATAAAAAGAAAGATAATTAACCGTAAGTCCGTTTCTGCTTGACTTTCCTAGATGTGGATCTGTTGGTTTGTAAGCACCAGGGTCCGTCGTGCTGCACCCGGAAGATGGAGGAGAGCTACCAGCTGGCTGTGAAAAGGGAAACCCTCCACAACATTCAGTCCTACAGCTACGAGCTGGAGCACCTCATCTCCGGCCACTCGGATGCCTTCCAGGGTAAGTGCTGGGACTCGAGGGGGCCAGGCTCTTTTAAAAAAAAAACTTGACCCAGCTTCATGCTAACCTGAACCTGAACTTGTGCACCCGTTTTTTAATCCAAATGCAGCAATGAAAAAAAAAAAAAAAAAACATTTGCGCTTGTTTTCTTTCTTCCAAAGAATATTTATTTGTCCAGTGTTTGGTGGGAAAAAAAAAAGTTTTTTAACTCAGTTCCCCCAGGGTCACGGAAGCTGGCGTGCAGGCAAATGTGCAGTCAGGAACTAACCCCCCCCCCCCCCCCCCTTCTTCTGTGGGTTTGGCAGCAAAAGAACTGTGAAGAGGGATCACTGAGGGTAAGCGGGGGAAAAAGAGGGTACAGAGGCCTTTTACTCAGACTTTAGCATTTGGTGGATGATGGTCTGCTTTGTCATTATCGAATCCTGCTCTCAGGACAAGACAATTACTGGAACCCTTGGACACATTACAGTAGTTTTGGGAAGTGAAAGAGTGCACAGTAATTTGTTTTGTTTGTTTGGTTTGTATTTTTTGGGGTGTATTTTTTCTTTTTTTGTTGTTGTCTCAATGCCTCTTTGGTAGCCTGGTCAGTTCAGATGTCTGAGTTCCGGATAAACAAAGCCCTGCTGTAGATACAAAGCCTGTTTCGACTGGGTCTTTTGCCTGCCAAAGGGTTTTGTACTACGCCCAGCTGAATCAAGCCGTGCACTAGTCGCCCAAGCTTGTCCTTCCTCTTCCCCTAGTCGTTTAAAATTATAGAATTTCCGAAATAGACCCAAGTTCTCCCTCCCGAAAAACCTCCAAACACCATCCCACAGGGCAGGAGACCTGCTTTGGATGTTTTTTAAGCGTTACAGGAATTTTTGGTACCATGCAATTAGTTTTATAAGACAATCGACTGCTTGGACGCCATGTTGGTTAAGTCCCTCTTTATGATGGATGTGGATGTCGCATGATATGTGAACAAATGATGTAACAGAGAATGAAACGGGTTAGTGGAACAGTCATGGAAATAATTAGGTTGTGTTTGAACTCTAAATGTCATTTGGACAGTATATATTACTGTCACATACTGTTTAACGTTCTAGAACGCCGCCGCCATATTCAATTCCAGTCGCCTCAAACATTACAAGCAGTTACATGAATAGCAGTAGCCGTGTTTGAATGGTGCTCCTGGTATTTGTCCTTTTCATCGTCGTTAAGATCTTTCCCTTCTTACCTCATGTCTGAGCCCGTCTGGAGAACGAAGATCAGGTGTTCCACATATCCAGGAAAGGCCACGGTGGAAAAATAACAATGGAAATACAATGGGAACTGGAGTATGGTGGTGCCGAAAATGATGATGTCACTATCCCTCAATTTACAAGGCCTTCTAAGGACAGTCTCTGTGCTGTCTGAGCGCCTCAAGTGGAATGTGAAGTAGCAAGTGGCTCATATGCAGCATGAAGTAATGAGAATATGATTTTGGCCGATGCCCTCGGTGCCGTTATTCACACGCTGGTTGGTGGAAAATAGTTTTGTGGGTAGCTTTCTTCTCCTGCGCCTTTTTTTTTTTTTGTTCGTACTGTATCTATCCAATTGCACCACATACAGTTCACCGCTGAGCCAGTTGTCTGGAAAACTCTGCTCTTCTGTTGCTAATCATCTATTTGGTAATCCTCTCATGATGTGGCCACTGTTTTCTCTACAGCTTTCTATCTGTCTGTCGTTCAACTCATACAACGTTTTTTAACCCACTGGTAGCTTCTCAGCTCCAAATCACTGCCGCTGGTCGAGCCCACATTCGAAAGGAGATGGTGTGTGTTGTGTGTTTAAGGAGTGTGTCCGCGTGTGTGTGTGTGTGTGAGTGTTTTCCTTGGCCTGCCTTTGTTTTGACAGGCCTAAAGGCCCTACTGTGCTTTGTCATGTGTGGGAGTTGCCATGTCATGAGTGTGACCCCATAAACACAGACCACATTTCTGAAAGAATTGTTTTTTTTTCTTCCGCAAAACGTTCCTGATACTGTATTAATATATGAAGGAACCGGTTCAATTGTGGGCTGCAAAAACAAAAGTTTACAGCACCAGTAATCTTTTGGGATTCTCCAGAGATTGCTGTCCACTTTTACCCTGCTACTGCCACGCCTTAAATCACGCTAGCAGGTTACATCTTTTCAACAACCCCCTTCCCCGTAGTATACCTTCTTCTTCATCTTCCCTCCTTTCAACTTTCCTAAAACCCACACACAGCCAGCCCCCCCCCCCCCCCCCTGGTCTCCTCTCTCAACCCCGACACACAAAACAGGCTGATTCTCCTAATCCATGCCGTATGTTGATAGGTAGTGACTACTGGTAGGTGTCAACCACAGAGCCCAAACTGGGGCAGCTTAGCGCTGGTCCGCACTAGCCAATCTGGAGTAATCTTAGTGGCTGGACACCTCTCTGTGGCCTCCTGATTGGCCGAGAGAAAGTCGAACAGATGGACTGGGTCACTTGAATCTTTGTATGTCTGATTGGCTCTGCTACTAGTTGATCTGAGGAGCTGGAGCCTTACTTTTAGCTAGCTCCAATGTGCCCTCATATAAATTACTTGTTCAGTCAAACATGCAGCGGTCGCTTGTTGGCAAATTGTTGCGCAGGCAATCCAATTTGCTTGTGTGTGCGTGGACATGACAGGTGGGAGTGATGAGCAGGAGAGTAAATATCTGGGTATACTATACTCGCGCTGCCGGGGAGCAGATGTCAAGAAAATGCTGACACATTTGATCACTAGTGTCACCGATATGAGGGGGGACCTGGCCCACAGCTAAAGGCCATGACATCTGTGTTTGTGTGAGTGCGTGTGTGTGTGTGTGTGTGTGTGTGTGTAATGTGGGTGTTCGAGAATTTTGGAAGTGTGCATCTTGATTATTCTGTGTGTGTGTGTGTGTGTGTGTGTGTGTGTGTGTGGGTGTGTGTGTGTGTGTGTGTGTGTGTGTGTGTGTGTGCGTGTGCATACATACATGTGTCCCGAAGACGTGAGCACGTACACTATTTACCACCCTTGCGAGTCACCATGACCACCTCGGGGCTCAAGTTGTCCTTGCGGGTGTTGACAAATGCTTCTCAGAGAGATGTATTCTGCTGGCCTAGATAGCTCTCTATCATCGATGAAAGTGCAGCGCATTCATGGAGGGACGGGGGGGGGGGGGGACGGGGGGGTTCATTTGAGAAGGAGCGACGGCGAGGGAGAGAGAGAGAAGGACGGTGCCTTTCCTCATTAAGGCAACATAATTAGCTGCTCCCCCCCCCCCCTAGGAGACAGCATATGCACGAGTGTACGAGACAAAGTGATGAAAACCACAACCTGAGGCCCAGGGATACTCGAGGGCCTCAGGCCGAGTTGTGAAAGAAAGACGAGAAACACAACAGAAAGGCTCTAGGGTGTGTTGGTGTGTGTCCCCCTAGGCTTTCAGGTGGCTGAGTTCAACCCCCCCCCTCCAATTACCTGCTAGGATACAGTAGACAGTATTCTCCATGTCTGTCGCTCCTTGCACCCGTAACCCCCCCCCCCCCCCCCCCCCCTCCCCCACCCCCAATCCCTCTAGGCACAGAGAGACAGACAAGGATTTCTAGCCTCAAGCCTTATTGTTCGTAAAACCACCCCAGATGAAACTGTTTTTGCAAATTCCTCCGCTGTCTTCTCTTTCACTGCCAGCGCCGATCTTCCTGGGTGGCTCACACAGCACACCCTGCGTAAAGGCAACTGTCTTCATTATGAAAATGCTGATGATTTATGTGTATTTTTGCGGGCATGTGTGTCTTGCATGCCTACAAAAACACAGTGATAGGAACGATGAATGGCTCGGCTGCGGCTGCTTTGTCTTCATTCTTTTCATCGGACACAAATCATTCTATCTATATTGCGATCTGTCACTTCTCTGGAAGTTCTCTCACTTATTTTTGCTTATGATCTTTTTTTTTCACATCATTATCAGGTTGTTTTTTTCTTCTCTCTCTCTCTCTCTCACTTTGTGTCTGCATGTTATTTTCTGTGCAGATGTTTTGACCGACAGGGTTATTGCTCTAGAGGCTGACGCTTGGACACAGGATGACATCGCGCTGCACCATGAGCTCATGCTCAAATTAGGGAGGATATCCGGAATCCATCCCGACACGTCTCATTTAATCATACAGGGTGGAGGTAGAACGTGTTTATGGACCTAATAGCGAGGGTGAATATATTGCGTATTTGAGTGTGTACGTGTGTGTGTGTCCTGAGCGTGTTTATGTTTTATCTACGCCTCTCGAGTCTCCCGAGTAGACATGACACATGAAGGCAGGATGTGTATGCCTCAGAATTTGCAGGACTCGCTGGGGAAAGGGGGGAGGGGGGGGGGGGGTGACAAAGGGAAGGAGGGAGGAGAGAGGGGAAAAGCTCAAAGCCTCTCACAGTCATAAAGTCACACTCAAAGCTTCCCTAATTACCTCTGCTTTTCATCTGCCCCCCTCACATCAGCATGAATATGTGAGAATCCAGAGAAGAAGGGAGTTGGGCCTGGAGAGACGGAACAGAAAAATGAGACGGAGGGAGGGCTTGTGGTTGAAGGAAAAATGTCAGTGTGCACAGGTGTGTTTGAGTATAGTTCTATCAGGTGTGTGTGTGTGTGTGTGTGTGTGATCTGGTCTGCCTTTAAAGAATGTGCAATAAACAGGTTTGTTGCCCTGTATATATTCACTGTGTACCGCCGCTCTCCCTCTTTCTCCCTCTCCGTCTCTCTCTGTCTGTGGTCCACGCTCGGGCCGGTCCATCGGTTGCTCAACAAGAGCATGCTGGGTCTTTGGTGGGCACGACGCCAGCAGCTTTGCGTGCTGACATGTGCGCTGCAGGGAACCCTCACGCCTCACAGATAACCTCCACAGAATATACACCATAAACACAAAAATACATCTCCGTCTTCTTCTTCGCCCCCTGAAAGTCTCCCCTCATTTTTTTGGCTCCCCGAAAGCCTCACCAACCACCCAGGCTCCCCTAACATTGCGTCCAAGGGCTAAACAAACACGAGGTCTGTGTAGACTAGCCTGCCGCCAGCCGCCACGGCACATCATTTGACGTGGTGTGAAATGAAACTGAGATAAATACCTCTTTATTTCTCGCCAACACCGTCTTCTTCCCTCACGGGATGACTTTCTGACCCTAACTTTGCAAACACTATTTCTGATGCTGCCCTTCAGCTAGCCTCAACAAGCGCTCTCGGTGTAGACTAAGCTCCATCATTCTCCACTGCGATCGTATGAGCACAATAAGCTTGATGGAAGTTTCTTGGTAATCAGACAAAGTCGCGTCTCCCGGGGCTTGTTCTCTGTCCAAGAGAATTTGGCTTTTCTGGAACACAATCTGTCTGCCTGGCTGATGGGATTTGTGCTCTACCGCCGCTGATTGGTCCAGCCTGGCCTGTTCCTGTGTCGTGTCTGAGCCTGCTGCACCCGTCCTTCCCAGAATGATCCCACAAGCCATAAACTGTGTGTGTGTGTGTGTGTGTGTGTGTGTGTAAGTTTGAGATATAGATCTCTGTGTGCACGCATCTCCGTGGAAAGCAGCTGGCAGTCAAAATCGTCATCATAAAATGTCTGATAACCAACACAATTAACAGACTACTTCCCCTTTTTGGTGTAATTGTCACACATCTACCTTTTTGTGCAGTTTAACGAATGTGATGTTGTCAAGGCAAAGGATTTAATAAGGAAATAAGGTCATGCTGAGAGTAATACTGGAAGTGTTGTTCATGAGCGTGAGGGAGAGGGGGCGTGCATATATACGAAAACTGGCCAGACTTTGCGTGTCTGTGAGGGAGAGCCTTTGGGAGATCAGGGTGTGTAGTTAATATGTGCTTCTGATGCATAAGTGGATGAGCGCCGCGACGTAGACGTCTCTCTGTGACTCACGCTGTTACTTTCGGGCCCAAAGCACGTCGGGATTTGGCTCTCCTTCTCCCGTGTCTCACCTCCGACTCACTTCATCACTCCGCTCGTTCAAGTCGGCCCTCTCTGCTCATTATATACGCCCTGTGCCGGACACTCCTCTGCTTCCTTTCCTTCTTCCTCCTCCTCGCCTCTGTGGCTCCTAGCACACCATTAAGGAGTCCCCACGGCATGCTTTAGTCACCGATCCCACAGTCGTTCATCCGTTGTGTTCCAGAGGAGGTACAAATGAGAAATGAGAGAAAAAAGGACAGAGAAAAAGAAAAGTTCTGACCCTGCCCAGCCGTGTCCTGTTTGTATGATCCGTGATGGATTATGATATCTGCTCTGTCGTCTGCCAAAATGAACAGGCATGGGTCTGCTCTTAAATCAACCACAACGCAGTCTATCGCCGGCAAACTCTTGAACTAATGATGGACTTTGTCCTTCACAAATGTTTTTATACATTTATCTTGATTATTTGGTATTTTCCTTTGATTCATTTCAGCCCACACAATGGATTGAAGCGTTTTTTTTGTGTTGTTTTCAATGGCATAAGGATAATGGCTCAGGCCTTATCAAAATGTAGTTTTGGCTCATAATTGAAACGATGCATAAGTGACCCTTTGTATGTTTGATTCATAATAAAGCTGAAATATGTATTTTCCTTTCCTTTTTTCTCTTTCTCAGTTTCCACTTATATAACAGCTTATTACCTTGACAAGGCTTTTTTTTTTATTCATTACGAAACCACAGGCAGTTAGTCATCAATGTAGCCTGGTTTTGGAGAAAAACGCCTCCATTCTTTTAGATTCACTTGTTGATGTTCCAGTCTGCAGAATAATAAGCCACTGGCAGCTCGTTGACTGTTGCATGGAATCTACTTTTTATTCATTTTTTTTGAGTGGGCTTTTTTTTTTTTTTCTTTCTCCAATCTGCAGATCAAAACAATATTTCACAAACTAAATCTCTGGATTTAAACATAGCAGTCATTGCAAGATGTGAAAAAAGGGCATGAGCGTACATGTGTAGTGCTGTATTCAAGAGTCAGAACGCTCCCACTTGTTGGTTTTGTTGTGGCTTTATATGAGTGCAAACACTTTTTTTGTGTTCGACACTCTGCTGCTCCTTAGCACTACACTATATCAAAAGAGACACTGTGATTTACACACCAATAAACATAAGAGCAATGGGGGGTCGCTATAGACCTGTGGCCCCCTTAATACCAAGGACCAGAGGTGCTGTCCATCAGCCTGTCAACAGTCTGCCCTCGACATCTCCCCTTTATGGCATGAGCCATTTGAACAACCCCCCCCCCCCTCCCTCCTGTCTCCTCTGTCCCCGTCCTTCTCTCGTCCGCTCACTCCCCTGCCTTCGATCATGTTTCCCTACTTTGGCCAGAGCAGAGAGAGCAGTGATCCCCCCCCCCTCCTCCTGCCCAATCTCCACCGCCACTCCTACCCCCCATGCCACTTTATAGCCCAGTGCACCCGAACGCCCCTGGCATCTGTGGAATTGTTTATGTTTCAGAGTTTTGATATAGCTGGGCTGTCCTTTTTAATTCCCCACACACACACACACACACACACACACACACACACACACACACACACACACACACACACACACCTCCCCCTCATGTGCCTCTCTCAAGCTCATTATCCCACCTGTTAGCCCCCTGATAGGACAAGACAAGCAAATTAGGATTTGGGGGGGCGGGCAGGGTTTGCTAAAGTTTGTGTGGGGTTAGGCTTGTGGAGTCACAGTGTTTTTGGCAGGAGTTCTTGCTGGTCAAGCTTGCGTGAACAGCATGTCTGCGCTTGAGTCATGCTCCCACTTTAGACGTTAGATGTATGATTTTACCCCACAAGTATGATGAATCAACTGGAGATGCACGATACCGATATCGGGTATCGGTGACTATAGGCTGAACTGCTATCGGATACCATTATTATAATAAATAACAATCCAGTACATTAATATATATATATATTAATTTGTTACATTTTGTTTCACAATGTTAACAAAGCAATGCTAAAGTCAAGCCAGATGTTGCCTTACACATAAAAGAATGATCCCAGCCTCTTCCTCACAGTGAGACGTACAGCTTATTAATTAAACACTGGTATGGAATCGGTCGCTCGGTATCGCCAATATCCAAAGCCCGTGTGTCGTATCGGGACTGGAAAAAGTCTGATCGGTGCATCCTTGGAATCAACAGATTGATTCATTGACTTATTAATAGTTTATTACCATTAAACTGTTGCCTGAAAGGTTAGAGGCTGGGAGATTGTATGACATTGCAGCCCTCCCCTGTAACCAAAGATGACCAGCGCCGAGTGTGAGATTGCCCTATGTACAGTATTTCTACTAATTAAAACAAGGATATGTAATCGACACGTGTCGCTGTGTCATATATCTGTGTGGTGACCTGTCTGAAACCCAAGCCTGTGGCAGGATTAAAATGCTTCGCCTGAGAAGAAGGCTGATGAGGTCCAGTAAGGACTGATTGCCAAGATAGGAAGGGCCCACGGCCTCGTGGAATGAGAACAGTGTCTGCTACCTCATTATCACAATATTACCGCATCTTCGAGCATGCACATATGCCCGCCCACCTCCACAGGCCGACATGCACGCACTTAAAAAGACAGACATACTGTACATGTACTCTTACTCTTACTTGTTAAAAGGTGCGGCCTCACTTAGGACACAGAAACCTGGTGTAGGACGGGACATTAAATAGTTTTTAATAGAGAGAGAGAGAGAGAGAATAAGATACCACCACCACAAAGAGGCCCAAAAGTCGGACATTTTTAAGTGTTAGTCATACGGGCTTTAAATATTAATCAACAAATAACTTTCTACCGCAACAAGTACCACTCTTACTGCTGTAGAACTACGACTACTACCAATCATACAGTACAATCTGTTTGTCCAACCCTTGTAGACACACTTGCCATGTTGATCTGATGATGGCCGCCTGGTGCCAACATGTCTCTGCTGAGTTTCGGTAATGCAGCATTGTTGCCTCGGACTTTTAAATACCATGCTCTGGTTCCTCTCAGTTAAGCACACACGCATATATACGTGCATCTCTCTCAGTGTGAGAGTGGGCCCCGAGAAACCAGGGGGCCGCTGGGCAGCAATGGCGAAAAAACACTAGAGCTGGGACTTAAATCACAGAGCAATGCCGCCGCACTTATTTTGACTCCGTTATTGTGGAAGCTTCACCATGGTGACTAATTGTGCCAGTAAAACACTGGGTTGCAAATGCAGAGTGTAAAGTGGAAATAAGTCCTTGTGATTAAACCCGGTGATCTCAGAGACTTGGCTTTGGCATAGCGTTGGTGGAAAAATATGGTATAATACCCCCATCCCAAAGTCGTAATTCACACTCGTACAAAGGCCTCGTCTGCTTTGACACTGTTGTTTTTTTTATCCGTGTGATTCCTTGTTTTAATTCCGAGCAGAGAGAGAGTGTCACATCAGCCCCGCAGCGCCGCAGACGAAGCCGGCCTGTTCATTCAGTCCCGTATAGTTAGCTTGACAATTACGTGTTTTGAATTTCATAGTTTTTAGGACTTTCTTGGAGTGAATTGCTTCATGCAACACAGCCTCAGTCCATCAGGACTTCATTTCCCAAGAGGCTTACCGATGGGAGTGTATGTGACGTGGTAATGATAGCGACTGCGTGTCTGAATGGAGTGCGGTCAAATCCGGATTCAGACACTGTGGTCAGCCGGAAACAATCAAACTCATTTGACTATCATGCGATGGTTGTTAAGGACTTAAAAAGCTGCTGGTTTCTTGTTTTTTTGTTATCACCCTGTTTCCCAGTACTGGAAAGTGCAGAAAAAAAAACACCCACAGCAACTGTTCTGGATTCATCACACAATGAGAAACCGGATACATTTGAGTGTGGGAGAGAACTCGATGGAGAACAGAAAATAACTGATGTTAAAAAAAAAAAAATGAATGAAACAGGGGATCCAGTTTTTTTTGTTTGTCAGAGGAAGTGTGGAGAGGACGAAAGGTGGAATCTTGTCCTACATTCAGTATATTCAGAGGAAGACGTGTTTGAAGTTACAGCCATGGAGAGACAAGGAAGTTCTCCGGACCCAGAGGCCAAATGAATCCAGATGTCCGAGCATGTTCACAAGGTGGAGTCCACTTGTACAGTAGTTGTTTTTCCTTGTTCAAAGGTTCTTCGGTCGCTTCTTTTTATTCCATTTTTTCCTGGCGGCCTCCCACTCTCTCCCCCCCCCCCCCCCACCCCCTTTTTTTTTTTTCCTCTTTCGTGTTCTCGCTCCGTGTCACTCTCTTGGCAAATAAAAATACAATTTTTTAACAAGTACGGAATGTCTTAAAGGTTTAATGATCCCGTCAGAAACCCTTCGAAATATGTGCATCCAGTCATGGTGCTCTGGACAAGTATAAGACAGAACTTTAAAAAACATTTTTTTATTTGCCTCCTCGAGAAAACTTTTATTTTGTAGTCTAGTTTTGTCCCCCCCCCCCCCCCCCCCCCGCCCCCCCCCCTCCCACCACCACATCTCACAGAGAGTAAGATTAAACCGTGGTATTTCCGAGCATGATCATTTTTATAATAACATTATGTAATGCCGTGTAACCTTAGCCTGTGGGTACATCTTGCGGTGTAAATGTCTGACTGGCAGGCGAGCAGGCTTTCAGACCTCACACTGGTACCCACTCTGGTACCCACTCTGGGGCCCCACAGGCTGAGGAGACACCTAGGTGGAACTGAAACTATCACTTCTCGACAAATCAAATGCAATTTTATTTTCTTCTGTTTGTCATGCTCTTCATGGTCCGTCTCTAGTGACTCCTTCTGACTGCTAGTCAGACTGCAGCTTGTCGCCCTTCACTTTGCAGTAATAATCCCGAAACAGACCATTACTTGCCGTGTCTGTCGGCCTTATTTTCCTTCACACGCTCTCCCAAAGCCCAGCTAATGGGCCCGCAACTTTGAATGCTATGTGTGCGGGAGCAGCTCTGATCACGGTGATGGAGCTTTCTGGTTGCATCGCAAACGAGTTGTGCCTTTTGCTGGCCGGTGGGGAGTCCCCGTGTGTCACAGGCAGCGGTCATATTAGTGCAGCTGTTGAGGAGGACATGACTGTTGTTATCCTTCTGTCTGTGTGCTGGGAGGGGCTGTACACACACACACAGGCACAAACACACACACACACACACACACACACACACACACACTCATTTGGTAACGATCACTGTGCTGAAATAGATTCACTACGCGCAAGGTCCTTTTATGAATGAATATGTTAGTGTTAACGTAAAGCAAGCGTATTTTTTAAAAACTACATGATTAACTAAATTTGGTTGTCAGTCAGCGTATGCAGAATTGTAACACGCTGTGGGCTTATCCTTAGTTTTTTTAATTTCATGGATGTGTGTGTGTGTATGTTGTGGGGGTGGGTTGGTATTGGCACCCTCACTCTCCTGTCTCAATTTCTGTACAGTTGCTACTGCTCCTTCATGTCCTGTCATGCTTTTAAGCTGACATCACACCCCAGAGGAGAGTGTTGTGTCCAGGACAGAGGACACACACACATACATACACACACACACGCACAAACACACACCTACACACACACACACACACACACACACACACAAAACTAAGTAGAAACCCAACACTGAACAAGGCATTTTTTTACTTTTACGTCCGTGTACTTCGACCCCGTTCAACCCCTTTCACAATGAGTTTCAATTATCATGAAAGTTAGGCGTAACTTTAAAATGTATTTTCTCTTCAGCGTTGGGTTGTACTTAGCTCCACCCTCCTGTGTCACTTCAAAAAAAACAACATGGCAATGGCCAAAAAACATGACGGCGACGGCCAAAATGCTGAACACAAGTCCAGAAGCTAATGGGTGATGTCACGGTGACTACGTCCACTTCTTATATACAGTCTATGCTTTAAACTAGCGATTGAGGGCATGAACTCTAAACTGTTTAAACTGTTAACTGAGACTAATACATTGAGTGAGAAGTTGGGCCATTTTCTCAAAGACTTCAGACTTCTTTTTGCAACCAGAGGAGTCCACCCTGCTGGCCAGTAGAAAAAAAGACAGGTTTGAGGCAGTTCTGCATCGGCTTCACATTTCAGACCGGGAGGTTGCCCCTTGGTAACAAGCAAGATCGCCCATTTTTCTGTTTCTATGGGATCATTTCTGATCAAAGTAAGAGTTACATCATGTTCTAGTCGACTAGAAATGGGAGAGAAAATGGCAAGGGAACAGTTTTTCCAAATTTCATTTATTTTCCTCCCCGCCCTTGCTCTACCCTCTGTCGCTCTGTCTCTCTGCTGTTACAGTACCTTGCTTAGCAAGAAGTGGCACTTCATTGGCACTAATCTCTGCCTCTGCACTGACATCACTGATTGCTTTCCAACTTCATTTGCTCTCCAGGAAATGACATAAGAACAGGATGACTCAACTGGTGTGTGTGTGTGTGTGTGCGGTGTGCTGGTGGCATGTCAAACACTGCTGCAAAATCTGGAATTTACAGTGTTTGCCATAGAAAACTGATTGCAGTTGCTGGCGACTCATAGCAGGGTTCAAAACAGATACATCCGTGCACCAATTAGATCCCGTAAGAAGAATTTTTATTGCTGTGTAATTGCTGTGTAGCACCATGCTCGCCATCCTAAACACCCATAATGCAATTTACAAGCATGTATGCTGGTAGCATATAAATATAAAATATAAAGCCTGGTCCTTGAAACGTTACACAGCAATACACATCCTTCTAGCGGGAGCTATTTGTTGTGTGGATCTATTTTTTTTATTCCATCCAGCGTGTCTCTCTCGTCGTTTCTAATTGTACTCTGTCTGTCTCTCTGTCTGTCTCTCTCTCTCTCTCTCTCTCTCTCTCTCTCTCTCTCTCTCTCTCTCTCTCTCTCTCTCTCTCTCTCTCTCTCTCTCTCTCTCTGTAGACAGGCAGGGACTGTCTTCTTAAGACAAACTTATTGGGGTGATGACTTCATGCACAGTCATATCCAACAGCATTATAGGGAAACTTGACACTGGTTTCTCAGCCCAACTTACTGATGCACTCAAGCCAAGCTTTAATTGGTTCAGATCCAGGGTTTGGAATACGCGTTTGCATTTCGGATGCCTTACCCATTCATCTCACGTCATCAATGATTTTCCAATATTCCTCTCACATGAAATGTAATCCGCCCGGGTCTTTTTCTATCTCTTATCTCTGTGTTTCTCTTTTGCTCTCCTTGCAGACATGTTCCAGTACCTTCTATCCTTCTCTCAGGGCCACCTGAGTTCTCTGTTGGAGGGAACCTACTCCTCCGTGTCCCGCCAAGCCCTCCCCCACGTCAACCAGCTCTTCTCCTCCCTCTCCCTCTACCTCCGCGGGGCCAACGTCTCCGTCGAGGCGTCAATCCACCACTTTTTCAACGACCTCTTCCCGCTCGTCTACACGCGGCTCATCAATCCAGGGCTCGAAAGCAGCATGACGATGGGCAGCGAAATGGACGACTGTCTCCGCATGATCAGGCAGGACGTCAACCCCTTCGGGCCTCATCCGGCCGTCATGGCCCAGGAGCTGGCCGGGGCCCTGGGAGCCGGGAGACAACTGGGCCTGGCCCTGGAGGAGGGTCTGGAAGTGATGAACGCCACCGAACACGTCGGCATGAGCAAAGAGTGCGTGAAGGGCCTGGTGAAGATGGTGTACTGCTCCCACTGCAGAGGTTTGACGCTCATCAAGCCCTGCGTGGGCTACTGTCTGAACGTGATGCGAGGCTGCCTGGCCAGCGTGTCCGAGCTGGATCAGCCTTGGAGGCGGTACACCAGCCTGTTGGAGCAGCTAACCCACGCCATGGCCGGGCACCACAGTCTGGAACTAGCCCTGCTCGGGGTCAGGGGGCACGTTAATGAGGCCCTGCTCTACGCACAGCTCCACGGTCCACTCATTACAGCCACAGTAAGTCACGCACTAGATCAGCAGCTTTCGATTGGCACGTGCAAAAAGGCCTCCAAACCCTTTTTTTCGTTTAACCTCTTTGTTTTATAGATATACTTTGGCAATATTCAGTGTATTGATTGGAAAGGTTTTGCGGGCTGCTTGTGGGTTATGAGCTCGTTTTTTCCACCAGTGCAACAAAGAACCCTGCACACAGCATTAATGTTTGCACAGTGTTTTAAACTATTCAGAGAAAAATAATATTTATACCAAAAAAAAAGCCGTCTTCAAAGAAATGCAGGCTGAGCTGAGGACTAATTTTGTCAAAATGGCAAGGCAGCTGAAAGTCACCGTTATTGTTTAGGTTCTGACTGTGGGCGGATATTATGAATTCCTCATTGACTATGATGAAAATAATAAAAGTAGTGGTTAAAATGGGGACTGAGTGCACTTGCATGCTGTGAGTATTACCATGTGCCTCGTGTTATATATGATTTTGAGCTGGATGTTCACAACACAGAGGGTTTCATGGATGACTGCCAGACATTTCCTAAAACTGAACAGTGCAGCTAAATCTAAGAGTTCATACTCTGCTTTGTTTAGCAACGTATCTTGGATTCATATTCTTACGTATGTTCACAGAAAAGCCTTAGGTTAAACTATACTGAATAAACAAAAAATCCCTTTAGAGATGGCTGTAAAAGTCAATATCAAATCTTTGTAATAGTTCCCTCGTCTCACACTCATCCCCGCATACAAGTAATACATAGTACACCGAGTACTAGTTCTGTTTGCGTGTCAGTCATTTGCTTTATTGGAGATACCATTTGAAATCAGCGTTTCCTGTGAATACAGGACACCGTGTTCTCTATCTTCACATTTTCAGCAATACCCTTCTTCCCCTATGTGAGGTGGGGTCGTGCATGTGGGTGTACGGTAACGTGAGTCATACACAGAGGAGCAGAAGGTGATTAGCAGAGATTTATGTGCATCATCAAGAGGACCATAACAAATGTATCACTTGCATTCAGTCCCCATTGCATCTCCCTCTCTCGTCTAAATTCCAGGCATGGTTGTGGATGCAGTGCATGCACATACAGTGTTTTTTTAAATGAATCTATAAGAGCACTTACACGTGTCTCTCCCCCTGGACACAAGCCGGAGAGTTCTGGACATCATAGTTCCACTACCTTTAGTTGGGCCCCTTTGCAGTTCTGAGTTGTGGGAATGATCTGTGTTATTTATTTATTTTATTCTCCCAGTCTGTGTCTCGATTATCCTCATCCCTCACCTCTCTCCATGACGGGTTTACAGATATTTTTATATATCCTTTCAACACCTTGAGTTAAAATTGATATCATCCCTCCATCCAACTTCTGGCAAGCAAACAAGCAGACCCCCTAACCCCTGGTATTACTAACTGTAATGCAATTACAGAATTTCAAGTTCCCTTACATTACTCATTACTGAAAAAAAAAAGTAATCACATTACTGTACTTAACCGAAAAACAAATGCCTGCCTGGAAGGTGGAAAAATATATTTAAACATGCAATTCGGAAAGTGGTTGGCAGTAACTTCAAAATGTAAGTAATTTGTAGTTCATGGCCTTCAACATGCAAAGCACTGGTGTGGTCCCATTAAACACACACACACACACACACACACACACACACATACAAATGCGTAGACACTTACTGTACACACACACACACACATGCATGTGCAGACAGAGGAGGGTTGGTTGCCAGGCTTAAAGACTGACCTAATACAGCTATGCAGAGAGAGAGAGACGCAGCTTGTGTTTCGTGTGTGTATGTACGCATGTGTGTGTGTGTGTGTGTGTGTGTGCCTGCTTGGTATTCATGGGGTGACAGGCAAGCCTGGAGCAGGGAGCCCAGCGCAGGGACAAATGGGACGGAATTGAAAGGATTCCAGCTAGGCCATACAAACTAGATCCAGCCAGCTGAAGAAAAAAAAAAAGGGCCAAGAGAATTGTTGCAGGAAAAGGAGGTGGCCCCCAGTCGGACTGGTGGCTCCCGTTTGCTGCGCTCTCGACGCTTCACGCAGGCTAGAGGGCAAACACGAGCACGCATTCGTTTACTCATTCCCTTTAGGCGCTCAGACACACACACTTAGCCACACACAGAATAACACACAAGTTCTATTGGCATGTATTACCTGGAACCTATGGCCCTTTTAAAATCGCAGTCTGTTTTCATAAAGCCACGGTGGCCTGTCAAGGAAAAACCGTTAAGTCTCCAGTGCACAACTACTGTGTCAGCGTAGCCGCCTTCACCCTTACACCTCCATATACTCCCCCCTCCCAGATGAATTCTCAATTTTAAACACCTTTTTTTTTGTTATTTTCATACATATTATCCTTACTATCTTACTGCAGAGCAAATAAAAAGTGCACAAACAAAGTGCAAATACCTTGCTTGACCTACTGTTATTACTAAGTCAAGAACAAAGAAGTAACTCTGTTTTTTTTGCCGAGTCCGAATATTATATAGAGTTGTTATTAAAGGAATTATTGTGACTGTGTGGTTTTACACTGGGATATTATCCCAAAGCATTTTGTGGTTGCTCTCTCTCTCTCTCTCTCTCTCTCTCTCTCTCTCTCTCTCTCACTTAGAGCGCTGCAGACTACAGAGTCTGCACTATATGCTGCAGCACGTCATAGGGTAGGACCCGGGTCATAACACATATATACTGTACATACACACACACACACACATCACCACACCGTGTGCAGGTATCAGGTTTTTAGAAGTCCTGCAAGGAGCCTGGATGTGCGGCCCACCCTGTGACAATACCAGCGGCGTGCGTAAGCGTGAAAGGCAGCCATTGATAGTCATGTGGGGCAGCAAGAGGATAGATTCTGTTTGAACACATTCCTGCTCTTATTGAGATGGAGCGTGAACGTGGGGCGGAGGGAAGTGGTTATGGTTATGGATATTGGGGGCTGGATTATGTTGAGTAGACACAATTAAGCGAAAAATATCCTGTAAAAGTGGCCGCTCTTATTGGGCCCCTGTGCAAATGGTAGCCCCCCGATGTTAAGTGAGGGGTTTCTCCCTCTGAATGCTGCCCTGTTGAATTTCACGTCGGAGTTTCTCCCTCAACCGTGCTGGAGAGGCCGCGGGCTGCTGTTTATTGACACGGCCATAAAAAATGATATGGCTCATATGACCTAGAGGGGAACTTTATGTCTTCTGCTCGCCAGAGATGAGTAGACTTTAAATCTCAAACACACAGAAGCATGCGTTCACTCACACCTTCACGCCCTCACTCATTCATTCACTCCTGAGAGCTTCATAGCCTGTTTATGAGAAAATAGTCGCCGTGGTCCATATTAGAGCAGTTTATATGCAGGTCTACCTTATCCGCTTGTTGGTTTTACCCCAGCTTTTCATTACAGTCTTATGGAGGAATGATAATAGCAGCCTGGGCCTGTAGATAATGGAAACAAGGGCCCAGTGGCATGACTGGAAGCGTTCCATTCACCACGGCGGCACCTCAACAGACTGCAGGGGCTTACATTCTTTCGCTCCATCCCACAATAACATAGAATATCATTGGTGTGAAAACAAACTTTTTATTTTGCTTTCCCAATCCCATCACTGCAAACCTTGTGTTTTATATGATGCAATATGATAATATACAGTAAACAATGTGCACCACCAGATGTTTCTGCCATACCGTTAATACTGTGTCAGGCCATTGTGGGCAATATGTGCCAATATGTTTTACAGAAACTGTAAATAAATGAATATAAAGGGGAAGGAAATTTAAGTATTCATAACTGTGTGCATACAATAAATGACCACTTAACAGTTGCACTTAAATCTATTGGACATAAAGATTACGAGCATTAATAAAGAGCTAATAAAGAGCTAAGTTAAAGACATTACATGCCCTTACAGATAAATCAAGATTTGTTTTAATCTTTACTTTAATCTGTTAAATTTAAATGAGTTCTCCCCAGATGATTTATGTGAGGAAGACCAGAGGAAATTACTGACAAAACTACTTTCAGGCAATAACATAGCCGAACGCTACTAACGTCTTACCAGTTATCATTGTGGAAGTTCAAGGACATTGCATTCCTGCAGTTTTAACGTAGATCAATTCCATATTGTATCATTGTGTTGACATGCAGTGTGATGTGTAATTGAATTAGCGTTTTTTACATTTTGTACTTGAGATACATTGTGACATCAGCTGCTGAGCCCACCTCTGGAGGTCACCTTATCTAAAAGGATTAGCTACGCAGCCTCAAGCCTTTACACGCAGTATGCTTTCTGGATCTAATATTTGAGGCCGTTAGCAGAATGGAGCTGAACGCAAAATGCGCTCATGGCCAATCTATACGCTTAGCCCATCTTTCTGAGTTGGGTGCGCCTTTGGCACGGTGTCCAACCCTCAAGAAGCTGACTGACTGACTTACTCAGCAGTCCATTAGCTAATGATGGGGGGGTGGGGGGGGGGGGGGTGGGGGGGTGGGGGGGGGGGCAGCCTCTCTTCTCCTCAGCCACTCATGTGCCTTTTTTCCAGCTCCTCTTCCCTCCTTTTAGCGTTTGCCTTGCTGCTGATAATACGCTGTAGCCCTCAACACCACAAGCGAAATCCTGCATTTCTGAAAAAAAGGGCAAGTTGTAAAAGTGAGCGATCGCCATGCCGATTGATTGCTGGGCCAATACATTTGGATGTGACCATGGAGCAGTGGTCCTTGGTCTATTATTTTTCCTCTGTAAGCCATGACTGGGGGGGGGGATTGGTGGAATCATATAATTATAGAAATGACGTAATTTCTCAGATGTGCAGTTGATTATAAGGTGATGACATGTTCACAGAGAGGGGGGGGGGGAGACTAAATGATGTGGGGCTTTCCTCCAGAGCGTGCGGTCTGCTTCTCAGATTGACTGTTTCACACGGGAGGTAGAGCGACGACAAGGAAAAGAAAATAGGGTTGACAGGAGTACAAATATGCTGATGTTGTCGTTTACGACACTAAAAAATATCAAAGCTCGTATCTGTCACAGTCTGTCACTGGATGAGTCAAATCTGAATTTGATTTGAGCTGTGACTTTAAATTGTGACGGAGTTTGTGCCTCTTGTCTGTTATCTAGTAAATCAGGACACCTCAGTATGTATAATATTGCTTCTGTCCACTTTAAGGAGTTTCAGTATCACACAACTTGTTCAGGAAAAAAAAAACCCATCTCTGGGATTGTTGATCAGATTCTTTTTGACCATTTGTTTCTAGATAACGGTTCATCTAGATTAAATGTGGTGTTCATACCACCATTGCGTCAGCAGCACGCCCTGACCACACGGTATTTTTCCTCTTCTGTGAGCCCTCCTTTAATGTTTTAAATAGCCCCTGCCATCCCCTGTGCGTCCTCCTATTCCCAACATCCTCACTTGATGCCTGGCTGCACACTGGCCTTCTGTTTCAAGCACCTTCAAACGGGAGCGAGCTGGCGTTCTAACATCAGGCAGGTGCTGCCGTGAAGTTTAACCCGAATCTGTGTTATGATTTTCGCGGTAGTTGCGGGTTCACTGGAAGCCTTCAAATGGACACGTGGACTCTCAAAGTTTCTGTCCGCCAGCTCCTTTTCTTCGCTTGTGCGCGTCTCGATCCACCATAACGTAGACACAGACGAGATGAACTCACTTGAACTTCCTCTGTCTCTTGTCTGTTTTTTTCCTCCATCTCTGCGGTGCAACACCACTTTGAATCCTCTGAGACATGTCGCCACATTTTGCGTCTGTAATTCGCGCCAGTTTGTTTACGAGGATGGACGAACGTTGTAAACAAACTCCAAAGCGACACCCATATTTATAAGGGGCCTCTCGTTTTTTTAGATCATCTGCGAGCAATTTAATCAGGGTAAACAAGCCCCAATGTGGAGAGTGAAATTCAATGTTCTCTTCCCCCCCCGATTGGAATCTCAAGGACTTTTCCCCGTGATATACGAGGGGCCGAGTCTCTCTTTAATTAGCACTGACATCATTCGGATAAGAGGGTGAGAAACAGACAGGGAGGGGACTGATTGACAGAGACTGCAGAGTGAAGACTGCCGAGAAGGTTGGAGGCAAAGTGATTTAGAAAGAATAAAGGGAGACCTTAAATAGATGGCAAAGAACAATTTGCGGGGAGAGAGAGAGAAAAGAAGCCAGGGGGGGGGGAGAGTAATGTTGTAAATCAGCGACACTCTCTCGCTCAAGGCCAAGTGGAATACTGTCACTATTCGCTTATATGAGTTTTTATACTCTATTCAGACCGTTTTAGTATTTGATTTGAAGCTACAACACATTATTATCTTCAGGATACATCATGTTTACATTCATTTATTCTTTTGTATATGTTTTTTCCAGTTCATACGTATGACCACACGTCTGTCCGTGATGCAGTTTTTCTTTAATTTGACTTATAGTGACCAGCTTTAATCTTTCTGAACCAAAAGAACTGAAGTACAGTATATGTGAAAAGAATTAAGGATGGCATTAGTTCAATTGACCCTCGACCCTGAATAGGATAAGCGGTTAT
The DNA here is from genome assembly GCA_032191485.1 of Leptoclinus maculatus. NCBI lineage: Eukaryota > Metazoa > Chordata > Actinopteri > Perciformes > Stichaeidae > Leptoclinus > Leptoclinus maculatus. The sequence continues at coordinate 3,493,623 of JAVDOI010000010.1, forward strand.
GGGTAATTAATGGATGGATTAGTTCAATTATTTAAAGTGTTCACAGCTTACCATTATTAGTTAACAGTTAGTAGTTTTAGTCATTCATAACTGATACTTGTGACGTGCATCGTGTATTGTATAATCTCAGTCTGCAAGAGATATATTTTATTCTGTATGTAAGAGCTAAGACGTTTCTCGCCTAAAGAGGGCTGACTAAAGCTTCCATCACCTGGAGCATTGCTCTCTAACTTGAATGGGTGCATGAATACAAAGACCTGGTCACCCACGTCTTTTTTTTGTATCATCCCTGAGTCACACATATATGCGACGGCTGCTTTCTCTCCTTCACTCAAGACATACTGTATCAGTAACTCATCTTTTTAATTCATGTATTAAAATCTATGTCAGTAACCAGCTCTGCACACAGCAAAATCTTCATCGTTTACAGTGAAACCCTCTCATTGTGGATAAATCAGCATTTCACAGAGTCTCCACCCGAAACCACTTTATATCTCTGGGAACACAGGCTATGTTATTATATCCAAGTAGACTGTACAGTTACCGTGCTGTCTATATTACAGATTGAATTATACTGTCCTAGTCCCGTGCTGACCGCTGTTTGAGGCCATTATGGTCTGATTAAACTCAACACCTTGAAGCCTACATCTGTCTCTTTGTGTGGTTGAACATAAAACACAGCCTGATAGTGTTGCTGAGGGAGGAGAGAGACTTCCTTATTCCCTTAACCCACCCAGATTTTCCCAGATGGTCCAGGGTTTGGACTGGCAACTTTCCAGGCACAGGCTTGCTTCCTTAAACCTCAAGGCCTCCACCACAACACTGCGAGTCCTGCAAAGGTCTGGTAGTCACCTTAATACGTAAATAAAGGGGCAAAGTGTTTTTATCTAGCTGAAACCTCGCTATACATATAAACACGGTAGTCTGTAACAGTACATCTAAGGTTGTTGAGGATTTCTCTTACTTTAACACGAGGAAAAATGCACTTTGTGCAAATAGAAAGGGAAAGCCTTCTCCTCCCTTTCTACTGCGTGTTCATGTGTTGCAATTGGAAATGGAAATTGTTACTTGTAAAAACACAATTATCGAGATACCCGACGGCAAAAAAGTCCAGTCATTTGAAACATAATTGATGGCCTTGGGTTTTCTTTGGAGAAAACACCATAAACAACTCGTGTTGCCAAAGTATCAAGCATCTTCCTGTGCGGAGGAATAGAGAGCCCACCAGAATGTGAACCGCTACTCATGTCGCTACTTGGCTACTGATTGCATTTTTTTCTTCTGCTTTATTCTCTCCTTTAGTTGGGAACCGCAATGCAGTAAATACCAATAAAGCTAATTGTGTTTGCTCTCTTTTCTGCTCTTTCATTCCATCGCTTTTTTTTTTTCAGCCTGGTACTTGGTTACTTGACATAACTCTCATGGAAACCAGTGACATTCATGTTGAATAAAGGTGGTCCAGCTTGGTACTTCTGTGTTATGTGACGTCTCTTCTCTGACTCTGTCAGTGCATCATGATGTATCTAAACCCAAAGAGAAGCAGGGCACTGTTGACACTTTTGATTCCAGTATGTTATACTGTGCACTTAATTGTATTCCCTAATTTTTACTGGTTAGGGAATATTTCATGGTCATGAGATGTCTTGAGATGACAGGGACTGTGGTTTGGATAACGGATGTAAGCAGCAGTCCCGAGAGCTATTCCCAAGGATATGAATGAAAAACGTATGAGCTTAAAGTGAGATAAAATGTACACTTGAACCATACATTAACACACATGTACAGCACTGAGACAGTGCAAGCAATGATCTTGAAGCGAATTCCTGGGATTCATTTCCAAAAATACAACTAATGGCACAGACCAGTGGTCTGCATTTCTCTGGCCAGTTTAGGCTATTCACACATATAACACAATCTCAGTATGTGACTTTTCCGTACCTTGAATGTTATGAATTTCCGATCTCCAGAAAGAACATTTAGTCGTTGTTCACTTTGGCCGAGCTGACAGATGTGCTTCTGTTCCAAGAGTTTAAACAGTGCGTAGCATTAGGCGAGCAGATTGTACGTGTGTCTGCATATTTAGAACACACACGCTATGTAAAAGTGGAAGAGAGGGGTTCTTCACTGACCAAACAAGCCCTTTTTCATCCCACAATGCAATGTGCCTGAGGTGACTGGGGGGCTGAGAAAGTTCCCTCAGCTTTACTGGGTAATCCCTTGATAAATAAACTGGGAAGACAAGACCACCGCTGCTATCTGTAAACCAATACTCCCCGAGAGGAGGGATGGCCCTGGGCTTGGCTGGCTCTGAGCCGATGATATGTGCATAAGGGCGCAGATACACACGGCACTTTTCAGCTGAACACGTTGGAAGAGATCCTGCCGCACACATTCATGGTCAAAATAAATGATTTGGTTTTTCTACTCGTATGCAAACCAAGTAAAAGACACGTAATAAAAACAGTGATCCGTCCTGGGCCCAGCAGTAGAAATCAAATGTCATTGGCTAGCTCAAATACACATAGAATACATGCCTTGTATTTCCCTGACGTCCTCCCATGTGGACTATACACGCATCCCAAAAAAAATCTGCCCCCCACTTCCATCAGACTCTGTCCTCAGGGAATCTTATGAGGAATGCTCTGCAAAATAGCTGAAATTGTGAAGGTATAACGAGGACAAACAGGTGCTCCCCCCCCCCCCCACACCCCCACACCCCCACCCCCACACACACACATGCAAAACCAAGTACTCATGCTGTGCCCCGAATGGGATTTTCATTCTCACGCCATCATCAGGTCAGGGGATAATTGATTCATGGCAGAGGTTCGAGCCCATGTTATTGTTCAACCTGTTGTCTGATTGTGGTGACAAGATCCAACCTATAAGAGCACGTCTCCGTTTCTCCAGAGGATGCTGTTTATTTTCCCTACGGTGACTTTGTGTTCTGTTTACGCTGTTTGTATGCTTAGTTAGGCATGAGAATGTTTTTTGCGTCAGCGTTTTTTTGTTTTGAAATCTTGGCCTTGGTTCAATCCTTTTCCGGCCTCTCCAAAAGTAGCTCTGTGGTTTGGTTTTCAAGAAATATTGGGGTAATACAAACAGAACTGTGGGTGACCTCTTCTTGATGTTCATATTTTACACGGATGTTTACATTTTTTGTCTTTGGAGAATAGCAAAGAGTCACACACAAAGGCAGGTGAGAAATGGCATGGGATTTAAAAGTTCAGTCTGCCTCTTTGAAAAGTTCACAATGACGGGATTAGATCCTGTCTTAATCCTCCATTTTTCACCGCTGCGGAGAAATGATAACCTGAAGCTCTGACCTTTTTAGGATGTTTTTCATGTCCTGAATTGAACCAATCAACTTAAGCGTCATAAAATGTAATTAAAACTTAATGTACAGCCAGTAAGTACGCTCCTGCTCTTTTAAACAATTTGTATCTTACTATATATATAACAATAGACTTTTGATGATACTTGATCATCATATTTGTTCTGTACACTGCTTGGGTATGATATGATATGTTTAGATTAGTTCATTTAGCACATGGCCCAAATCAATGAAAAGAAGAATATTATAATAATACATAATATTATTATATATGAACACATTTTTACACAACATTCACACATTTCACTTCACCTGCCCATCACTCCTTGCTCCTTGCACAGCCTGCCAGCTTCACCACGTTCATACAAATAGACGCACAGCACTGTCGACCTCCCAAACGCTGCGGTCTGGAAATGATGTCATGGGACTGTATGTTGTATCCGTTTTGAATCTCTGGAATTTATGTCGTAGAAATGTATTTTGCTCGATACATGAAGAGGCATAATGGTTGAATTCAGTCTGCCATATTGGCTGAGTACTTAATGTTGCATGCTTACATTGTAAAATGAATCAGCTTTGACATTTATAGCTTCGCTGCTTCTTGGAATTATCACTTTATTTTGTTGCCACAAACACTAGTGTACTTGCCAGTGTTAATAATTCTGGATTGAGCAATGTTGAAAGCCCCGGCACCAAAACATACACTGAACTGTAAATGTTAGAATATCCTTGTTTGCTATTACAAGCTTGCTCAGACGCTCCTAATTTGGTAAACTTCAGTTCAATAAACAACCCATTTCACTAGGTTTGAAATGTATAATTGTTCTAATGAATGTCTGATTACGTCATGTTGTGCAGACGGTACATGCAGCACATGCAAATAGCATGTGACTTAGTATGTTGAGAGGGCTCCACGGCTAAAACAGTTGCCATGTTCTGTCTTTTCTCGCCGTCACAATGTAATGTGTGTGTGTGGCATTATTGCATGTGTGTGTGTGTGTGTGTGTGTGTGTGGTTATGGCCATGTGTGGCTGTGGGCCGCTCCACCACATGTGAGCATGTTTTATTGGTCTGGAGGGAGTTAAGGTTAATGCAATAAAACAACCTTTCCCGTGCCCAACTTCTGCCTTCAGAGAGAATTTAGGACTGAGAATGTGGTCAGAAAGAGAAAGGAGAGAAAGGCCAGAGTGAAGAGTGAAGTGCAAAACGGTGCAACGAAGATGAAAAATGTTCAGGTGTTCTCATAGGCTATGTTGCTAGTTATGAAAGCGCCTCCTGAGCCATTGACAATTCCACTGCCACCGGGAATAGCTGCCTGCTATGTGAAAACCTCCATTTAAACTCCCATTTATAAGGCACACAAGATAGCTGACCTGCCTCAACCCCCCGGAGGGAAAGTGTATTTTTAGCATGCTGGCAAGACACATTTTGTGACCGTTAACACATATTTCAGCTGCTTCCAGACTTGTGGACAGACACACCCCTTCAGACAACCATTTAAACACAGATGCTTGCCAGTTCCTTCCCAAATTAAGTTTATGTATCTGTTTGTGCATTCCATTGTTTTTGCCCCCCCCACACGGTCTGCCCTTAACACTCGCATTGCTGTGTGAGGTAAGTTTACATAATTGCTTTGAGGTGTTAGCTAGTAGGGGATGTCCAGAGTGGATCAGCAGGATTAGCATCCTGAGTCGACCACTGTATTGCTTAATAGGTTTGTATAGACTGTATGTAGCCCGACCAATTTCTGATCTTCTGTTTATTGTCACTCTGTTCTGTGTACCTACAAAAGACTTGATTTCACAGAAAACAGCTCAAAACAGTGAATTATTAAAAGTATTCTTAGTCAAGGAAGCAATATGGTCATCCATCTGTTCTTGTGCACACTGTAGAGTACGTCTTACTGTAAGGATTCCTTTTCTGAATCAGTGATGGATAAGTGGTGCTGCTAAATATCACTTAGTCCTGTTGGACGTCCTTACACGGTACAATGACTCATCCCTCGAGACAAAAGCAGCGCATATACAACGGTTTGCTGTACTCAGTCCGGTGTGTACGTACAAGAGTCATTACGCTCCGTCTCTCTGGCTAATTGAGGACCACTTAATAACACTGGCCGCAGAGGCTTTTAAGCCAATGAGTTGTCATCGATTTGACTTCTCGGGGTTTTCAAGCACACGCCCCCTTCATTCCCGTGACCCCCCGCTGTCACCGCTTGCTGGCTTTAATAGCCACTGGAGACACTCGCCATCGTTGCCAACCGTGCGCACGAGTGCTCACCTCCATGAGGTAGTGGTTTTACATTCACTGTCAGCCCTCCACGGCAATAACTCACTCATCACGGCGTTTGCTTTCATCACATCCCCTCACTTTCACGCCCACCATTTTTCCATGTTGTCCGTTACTCCCAACTCTCTCTGCCCCATAATTCTTTTTTCGCCTCTCTTCAACCCACAATCATTCAACTGCAGTGTAGTCATTCCTCATTTCAAATTGATGGCATCATCACTCTGGAAAGAAACAAACGTGGTTACTTTGAATAACTTATTTTAGTTCATATGCTTTCAACTGCGCAGGTGTCAAGTGGTGGTTTTATGGACGTCCCCCCTGCAGCTCCACCCCTGCTGTTATATGTTTTCCTGAGCTCAACAGGTGTGTGTCTGTTTGCTCTATCCTCCCCACAGGTGGACAAGGTGTGTGGCCTGTCTACTAGCGAGCCTACGAGCATGCAACCCACCAGCCCAGAGGTCACAACCTCGACCGTGACCTCCTCCTCTCTTCCTCCATCTGCTGCCCCGTCCCAACCTCTACCAGAGCAGTGGCTGGGGCAGTTGGCCCACTTGAGGAGGTAAAACAAAGCATTGAACTGAATTAGGATTGATTCAGTCACTTTCCAAAGTTTGATTTCGCCTGTTTGTAAATCAGAATGCCAAAATGCTAATTATTTTTTCGGCTGCAGATTGTTTTTTTTGCTTGTTAAATTAGTTAGACTGCTAAACGGTCAGATGGATGAAAAGTACATTTAAATGAACACTGGTCAGGTCTGTATGACATAGCCTGAGGGGGTTGGCCATTGTTTGTTCACAGCTGCCATCACTTCTCTTTTCTTCATATGGTTAGATGGGGCCCAACACACACATACACACACCCACGCACACATAGTATGTAAATGTAGTGCCTGGCACTAAAGTCCAAGCCCTACACCTGGCCTCTGAGGCAGCCATTCTGTGCCCACAGCAGCTGGCACTGATGTGCCAGGACAGGGAGGAGGTGTGGGGGAGATTAATCGCAACGGACCAACAATTTCCTGTTTACCCAGACGGCCATACCACCAACTCCGCACACCAGCCAGGCCTGAGCTTAAATAGCACCACAGACGAAAACACACATACACACACACACACGCAGCGTTGCCTGCCTGACCTTGTCCCAAAACCATGAATCACTGCGCTGATGCCAGCCTTAGCTGACAGGTCTGGCCTGGCACTGCCACCACCATTCATGGCAACACAATCCAGCTCCCCTTCGCCTTGCTGCCAGCCCTGACCAGAGCACATGTGAGCGCTGGCCCACTTCAGAGACGCGGCAGCGCCCACCGTAGTAAAGGGAGAACAGTGTGCCGCTGAAAAATATGAAACGTGACACAGTAAAGCAACATTTATGTTTCGCTTTAATGGGGAAAAAAATGTGAATGTAGGAGCTCAGCAGAACTTTCTTTGGCGTTCCTTTTGAATATGTAACTGTGTTTGCACATGTGCTGATGTTTGCTTGGGTGTTTGTTTATTGACTTAACATATACATTACATACCTATATCTGTTTCATTGTTGGTGTGGTGTGAGGAGAAAGGGTTATTGATTCATGTGTGGTGTGGCTAGTCTCTGCATGTGCATGTTTAATAACTCTCTTCCAGGGTCGACTGACTATCTTTTTCTCCCTCCTCCCCATGTGTCTTGTCTTGTCATCCTTTTTGTTTCTTTTTGTCCTTCTCTCACGCCCCGCCTTTCACATCCCCGCATCCTCCTTGCTTGCAACAATCTCCCCCGGACTCCAACTCCCATCATTCCCAGCTCGTTCCCCCTGAAACCCTCCAAGAACAATAAACATAGTCTGAGAACACTCTCTAGGTAAGCATGAACCCAGGGGACGTATTACTCTCCCTCTCTCACACACTCTCTCATATTGGGACTCGCATACATTACCTGTCACATTTCATCATCATTGATTGTCTTTTGGAGCGACCGATACATTTTTTCATGTCTCACAAAAACCAAATCCACATCCACGTGGCCTGTGGTTCTCGAACACGGTCTCCTGACTCAGCACATGACCTCCCCATGACCCCCCCCCGCGGTATTTGCTCTGCCTCATTGGGTGGCATCAATGTGTGTCCGATCAAAATGTTATGTCATTGTTTTGCTGCCGATGACAGCGTTTTATATATATCGACAACACGTGTCAAGCAGATCTGATGAAGCAAGCACTTTAACGGCACAGCATAATTGAGAAAAAATGTGCTGACTTAGGGAAGTGGTCACATTCAAAGCCACTCATTTTTCTGCCGCCATCAATATCGTCACGTGTATTTATCACACGCATGTATTGTTGAATGGAATGCAGATACGGTTGGTGGTATGGTACCAAAGTACCGAGTAGCGTGTCCAGCAACCACACCAAATTCATGCCCACAATCACACACAAACACATTTTTCTAAATATTATATTTCTATCTGTTTCTCAGTATATTTCTCATCTGACTCGTGGCCTGTTTTAAAATCGCTCTGTGTCCTTTCCCCATGTGTCTTTTTTTTTTTCCCCTTAGGGAGTTCTTGATGTACCTGCAGCGCTACAAGTCTTTCTTTGCCGCCCTGCCAGAGATGCTGTGCGAAGGGGAGAACGTGGTGGACGACTCCACGTGCTGGAGCGGAGACGACGTGGTGGAGAGGTAAGAGAAAAGTGTTCTTTAACCCCCTCCATTCACTGTCAACTTGAGATTGTGGAAAGTAAATACTTGACGCACAGAGATCATTCTCTCCTGGGCAATCACATTACTGATGTAACTTGCTTTTACTCACTTTGGATTTTTTTCTGCTAAAATTGTCCGATTTTCAATATCATTCCCTTCAGCCGGCTCTTTATTGACTTGTACGTCCGAAATCGATTTTCTTTTCAGATTTAAAAAGACCAGCAGAGATTGATTTGGGTATTTCGACTCGCGCTGCTGTGACAGCAGTTTGTTCTTTGGGATGAGGCAACTTTTTTGTATCTTGTTACTTTGCCATGGCCAGTTAAAAAAAAATAATACAAATAAAAACATTTCTTTTGGCAGCACTTGCGAACTTTAATTTTCTCTAAATGAGTAGATGCTGACTTTGTATGCATCCTTTCAAACAGGTCATCCCTCTGCATATTTGTTTGTGTGCTTGTGTTAGATAATGTCCGTCTGTGAGCCAGTGTGGCTGGCTGTTGTTAATCAATTGGGAAATAAGGAAGCCATTAAATCCATCTCCACATTGAGTGAATGCAGGCATAATAAATAGTTGCTACACTCTCCTGTGTATTATGTTGATGAGCTGCTATCTGTGCCGTTCTCTCTTTTTCCACTCCGTTCTCTTTCTTATATTCATGAGTTGTTTTTTATTTTGTGCTGATTTATAGGTGTGGCCCTAGAACTCTTTTCTTGGTTTTGGGTGCATCTCTCAGAGACTGCAGTACTTACTCTCTGTCTCTGTCTGTCTGTCTGTGTGTGTGTGTGTGTGTGTGTGTGGTTATGGTTATGTGCTTTCTCAGTCCGCATGAGAAGAACAGAGAATTGATGCAGATGACTGAGCCAATGCGAGTCTGTAACTGATTCCCCCTGCTGGATCCGTTTCTTAAACCCTCCAGAAGCTCGGTCCACAATTATGACAAGGTTATGCTCTCCTTCTCCTGCGGTGGCCCTAAAGTGGCTCCCGTTACCATGGCACCCTCAGCTCTTGGCACTGCCGGCATTGGCCCTTTCAGAGGAAAACAGAGGTCCGGGGATGCCTTTTTCCCCCCGCGATCCGCCCTCAGAGTTTGTCAGACCCTTTGGCCCGTGTCCGTTTTGCTTGATTAAGCCATACATTATGCTTTACATGAGTACATGGGAAAACATTAGGCACATGAACAGATGTCTCTGATTCCGAGAAGACCCTTTGATTAAACTCAGTGGTTGGCAAAAGCGATGTTCATGAATAAGTTAGGCTTTAATTAGCTTAGAAGCAGTTAGCTTTCAAAATGTTCTTCTCTTCTCTTCATGTCCTGGCTCGGTACTCTCCTACCCTTCATCACTGCAGAGCATCTGCCAGCGGCTGAGACATGTTGAGCAGACCACGCATTCATCAGGGCCTGTCACATTGTGTCAGCACACAGAGTAGCCTACAGTAGGCAGCCAGCCTGTGTGTGTGCTAGGTCCATGATCAGGAGCATGTGGGCTGGTAAACGGAGGGGCGAGGCAACCAGTCAGCGCCCTAGAACACAAGAAATCTCCAATCTTGTCAAGATACGGCTTCTTTGTTCAAAAAGCAGTTCTTTATATCTGCACCCTGTAAGTGAGTGTGTGCCACTTTTTTCGACAGTGCTAATGGGTTGTAATGGTGTGTTATCACACACTCCCTTGGTGAGAGCCAGGCCTTTGGTTGTGGTGTCAAGTGTTCTTCAGCTGAATGAGAAAAGAGTACCCGACTGAGACATTTGGCACCACTCATAAACTGCTCGGATTGGCCTGTGGCTATTCAGCAAACCTCTTCCACTGTATCTGACTCTGCTGGCATGTATTCGAGAGAGAGAGACAGAGAGAGAGAGAGAGAGAGAGAGAGAGGGACCGGACAGGGCATGAAAAGGGAAGGCGCTTTGGTGCCGTGGTGCCCCCTGTGCCTCCCTGTGCCCCTGATGAGGGAAGCATGATAGAGTGATGTGGGGGTGGAGGGCCTTGGCAGCATAAAGACCCATTGTGGAGTCAGCGGAGTGGGGCACAGCCCTGCCGTGGGGACCCCCAAAGCCTGGAGGGGGAACAAAGACCCTCCTATGAGGCTGCATGGGAAAGACTTGGACATCGCCGCCGCTGCTACTGCCACTGACCGACCGCACCATGCCTGGGAAAAGTAGCTCGAGAGCAGCACAGCAGATGAGAGAAGGGTGGGTGGTGAGAAAATATGACGCGAGAGATGAGAACAAAGCGTGTGAAGAAGACACCAATAGTATCGTCGGGAACATGCTGAGCTGCTCTGGCGTCAGCAACGCGTCATAGTCTTGACTTGCTGTGTGGTGGGCACACAAAGCCTCTGAGGGCTCTGTGGGTTTTTTCCCACAGACCACGTAGACACACAAAGGCAAAACACAAAACACATATCAATCCACACCGGATCCATATGCTGTTCAACAGCTGGAAGGCATATTCGTTCAGACACAATCATACAGCGCTTCAGGCAAGGATGCACACATCCACATGTGAGAACACACACACACACACACACACACACACACACACACTTGTGTGTTGCAATACTTCAAAGCACATGAAAGGCATTGGGGATTGAAATTCCCTTCGTCTCTTCATTCAGCGCCCGATGACAGAGGGGCGAGCGAGGGGCAAACAGTTGTACTTGCGACTAAAAATGCGTGTTGGCATGCGTTCAAACATCCCTGAACATTCACAGCGTCACATGTGTGAATACTTTGCACCGTCTTTTCCGGAAAGATAAGATCAACCAAAAATGACCGCATTCTTTATTTAGATTAGGCAGTTATTGGACAGCTATTGTAATGGTCTTATCACAAACGTAGGTAATTCATTGCCATCTTTCTACACTGTTATCATTCCACTGTAATTACCATCACTGTTTTCTTTTTCGACACACACACTTGCTGCAGGCTGTATAGCCACAGTTATGGCATCGTAAGGACTTTATTAGTCCCTTGACTGAAAACACATGAGGAGGTAACCTCCAATGAGGGTTTAATTAGACAACAAGTTCTTGTTAAATTCCTCCCAGACATAACCAAACCCAAAATAATTGGGTATGGATGGTAAATCGAGGGTAATATTGCAAATAAAAAATATTGCAAATATTGCACACCTGCTGTAAGTGTTCAATTTTGTAATGCATTTTTGTAAAGGATAATTAGGCTTCTTGTGCGTTTTAGCCCACACCGTTTTTAAATAGTTATTCATATTTAAAACCATGCCTATTCCTGAATGATTATAACTTTTGTAATTTAGAATCGTCCATTTTTTATTTATTTTTTGGACACTTCAATCAATGCAATCCTCACAGTGTTTTGTCATCAGTCATTTTGCTAATATTTGTCAAAAACTGAAGACGACTCTCTCCGCATGCTACTCGACAGGACACAACCTCTCACACACACATTCATATAGAGCATGTGGGGGCGGTACTGATACAGACAGATAGCTTCTCTATCAGCATGCTTGCATGTTTTGAAGGTGAGGCTAGTGAATCGAAAAAAATATTCACACAAAGCGAAATGCAACGGAGGAAAACAACTTTTTATTAGATCAAAAAAGAACATAATAAAGTAGCTGGCTGGACTTAAATGGAGTAGTCGACTGGTTTGGCCGGCGCTCATGGAAGGTTCTGCTACTCATGCATTATGATACTGCTGGGTGTGCCAGCTATAGATTTAGATGGCACAGACGCATCCGGGCACATCCACGGCCACTTGGCCGCTTTGAACCGCCGAACTCTGCATACACTGCATGTGTTCAGAAATGACTTGAAGATTTAGACTTTGGCACTGCATCAGCATTTCTCTGACCGACAAACTCTTTTGGGATTCACTTTGTTTTGAGATGATTCACACAAACATATAGAGGCAGAGTTTATAGTCTGCAGAGAGGGAAAGAAACAATCTTCCTCCTGCCAAGTAAGTCAGCAGTCAGAGATCTTAATGCTGTAGGGCATGTGCAGATGTGTGTGTGTGTGTGTTCTCCAGTCAGAAAGGAGAACTCATAACTCATCACTATACTTCGGAAATAGATTGTTAAGTTTTTGGATTGGCTAAAGGGGGGGATGGACCGACAGACAACACGGCAGTGTGAGTGCTTCTGAATGCCTTGCATTTTCATAGGGTTATGACAATCTGTTTGTTTATCATTTTGACATCTGGAATCCATTGTGTTATTGCAGGGAGAAGCAGGGAGAAGCAGGGAGAGCGCTGCGCCGGGCAAAGCCCTCACCCCTCTCACTCGTACTCACTTTCTCTCCTTCTTCCAGTCCCATCAAGTCAGAGTTTTTTTTTTTTTTCTTTTTCCCCTTCGCTGCTGTCTCCGTGTTGGTCTTCTTGGGTCAGAGGAGCTCAGTTCGAAAAAAAACGCAAAGGAGTTGGATAATGAAACTCCAGCAGAGGGGGCATATCAATAATAATAAATGAATCACTATGCAGAGGAAGGACATTCCCTGCTCTGAGCCTGCGTGTGCTGTGTATGCACGTCTATGGGCAGAAGTCACTTCAGTGTGTACAAGTTTTATGTAGACATTAGGACAGACATGATGGAGTGGTGGCACAGTGGAGTCATGAGAACAGTTGACATCAGAGACATAATGAGGTTGTGGAAATACATGCATTGACTTCATATCCTTTTTTCTCCTGCTCCAACCTACCCTTTCACCTCGGCCATTTGCATTTGGCGTCTGCGTCAGACCTCTCAGTCCTTCCTCTCTCCCTCCCACAATCCCTTTTTTTTTTCTATCTCTCCTTAGCTCCGATTCGGCGGCCCATCCCTTTCCCATAACCCTGGGCTGATGCCTGGGACCTCGGCATGACCCGCTCTACATTACTACATTGCTTAGACTTGTCTCTCTTTGGGCCTGCATCCTCGTGTTGTGTGTGTGTGTGTGTGTGTGTGTGTGTGTGTGTGCGCAAGTGAGAGAAAAAGAAAACAACAGCGATCATATTGCAGTAACTGTGCGTTATTTATTCTTTCTCTGGATTGCCAGAGTTTGGAGTTATGGTTTTTCTAAATCTGTTGCTGTGCACACGAGAATATGGGGGGGGGGGGGGGGGGGGGGGGATGTTCTTGGCCTCACTGTACAATCCTTTGCCAATGTGGGACTCAACGTGCCTCTGAGTGAAGAGTGTTTATGTGTTTCGGCCTCCTCAAGTTTAAGTTTTATGGTGTGCCTTGTGCCTTATTGTATGTTTGGTAAATATCCTTCCAACTCCTTCCAGTCTCGTCCTCGTCACTTTTACAGAAGGGACACAGTTTTTACTGCCTCCCCCTTCTGTTGTGTGTCCAGCCGGTGGAGTGGGTTGAGCTAATGTAATTAAAATGCCACAATAGACCGGCATGTTTTACTGGAGCAGTTCCTACTGGGCGAGGTAGACAAAAGTGCACCCGCTAACCTCCGCGCTTGCCCACTGGCAAGGCATCAAACTCATAGCAGGAAAGGAGGACGAGAAGGAGAGGGATGGACGTGCTGGGGAGGGGGAAAGGAAGTGTGGATGTGAAAACAATGGGTAGAAGGAGAGATGCACTGATGGATGAGGGATGTAGGTCAGTGGCAGCAGGAAGCAGTGGCTTTAGGAGAGCCCTCTGTCTTTGGGACTTAATTGCCTCTATGAGCCTGTTTGAAGTCCTCACTGTTGCGTGTCTGGGTGGCAGCCAATAGCGGTCGGTGTGGTCTGCGTGCGTTCGGGAGGGTTGTGTTTGCCTCTCGAGCACTTTTTTTGTATTTCAGTTTGACACGAATTTCTGACGCACCGCGCAAGCGAAACAAAGGACAAAACCCCCAAATGATGTCGGCACCACATGATGACATGCAACCCCCGCACATGAACGCCACACCGCCAGAAATATTACGTGTGAAACAGAACAGCCGACGATTGAGGCCTCCCAGGACGAACCCTGGATTTCAGAGACAGTTTTTTATCTCGTGTCGTAAAAATTGCTCTTTAGAGACACCGCAGTTATGCAACGAAAGTGCTCGGCACACGCTCCGCGCCGCTTATCACGGTGTCGTAATGCTGGAGCTGTCTCTGCCTGTGTCAACAGTCTGGTTCCTATTTCAGACTTTCAGTTTAATTTCTGCTGCTTTGTTTTTTACAAACATACAAAATGAGGTTGCATTATACATCAAAATCTCTTGTGATTGTAATTTCTAAAAGGGTTGAATTTGATTCAATGTGCCTGACAAAGGAAACCACACGTTTGCCACTTGCTGCAGTTGTCAACACAGAGAAGAAATGTAGTTCTCAGGTTAAACATCCCCACGGTATGAGAAAGGCTTCATAAATCTGACTTTTACCATATCAGAAATACACACTTACTGACTCAGTCAGTTCGGTGTGCATTTTAACACTCTTCAAAGTGAAGAGAAAATCCACTTTCAAACCTCGGCTTTGATCCATCAGACTATAGCCGCGGTGACACGGGATTATGGCCTCATAGACCATCACGTATTTCTGTGTGCCACACTCTACACCCCAACACATTCACACACCCAACACACATCAATGCCCACACAGCATGATCATGTCTGACTTACAGAGGCTGAACCTCTCTCTGTAATGACTATTTTTAGGGACAGCGTTATCCTTTTTCCTGGGGGATACAGCAGACTTGGCTAATGTCAGCTAGAGCTTGATTGAGTGCAGCTTTTTGTCCGAGTTTTCGTGTAATACAATGTATACCTGAAAGTCTGAATTTTTAGGGGCCCGTGGCGAGCATCGGCAAGATTCCCTGTAGAGTTTTAGCGTGAATGTGTGTACCAGTTTAGGTTTTCAGTGTGTGGTATTTACCATCGGAGTGAGATTCCGAACAAGACGTCTGGTTTGAATCCAATTGCCAGTTTAAGCGTTCGAGTCCAAGTTGTTGTCTAAACCAGCGGACAAGTATGTGAGTTTAAAATGAAAATGAATGACAGGCACGGGAGGAGAGAGGGGAAAGCTAACAAAACCAACTCTGTACAAACAACAAAAGTACAGTACACTACTGTGGAGGGTGTGTGTGTGTGTGTGTGTGCCTGTGATCTGTGCTCAGTGTGTGTGTGTGTGTGTGTGTGGTAACCTGAAACCACGGGGAAAACGTTCCTAGAATTCCGGGTGGGTTTGGTGTCGTGGCTCGCTCACTGGAGCCCCCTGAGTGGTGCTGGGAATGCGGCCTCCGCACGGAAGAGCTGGAAAACGAAGGGAAAGTACCCCTGTGTGTGTTTGAGGTCAGAGCAGCTCAGCATCTCATCACAACAGGTAATTTCCTGAAGTGTCGGTGAACTGACAGAGCACGAGTGTACGTTATAAAAGGTACCGGATAAATACAAGATAAGAATCCAGTCATTGATGGGATGTGAAGGCATTTTTGCAGCGTGTGTCTATTTGAGTGACGGAGAGAGATGCACGAATCCTATTTAGACAGTTAATGAAGACAATAACCTGTTCATGAAATGCTTTCCTGTCAGATTTATTGTTGTGTTTTTGTACGTGGAAGGCAATGGAGAGCAGTATTCCAATATGTGGAACGTGTTTTTGACACAAACAAATGTAACTTCAGATTTGAACCAGAAATTACAGATACAAAAAAAAAAAATACGGGAAAATGACAGCAGGGAAGCTAAAAATGGTTGATGGCGTTTGCTGGAGATGATGACAAGGACACCAACATAAGTATATAGTTGTACAAGAATGTGACTTTTCTATAGCCTCAAACTATCACCAGCTCCATAATCCCTTTAGATGAGAGGCCTGGCAAAATTACAAACGCTTTGTAATTTATTGGAACGGGTAAAGAGCATAAAATGCCAAGGAGGGAGGGGCTAATCTAAAAAAAGTGACAGTTGTCAGTGACTCTGCACTCTAGGGACAAATTTGCTCAGTTATGGTCCGAGCCTCTTAACCCAAAACCCCAGACTTGTGATGATGTGTCCAGTTTCCAATCCGCGGCTGATTGACAGATACGCCCGATCGTGAAAAAACATGATACTAATGACTGGGACTTCTGCCAAGAAAGCCATTTTGGCAATGTGTTTGTCAATGCAACCATCTGCCTGACTTCATTTGGATGGCTGACCTTTGCCCTTCTTCTCTCTTGCCTTGCGGTACAGTCACTCCTCTCCTTTCCTTAACCTTAACAGAAGTTTGCACAATCTTGCCGTATATAATCCCATATATGTTATTCTGGTGTCAAGTAGCTGTAGTTAAGCTGCCTCCATATCTCTCCATCTACAATATGCTCTCAAATGTCCATCTCACTGAGCGCCTGGGGACTATTTTCTACTTGTGCGTGAGTGTTCGGGGGAGGAATGCCGATATTCTGATTGAATACAAGCTTAATAGATGCACTGCGTGGCTGTCTGCGTGTGCGCATGTGTTCCTGGCAGAGGATGGGTGTGTGTGTGTGCGCTTTGCAAGCAGCAGAGAGTCTGACCCCTGACCCCGCTCACTCAACACCCTCGCAAGCCCTCTCCACTCTCTGTGCGGGTATGTCTGAGTATGTGGATGCCTGTGTATGTTTGTTGCCTCGAGTCAAATGTACTCGGTGTTTGAGTTGAAACTGGACTGTTTGCACTTGAGTGCTCTTTTGCTTACACGGGCGGCATATACAGTGCAGTCCAGATGTGACATCACGCCTCCCTCTCTCCGCGTTCGTCCCCGTTTAGGATACACTTCGTACACTCTGCTGTAAGTCAAAGCTGTGAATTGCCCAAACCAGCCAGAACGTACACATTTGTATGGAAGCACATAATGTCGTTGACGTGCGGTATATTTAGTTTTATCCATGGTGGACCTCTTGAATGGTGTTTTTAGTTTACACTGGAGCTGTCAGCCCCTAAGCACTAGATCACGCCATCCTGGCCCGGATCAGACAGACAGACAAACAGGTGGTCGTACCACACCAGAGGATCACGGTCCGCTCCACCCGTCTGTGCTCCGGGGCAAAGTTTACTCTGCTGGCTCTGCCCCTGCCTGCCCTTGTCTGCCTTCCACACACCAACTGCCCCTCCAGCTCCCCCCAGACCTCTAACCTCAGTTATCCATGCCCTCCTCGGCATGTGGGCATGTGGCTGGAAAGGGGCACGGGGGGGGGGTTTAGCTTCAACGCTCTAGGTCTTGTAACTTCTCCCTCGCTCTCTTCCTCTCTCCTATTTCCCTCCTCCCTTCTGTAGTGTCCGTGCTCTGTCTCTGTAATCACATCTCAGTCGGGGGGGGGGGGGGGGGGGCAGTCCCCATCTGTTTTCCCTTCTCTGTCACTTTCTCTTACGTGCATCACTTATCCCCTTTGTCCCTAAAACAAACAGGCAGTAAAGTTGAAAGCAGCAGAGTTGTCTGGTGAAACTTTGTAGAAATTGGCTAATGCCGCCATCTACTGGGGAACAAACTGCATTGAAGTAGGTTCATGTTTAATCAATTCACGCAAGACGTTATGAGGTTTCAAAATGTATTTGAGAAATGAGTGCAAATCAGTGAAATTGATGCCACACAGTTTTGCGTCGAGCAACCTCTATCTCTTGTGCTGGTGTGGGATGGAAATCTGTGAATTTTTTTCTTGAATCTTGCCAACTTGACTTCTTTGAGCTAAAGTTATGTGTAGGTGCTGTAGATTTGGTAATTTGCAGACACTGAAAGCTGCAGTTATGCTAAAAAAAGATATGTAGGCCAAGACGGGCACTTTTGGGTTTAGGTCTAAAAGGATTAACCACCACTCGATTTAAATTAATACACAGGGCAGCTGCATCCTCTAATTAAATTCAGCTCTGGCAATGGGTTCACTGTCAGCCACGGTTATTGCAGAGTGGCAGAAAATAACACATCCTCTTCTAACTTGGGATATTCAAATTTGTATTTAAACTTTTTTTTTTAACATTTTAAAGATACGCCTGTGTAGTTAAATCTGTGGATTCAAACACAGAGGAGGCTGTTTGTGCATGTTCGTGAGGAATACATAGAGGCGTGCGAGTGTGTGGGGAGCATATGCACGAGAGAAAAGTAGTTGTCTTTGTCAGGAAATGATGCTTGCTTGCCTTTGCATGTGATTTGCGGGTGTGGGGCAAGGCGGACATGACTTGTTCTTGTTCCGCCAATCTAATGGGGCCGCATAATCTTTTCCCAGAAGTCTGTGTGGTCTGTTGAGTCAGCCTGCAGTAAGTCTGCTGGTGGATCGGAGCAGGCGACACAGAGAGGTGGGGATCAGTTACACCCAGTGACAGACACAGTCGGGACAAGGCCTGGGAATATCCTCAAAGCAAACCACGGGCCAATTACAGCTGTAATCTATATAACTGCCACCTATTAAAGCTTGCACATAAAGCTTTAAACGCTATAGCCATGTCGTATGTGTCTCTGTCTGTCTCTTAGCACGAAATGAAGAAGCGCTTCATTTCGTAATCTGTTTCACTTTCATGTAACCAAGTAGTCACATTGATTTGTAGTTGTGGAGAGGGAGCGAGGGTATCTGCTTCCCCTCACTTCCGATGAAGAAAGTGTATTTAATTAGCTTAACATTAAAGTTGTGAAGAACAATTTCAGTGGCTAGCTTACAGTGTTCAAAAAAACGGTTTGTCTCTACCTGAGGATGTGTCATGATTGGTGTGGTGATATTCAGACGTGATGGTCATTGTAATGATGCTATGTTTGAATACAGTACCTCAGCAGCTCACCAGGTGGCGCTCTGAGGCCCACCAGTGGGAACTGATTTGAGTTGAGGTGATTTACATCCATGTTCAGCAAATTGTTGAAAAAATGTGTTTAACTGGTCAAAAGTCAGTGCACCCTCAACTGCGACTAGTTGCAATGCTACAAGTGATGCACGGAACTGCCAAAACCCCCTGAATGATATTGTGACAGACTGAGATTATCAGGGAGGTTTAGTGATCTTTGGACGGTTTGAACAGTCAGGTTTTGCATGAGACTAGTATCAGAAAGATCTGCCTGTAAGCCATGAGAACCATATCTTACACTTAAGACACAAGCTTAACATGACCTTATGATGATGTTTAAAGTATTATTCGCCTGATGTCGATGGCTTTTCAGTACACAATATTGGCCACACGGGCGCAGTGTGGAAGCATATTTTGCTCCCGTCAGACCAGCAAACCAAGTCTGAAGGTATTGTCCTTGTACTATCCTGAAATGTAGTCCAATTACAGTCATTTATAGTTTGTGATTTTCTTCCTGCATGAGGAAGTATCTCATCCCTTCACTATTATATCAGTATTTGGAGGCAGAACTCAGTGTTGGATCTGGTGGCTTTGTACAGAGAGTAGGAGGGTATATACATTACACCGTGCTGCAACGTTTGATTTGCTAATGTCAGGATTTGTTTACACCGCCGCAGTGATGAGGAGAAGAGAGCGAGAGTGTGTGTGTGTGTGTGTGTGTGTGTGTGTGTGTGTGTGTGTGTGTGTGTGAGAGAGAGAGAGAGAATGTAAGGAAGATAGCGGATGGAACAGCAGTTTGTTGGCAAGAGCGAGTCACTTACACTGAATTAATTCAGCTCTTTACCATGATTGTTAGATAAATCGATACTTGTTCATTAGCCTGGAGTAGCATTGAAATGAAACATGCTTGGCTGTGCGTAGGCCTATAATGGGCTAATGATGAGCCAAACTAGATATTGTAGACATCGCCCAGCCTGAAGACGGAAATAGAAAATAGACAAGTAGAATTATAGCCCTGATGATGAGTACCAAACGCCTCCTGCGTACGAGGTAATCACAGTATGTGATTACCCGTAAGTGTATTCGCATGCTAAGCTAATCACTATGCCTAGTCATAGATCATTTTTTTCCCATCTCTGTTTGTCCCTCTTTAATCTCACTGCCCCTCTCTCTTGCCCGGTCCTCTGTTCCTGCTCTCTCCTCAGCGTCGGCCCAGGTCACAGTGACCTAGAGAGCATACCAAGGCAGGACCAGACTTGGGCTGAGCCGTAGCCCACAAGACAGAGTGCTTGTTGAGGTGGCCTTCAGCTGGGCCTGTTGCCTACCACTAACAACTTCTGAATTTAAACTTTTTTTGGCTTGACGCTTCCAGGAAATGCAAATGTCACCTCGGTCAGCGGTGCACACACCCAAAACCAAATCTCCCTCTGGAAATTCAGCAGCAGTTTTTTGTTTTTATATTAATTTGGCACTGAGCATTTCGGAAATCCCAATTCTAAAGAGAGCTCCGGCCTGCTATTAGCAATGGGCCCACAACTCTCACCCACGCCATGGTCTACTGGCCCAGAGGGCACTGGGGTCAGCTTTCATCTCCATCATCCCACCCCCCCCCCCCCTCCCCCCAACAAGCTGACAAGACACATCAAAACACAGAGACAAGCAAACATTCAGACAGGCCGCTTAGCTTCACCACATGGAGCTCTGGTCACTGTAAGAAAGAGGGAAATGTGCACGACACAAATGAAAGGAACATCTGAATGTAATGATTGTGCGTGGAAGCTATATTCCCCTCAGGAGTGATCAGTGAAAGACATATGTGTTGGTAGTTGATAGGCAAATTAAAAACAGGGGGGGGGGGGGCGATATTGATTGGATACTTGACCTGACCATATATGTGTATTTGATAGCATTACAAAAAGGACACAGAAAACAAACATACTGCATGAAGGCAGTGATTCATAAGTGCAGTAACACATTTTATTGGACTGTAGAGGACAGGCTTTCCCTGCCTAATAGCCGTGAGTAATTTGAGCCGTTATACCTTCAACCATATAGCTGTTACAGTGCAGCCACTCAATAAACCAGCCCTGGTCTTGGTAAAATCACCCTGGGACCTCTTAAGAAGCGGCAAAGCAGTTGAGCCCAACACAGTGGTGTGTAATTCCAACCCCCAACCACACAGCCATAAACAGCCATATTTCACTGGTTCTGCAGCACCACAAAGACAGATATACGGCCGGCTCAGCACAGGTGTCGCGCCTCAGGTGAAGTCCAAGACAAAAACTGTGAAGATTCATTAATGTAAACGTCCCGGACAAAAATGTTTCATCTCAGCTAAAGTGACATAACCACCGCAAAGTTAGCGTAACCGGAGTTACATGCAGCCTGTGGACTGTTTGTGTTTGACCGTGAAGCCCCATCATTAAGAGTTAAGAGAAATGTCTTCTGCACTTACTGCAATTACTCTAGGGTGGTTGGTTCCCAACCTAGGGGGCTAGGACCCCCAAGGAAGTCGCAAGATGATAGGACGTGAGAGTAGAACAACAACGGCTACACAAAATGAGTTATTAGTTTAGTCACTTTTTTTTCAGAATATTTACTTTTCTCTTGCAAATTGCTTTGAAAGAAAATTGGTTGAACTGGTTGCAACTGGTAGAGGTATGCAATCTGCAACAAGGCGTTGCAAGTAGACAATTGCTTTGTTTTAAGGGGTCAAAGGTCAAAATTGTTGGGAACCACTGCTCTATGTAACATACTGTAAGTTCAAGGCAATCATTGACATCAGCAAGGGCGGATGAACCGAAGATGAAGGATCATGTGGGCAAAACAAGTTTAAAGAGTTTCATGTCATCTCATGATTAGTCATGCAGACACTTCCCAAAACCCAGGGAACAGCTAGTCAGTATGAAATCATCAAAACAGCTTCCAACCTACTGCAAAACAAGAGAGATGAGATTTGCTGGGTTTCAGCAGCTGACTTAAGTTTTTGAACTTGTTTTGGAGTTGCCAACATCACGGCTGTGCCTGTGCTGCTTTATATTTCCGACCCTCCCTGACTCTGCCTACATGTCTGACTCATCATCCAACACAGAAGCTTGCCAGGCTGCATAGAAGCATGACAGGAGGGCCCACTGGGCTACCGGCCACGTCCACAGAATAAGAGGAACTGGGAGCTTCACAAAATGTTTGAGAAATAATTTGTCTCATTGCCTGAAACTACAGTCAAAAGAAAAATTGACCAGCCTTTTTTTTCGGGGGGGGGGGTTGTTTTTTCTAGTAGTTGAACTTGAAATAACTTTTCTCAAAGTCGGCCTCGTTACCCACAGTGTCGCAGTGTTTCTCATCATCCGGTAGGTTGCTGTCTCACCGGGACGATACCGGCCACAGAACTGTTTCTCTTCCAAATCCCCGCGCTGTCAGCTGGCACGGACACACGAGGTGAGGTCAAAAGATAGGAGGAGGCAGACACAGAGAGGGTGAAAACACAGAGCCGTTGTGAACAGAGCATGAGTAAAACGAAGCCAAGTCTGCATGGCTCAGGTACTGCTGAGACTTCCGTGTGACTTGCAGCTACTGGTGGCGCTCAGCGTTGTTCATGTGGTTACCAGCTGGGTTACAAAAGACGGCAAAGGAGAACAAAGAGAGAGAGAGAGAGCGGCACAGAAATCAAGGGGAAGAAGTGAGATGACTTGAACCGAAGACGAGGCCTCTCGGTTGGACTTTGAGAGATTGTTTAACAACACAAAATAATAGGTGGGAGGGGAGGGAAAGGAGAGAAATAGAGCATAGAAAGAAAAGCACACTGTTTAGAGCTGTGCCTGCCCTGCAGATGCCCTCTCGCGATCTGTTGCCGTTTCTCCTTGCACATTTAATGACTTGAGTATTTCCTCTCCAATAAAGTTGTCTTTAAAGCACAGCACGCTTCACCTCATACTGCAGTTTGAACATCGTCTATAAGAACGGCCAAAGATCTTGCTGGTGCTTAATTGTGTATATAGCTCGATGTTTGAAATATTTATTTTCACTGTGTTTATCGTTGGGAACTTACGATAAACTCAGGCTTACCACAACAGTTTGTGGTAAGCCTGAGTGCGCCGTGTGTGTGTGTGTGTGTGTGTGTGTGTGTTTTCACATTGCATTAAGTCGCACCGGCTTGCGAAACATTCAAACGTGTTTGCACATGTGCACATATGTCATGTTGATTAAACCTTCGCGAAGCGGCTTTTGACTAATTGCACGTTCACGAGCGCAGTGTTGGTACAGTGACTGGCTGCTAATGTCACACAGTGTGTGAGAACAGACTGGCCTTTCAGAACAAAACCTCCTGTTCGGAGTATTTCGACATGTCCAAGCCCCGCTCGTAAAGCTGGCTGCAGACATCTAACTCAGCCCCTTCCCTTTGCTCTCACTACTGGAGTCACTCGTGACTTCAGGTCCTCTCGTTCCAGGAAGAGAACGTTGTAATGCTATATTTTACAATTTCATGAGCGTAAGCGTTATGGTGAGTCGAGTGTTTTCGTCTTACGTAGACTTATGAAATCCAATCAGCAACAGACATAAAGATATGGAATCTACCACTGTGGATATGTGACACGAGTATTAGCTTAAATAAAGATATTAGTACATTTCATTGCTACTCTATTGCTGCGTGTTTTAAGTGAAAAAGCTGCAGAGCGAGAATTTGAACTCTTTTAGTTGCAAGTGTAATGATGGCGTCGTGTTAATTGCCACTTTGCTAGATCAGACATCAAACGTGTAACGGGGACACTGCTTGAATGTGAAATCATCTTTGTGAGTAGCAGCAAAAAAAGAAATGTCACGAAAGATGTCACAAAGAGAACCAAAGCCTTGAAGATAAAAAAGCTACAGCTGGCATGCCTCAATGTGTATTAATAATCCCAGGACTCAACACATGTTCAATCTTGTACATCCACAACAGGCGGGGAGGTTTTGGGAGAGGCTTTATTAATCATGATGAACCAACAATTTGCTGTTTACCCTGACAAGCAGCCCCACCAGCTCTTAATCCAATGCCCTCCGCAGCTGGAATGGCACCCCCCCCCCGCCGCCACAAAAATACACACACACTCGCTCAGATGAAAGCGATCTCATCTCCTCTTCATCATGACTCATTGACACGTGTGCTCTCCTCAGTTTGCTGTGATTCAGCCTGATGTTTGTTCCACGGAGGAATCGTTTATCTAAATCAATTTACAATGTGGATATGTGACCTCCAAAGATGTCTCAGGTCTTATGTTTAGGATATGCAGAAACAACACTTTAGTCCAATTAGTCAAACAAATATAAATCATTCAGTACTGCACTGAATGAATTGAAGAGTATGTTGTTAGTAAGGCTTGTATTGTCAGTCAGTAGTAGTTCAGTTACATGGCACAGAAGGCCTAAAAATCATGCTTTTTAATTGTAATGCCACCTTGAGGACAGATCCCCTACGACCTGTACAGTTCAGTCTTTACTGTACATTCTGCCAAGTGTCTGCCAGATTTATTTGAATTGCTTCAGAGATGATTCTCAATAATTGCTCAGTATATGTCTATATCACTCAATGATATCATCCTATCGATACACCGCATCCTGCCGTTGATAATGAATCTAATAAACTTGAGGATTTCATGAAGTGTGCTGTTTTTTTTTAGCTTTTCGTACGAGATGAGAACTGATTCTAATTACAGAAGATCCAGATAAACAGTGCACTTGAAATTCCTGGCACGGAAATGTCAAGCTCCGAGCACGCCGTGTAACCTTGGTGAGCTTTTTAATCCAGATGCGAATTTTGAAAGCGCATCAAAAATATCAACAGAACTGCCTTTAATCATCTCAGAGATGATGTACAACCAGTTCTCTTCCCTGCCAGATACGAGTGCATAATCTCATTAACCATTGGGATCCTGGCAAAGACCTCTGCTGACAGCTTGTGGTATGAATGCAATTAAGCAATTAGATATTATACAAACCAACAGGCCTACCTGCTGTACGTTTATGATTATCGTCTCCAGTCATCATGGTGCTGTATGTTAAACTAAAATAAAAACTAATTTACACTAAAAAAGGTTCAGCTGGATGAGAAAGTGTTTGTTGTTTGTTGTGCTACATTTGTTTCAAAGGGAAATGTGAACAAGCCATGAGAGCTCGGAGAGCTGTAATGAGTTTTACAGAAAAAAAAAAAAGCAATGTATGGCAAGATGTGACCTTAGCTGAGAGAAAACAGAGAGAAGAAAACATCGAGCTAATTGAATCCCTGGTGAGTGGGCTCGTTAAACCTTCCAGTGAGAACTGAGCACCGATGAAAGACCAGAATCTTCTAAACCCAAGGCCAATCCACTAGACTCCCCCTCACTCTGGCTACGACCAACCTTCTCTATACCTATAATCACATGTAATAAACATCCTTGAAATGTTTATATCATAGCTTTGTTTACACCATATACACCGGAAGGTTCAGGCACATGAATGCACTCAAAATGCATACATATTTATCTCCCTGTATACCTTGAAAGATAAATATTGCATTTTTTTTTGCTTCTCTGCCTCACAGCCCACGAGAAAAAAAAAGATCACAACGGTTCAGTTTGGGGTCAGCGTCGGAGAGCGGAGGTCGCCGCCGGTCTGCGCTCCAGGCGGAGAGAAAGACGAGAACAGACAAAAGCTGCCTTTAGGACAGTGCATCAATTGGGCATTCACAGGGGAATGAGTCAATAACGGAGTCAGAGAGCCATGAGTCAGACGCCGTGCATGTGTAGGTAGTCGGTTTGTTTGTTGAGGTTGAACATTTGAGACCGCCAGAGGAGAGTACGGACTGTTGATCGCAGAAAGCTGTTATTCACATCATTCAGCTGCCGCAGTCTTCTTACACCGTCTTCTAGCTGTTCACAGTCACACTTTAATTCATTTGGACATGAGACTATAGTGAGAACTATTTTGAAACAGAACGTTATTGCCATTGGCTGGAATCTTATCACAGCATCAGATGTCTGCTCCAGATATACGTCCCAGACATTAGCGGCATTGATTGTCTGTCTATCAAGGTAATCTGCTGCGGGATGTCCTGCCGTGTCAGTCGTCCCGTCCGCTACATGATATCAAACATAGCCTGCAGTGAAACGTTCCAGGCCTACTAACACGCTGCCAAGCTCGCCCTGACACTTCCCTTTCATTAGCATCCCATCTGATGAGCTCATTTCCGCGCCAACACTGTTATCCCGAGCCAAGCCTGGAGACAGACACGCATATGCTGCCTAACACACACAGGCCCCCACATTTCCACCCACTGCTCGGGGAGCTGTTTGATTCGTCACTTTATCATTTTTGTCAGTGAGGGGAAGTTGAAAGTCCGAAAGCTATCGATTGTTCCCATCTTGACAAGAGAAGATTCAGAGCCTCTGGCAATTAAGAGCTTCAATTGTCGTCAGACAGCGGTTTGTGCGTGTGTGTGTGTGTGTGTGTGTGTGTGTGTGTTAGGCTCAAGGAAGGGTTAAAGGGGGGTATCCACTTTGCAAATACACTAAAGAGAAAGAAGCAATTTGAAGGAGGAAGAGGGAATCAACAAGAAGGGGATGTAAAGTCATGTGCACCAGCAGAGGGTTAAGAGAGATATTTTTGCATTTTTATGGGCCCGATCGGTAAAGTGCCGTTTCAGCAAAGTGGAGGGAGCGCAGACCTCATTGAGACATTGCTTAGATCACAGGCCAAGAGATTGTCAAATTCAGCACTTTTATGATTACCTCCGCTCATATTCACAATGCTTATGTATAAGTGTGCGCCTGCACAACCACATACTAACACACGCCCGTAAAGACGTCCACATATACACATTCGCTTACACCGTCCATAATCACTTCATCAGCCTTGTACTGCCTGTGGAAGAATCAATGGATTTGATTCCAGCACACGTTATTCATCTTGTGGAAGATTAGCATCAACATATAATTCTGTTATGAATATAGATAATAGTATAATGTGACGATGGGGGGGGGGGAATAAAGCTTTAAAAGTCTGTGTATCTGACCCTCACATATATGGCGCTTTAGGTTTTTATGTGGTAACCAAAAAGATAAGATCATCGTCATCTGATACAAATGGCTTATAGCTTCACAGGTTGTTGGTGTTTAACCTCGGCGAGTCTCAATGTTTGGATGAGACTG
Organism: Leptoclinus maculatus; assembly: GCA_032191485.1. Lineage (NCBI taxonomy): Eukaryota > Metazoa > Chordata > Actinopteri > Perciformes > Stichaeidae > Leptoclinus > Leptoclinus maculatus. The sequence goes on from JAVDOI010000010.1 coordinate 3,520,749, forward strand.
GATTAGGAGGAGGATGAGAGAATGTGTCTGTAGCAGTATTAGTGTAAAAAACTGTTAAAAGAAGGTGTTTTATTATTAATATTAATATGACAGTCTTTCTGTAATATTAATGCGCTTTCACTTTCTCTGTAACTTCTAAAGGCTGTAATGTCTCAGCACTTCTCTTATCATTTCCTTAAAATCAGAAGTAAGTCGTTTCTGTGATGTTTCTACTCACTAATCACTGTTCTAGCAGTCACTGAAAATATACTGGTGGCTATAATTAGTGAATTTGACTGTAGGTTATAAAGATATTAACCTTTAATCTTCAACCTAATTTAATGGATTAGGTCCAGTATGATAACTAATATCGAGTTAACCTACTCGTCCCGTTATTTTATTATTAACTGTTGATTAATGGTGGTACTTTTCAATGGCCTTTAACAGAGAGAATAGTATAAAGAAATAATAAATAATTGTGCTGAATTTCTCAATGCTTTTTGGGAAATAAGTGACTATGGCTCTGTGTCTGTGAATGTGTGTGTGTGTGTGTGTGTGTGTGTGTGTGTGTGTGTGTGTGTGTGTGTGTGTGTGTGTGTGTGCGTGTGTGTGTGTGTGTGTGTGCGTGTGTTTGTTACTTCTATAAACACAAAGCTGGATCTGACTGTACCGTTTCTTCAAATATCAATTCAAAACAATAAACAGCAGTGTAATCCATTCCATGGTTGAAACAATTTTACCGGAAAAACTATGAAACCTGAAATCAATTCATTCCGGAGCCTGAACCTCGCTTTGATGTGAGATGATACTTTTATATTTCAGCCAAAAACAACTTTTGTGTCCATTGTACTAAATTAAAAGTCTTCCCCTCTCCGTCGGATCAGCTGCTGGAAGTGTTAGCCTCACTGACATCAGCTCAACGACAGCTCTGACAAAATCAACAGCTATAATCCCCGCCGAGCTGCAGGCCCACGGAGCATGCCAGGGATTAAAGGGTCCAGCTCACCATGTGTCTCAATTTCATTTTTACTAGGCCGTGCTCAGTCGTATTTTAATTTGAAATGTTTTCAATCACACAAGAACATAAAAGCTGCATCGAGGGTCTTTTGACCACATTTGATGAGAAAGTTATTGCATAATGGAGCTTTTAATGTGTTCCGTGCAACATGTTCTCTGCTCCGCCTTTGACAAATGAGGCCCTAATGGTTTTGAGTTTATGTTGTGGAAATGCCGCGGTACAGTTGGCAAGTTTCTAAATGCAGACATTGACTTCATGATAAACTAAACTGCAAACCAAACAGAAACATTTGGTTTTAGTTTAGTTTATTTGACAGTAAATCTCATCTTATTTTTCAAGCATAACTCAGGCAAAGTCCATGATGCCATGGAGGTTATGTTTTTGGTTCGGTTTGTTGGTGTGTTAAAAAATTACTGGCCCAATTTTCATGAAACTTGGTGGAAAGGTGTAGCATGAGCCAAAGAAGAACCCACTACATTTCGGAGCCGATTGACCTTGGCGGAGGTCTGCACTCCTGGCATGGCCCTGTAGTTTCCACTGTGGTCCTCGATATAGTATAATTACACTTTGTTACAACAATAAAGAATCCCACAATACCAAAAACATACACTACTGCATGTTAACAAGTGGAATAAAGCAAAAAAACATCAGAACATGGCTGGTGTTTTGTCAAGAAACCACTTCTTGTCAGTCTTACGACAACTAACTGGATATCTGCCTCTATTTGACACCCAGTTTTGTCTATAAATATGTGACGCTCCCCTCTCTTTTTCTCACAGCTATACTGGCAGAGTTGTTGGAAATGGTCTACACGCCCAGAGGCAAAACCCGGAGGTCAAAGTTCGCAGCCCAAACCCTACACTGGCTGAAGTCAAGGAGAGGTTGGAGCTCTTCAACCAGGTAGGAAGACATATCTCATCAATCCATTTAAATATGTAGCATGTACTTTTATACACATATGTATATTCATGTAAAGATTACAGGCTTAAGTCATCCATGTCATACATAATCTGGTACATCACTTAATGCCAAGGGGGCTTGCTACAATTACTGTATATGTCAGCAGCCAGATTAATAAAACGTCAAGTCTTTATTTCTATGAGAACAATTGTTTCCTGTATTAAAACTGACACCAGTTCAAAAATGATTAGTCAAACAAAGTATTATGTAGTCAAAAACACTGAAGTCTTATATGATAGGGCCTTTGTCTAATTAGTATGCCTCAAACAATATAACTTACTGACAGAAGTGCTGAAATGACATTGCCATTTTTCTTAAATCCAAAGACTTTGAGCGCAGAGGCAGATATCAAAGATAAAATGAAAAGGATAAAGGGTGAAAGGGAATCGGTGCCAAAAAAAAAAAAAGAAAAAGCGATTTACTGTGGAAAGAAAAAAAAAAGAAAAAGAAAGATGTGAGGCGGGAGCAAAAGGTCAGGAATGAGTGACAGATAGGCAGAGATGACACAAGCAGCTTCAAAGTCACACTGTTTGTCATGTAGATGGGGTTTAGGGCTGAAAAGGACCAGGAAGAAAAGGGCCATTTCACACAGTCCCTAGAGGCCATTAGAGGAGACAAACGGACCAGGATTCGGTTCCCCTCTGCCTGTCTGTCCCTTTTGTTGCCCCAAAAATTGTCCACAGATAGTACACCGGGCATCTCTTTATCCTTCTTTCTTTCCCCTGTATTTCCCCTTAATGTACCTATTTGATTGCTAAAGTGTTCAATACACCCAGAAAACTTCATTGCCACTTTTCTGTTTTGCTAATCTTCCACTTTACATCGTGATAACACTTCCTCCTTTATCCCCTTCCATCTTTACTCTCACACCCATTCATTTACTTTCCATCTCCGTTGACGTGTGTCTCGTACCTCACCTATATGTCTCCCAGCCGGCCTGTCCACCTGTCCGCCACTGACAGCTCAAGATCATTTCTGTCCGACCACAACACCCCATTGTGCACGGTGGCTGTCAGGTGCCCTGTTGTCATGGCAATGTTGCAGAGTCGAGAGCGGGTGTCCCGTTGACATTTACTGGGTTGACGGGCCTACCTTGATTCTAGACCAGGCAGCGGAGCTTGGCTGAGCTTTGTGTTTGTGCCAGATAAGAGCGAAGGATCACAGAGTGTTTAACTGCATAATGTGGCAGGCTTTCCCAGGTACATCCAGAACAGTTCATTAAACCAAGCGCAGGGATATATTTAGTCGTGTGTGTGTGCGCACATCTACATGCACACACTTTCTTTGCAAGAAGTTTGCTTAAAGTTTCTCTTTATAGATATTCAGAGCATCGATATAGTAATATTGTAATGTAAAGATATATTAGAGTAATGTGGAGAGGATGAAGTCACTCCCCATCTGAGCTTCTCTGTGTTTCCGGCCACCTCGCGCGCCTTGTAGTGCATGTTAGTGCACGTGAACGTGCCCCACAGACCAACCCTCTGGTTTCCCCTCAGATTACCACTGTTAGCGCTGTTAGCCCCCCTGTTAGCTGCACGCCACCGGCTCAGCAATCGCACCTTTTAAAATCTAGTTCATTTCTGAATTTAAACATTTGAACTATTGGAACTCACCTGTGACTACTACTCATCCTGTCCAAAATGATTCACATCGATCAAAGTGGTTTTGTTCAGGTATTAGATCCTCCGCCAACACCTGTGACAGGTTTAACTGCCTCTTCTTTAAACTACTTTTTAACTGACCAGTTGTTAAAATCCAAATGCCATTATCTCTCTCTATCTCTGTCTCTCTTTCCCTCCTGGCCTTTAGTCAGATATTCAGTTGGATAATTGTTATTTCAACATTATTGAAGTGGGTGGAAATCACAATCCTGTTAAAAGTGCCTTAATACAAGCCGCATGGCAAATATCAGCATAATGATGTCACCTGTCTTGTGGTCTACTTTTTTTCGAGCAAACAAGGTCATCACCTGTCCCCGGCTCTCTTTATCCTCGCTACAGAGCCCTCAACAGATGTTTGGAGACAGGACCGTTATATAAGACTCTTCCAGGTGGGCGAGTCAGTTCACAAAAGAAGTTCCTATTCAGATTAATTTTGGCAAGCCCATCTGGTTCCCTCTCCAAAATGAAAACTTTATTGGACGCCCTTGGTGCTTTTTAGGCTGTAAAGTTAATTGCAGTTCAATCAAGAGGGAGCAGTTTACGGATATAAAGCATTGTTGATCCATGAAGTTTACATTTGTCTGTGCAGACTCCATAGCTTGGCACTGACTTAGCTCAGTGATTGTGGACATGAGCTGCATAATGTGTTGGTTATGTTAAGCTTAAACAATATTGACAAGTGGATGACAATTACTAATTAGCAATCACTGTGTGGATCCAGTGTGGATTAATGAGAGTAGCAGTTTTTGGCTTAGTGGACCAGAAAAGACCCTTCATTGTTGCAATGATGCACATCTATTCCCTCTGATTCTTGAGAAGTGCATTGCACACAGTAGGTAGTAGATGAGGGGGGACTGGGAGTATGGAGCAATACCAGCAAATATACAAAGCCGGCCTGGCTCTGCCTATTTCGAAACGCTTGAAACCTTAGCGGCCGTTGAGGTAGCGGTAAAGTGCTTGGCATTAATCAGCAAAACCTTCAAGCCCTTGCTGATACGTAATGGCGAGTTGGTAGAAAGAGCCGGTAAAGTGTTACTGATTACATCTTTAAATGAATGTATTACTTTGAACATCTGATCTGTTGTTATTAAACTGCAGGACTATTTCAAAGTCGGGCAACCCGCCACTGAGTCTAAAAAATCCTGACCTTGGCTGCAAGAAAAAGCTTAACAGGAAGGAACATTGTTATTGAGATGTTTCCCATGGACTAATCACACTAATGTCTCAACGGTTGTTCATTTTGGTTCTCTGTGTGTGTTGCTGTACTTTTATCCTTGCGAAAATCACTTTGAGTTTCAGACGTTCACAGCGAGGACATTTTTGAGAAGTTAGTCCTTTGAAGTAGTGAAGACTACAAATGGATCTATTTGAGGTTAAGTTTTGAATTTTGTGTCAGTGTTAGAAGTACAATTATGTGTCTCTGGATGTTTGTTCTTTCATCCTTGGAGCTAGTTTGGATTGTTATTTTCGCTTAAAGTAATACACACACTGGATTCATTTAATTTACTTTAAAGGTATTGCAGGTATTTCAATGAATCCCTAATCTGAGTTTTTTCCCAACTTTGAATAACCTCCATTTCCGGGATTAGTGAGGTTAAGACGGCTATATTTTTACCTAGTGGAGAGTAGTTAGACCCAGAGCACTGTGGCACTAAGAGGATTGGGAAACTGCTGCTGATGTATCACAAACCCCTCCCTCATCTACCCATGGCATGGGTGTCTTAAATCTGAATGCTTAAAGCACTCAGAGCTGTAAATGTGTATGTGTGTTTATATCAGTGGTGGGCCGTGCATTTTATACCTGGGCCTTCACTGCTGTCCTGCAGCTGAAACACCTCATTATGATGCCACAGCTACGGTTATTATTTGTTTCGTGTAAAAATGAAGCTCAACACCGATAAATACACTAACTGCAGAGTGCAGATACATGAATATGCCGAGAGTGTGTCTCCTCTCTTCTCTGACTGCAGCTGGGACTGCTGTGCGAGGCTGCTGTGAGACTGACCGCCTGTGAGTGCTTTGGGGCGGCTCACGGCAGCACCCGCTGCTCGTTCACGACAGTGCAGAACGGTACGTGCTTTCACGTTATCGAGTCAAAACACCAGAAAAGTCTCCAACAACACCAGAAAAAGTCGCTAGATTTGTCACTAGTAGCTTTTGACAAAAAAAGTTGCCAAGAGGGTTTATAAAGTCGCCAGATTTAGCGAGAAAGTTGCCAAGTTGGCAACACTGGCACCGACTAAATGTGTCCCCAGCGCAACATTGGACGTAACAATAGTTCCTATCACATATAAAACCAAACAAAAATCCATCTTCATAAAAACAAGTTGTACAAATAATAATATATAAACAAGCATATTAAAGCTACTGCAGATGTAAAAACAAACGCATTTAATTTACCAAAGCTGCTGTTCACTATTTAAAGACAAAGTCCATCCTCCTTTCTTTGTTAACAAAGAGTTTAATCTCACGGTTGTTCAGTTCATCCGTGTGTTTTAGTTCCAGTAAGAAGTCCTTCTCGATTCATGGACGCCAGTGAAGACAGTCGAGCCTCCCCAGTTGTATTTCTTGAATACGTTTTAATGCGTTTGAGGGCTGAAAATGTCCGCTCGACAGAGGCAGCAGATATTGGGATTGTCACCGCCCAATATGTCACGCTAGCCCACTGACCAATCACGTATGGCTAGGCCAGCTAGAAGGCTCTGACACGTCAAAGAATACGCCCAACATGTCAAACTAAAGATCTGATTGGTTGAACACTATGACAATCAACAATATCGTCCCCATTCACTTAAACGGCAAAGGGATTCACTTGTGAGTCTGCAGGCCTCGGGCCTCTCTTCTTACCTAGAGACACAGAGGTGAAATCTGATTGGATAAAAGCTCTACTTAAAACAAGCTGCACTGGAAGCAGAGCAACTGAGCAAGACAGTAGCTGTGCAATGAGAAAATAAGCTAATGGGGAAAAAAATTATAATACATGTAGTGTATTTATGAAAAATTATTAAATTATAAAATAGCTATAACTTTGTGATTCTGTCTAGGCCAGCAGAGAAGGCCTTGCTGGCGTTTATGCACTATAACGTTTGATTCACAGACGTTTGATTCACATTCAACATGTGGTAGGCAGGTTTTCAAAGTTGCACTTTTGGATCAACACATCACCATGTAGAATGCAATATATAAAAGCTGGTATTAGCACACAGGACAAGCCTAATCTCTTGACCTCCTGTAAAACGGTCCATTAAGTGAGTAGGCCCCAAGTTATGTTCCTCCCCTGTGTATCTCCTCTGACTATCCTCTTTCTCGCTCTCTTTCGCACTGCCTGTAAATATTGCTAATGTGGACAATAAATGTTTCAGAGTGGATTTTTGATTCCCGGCCATCCGTCCAGCTGTTTTTGGGTGGGGATCTTTTTCACAATGGTGTATCTGTTTCCATGCGAGTACTGAGGCCAGATCATTTGTCAGTTTGTCAATTTGCACTCCGGTAAATGAAAAGTCGGTGGCAACACACAGTGCAGGAGAAAAGAAAAAGAAAAAAACCTGGACACTCATTCTCACGCTTTATTTTCGTCTCAATTTTTCTGTCGTACTTACACACGCACATACGCGCAGACAGCATCATAAGAAATGGTGAAAGCTGTGGTGGATGGAGAGTCGGAAAAGACTCGAGCATAAAAATCCAGCAGAGCGAGGCCAGTTGTATGTGTGATTGATGAGATCGATTGCGGCTTTGCTGTCTGGTTTGGCCAGTGGCCCGGCCAGGTTCCACATCAGAGACGCCTTACTCGTGTTTAACACACACTCAGCACATCCCCTCTGCAGATCCAGTCGATCCTCGGATCCATCAGCTACTGCAGCGACTCAGAATGAGTTAGTGAGGACGGTTTGTGCATGCTCTTTAGAAGACCACAAACAAAATACATGTTTTATGTTCCCTCCTGAAAAGTATGAGAAACCAAAAAGTTGGTTTTGTGACTTCTGCATGCCTTCACAGAATGTGTCTCTTTTATGTTTTTAGCAATGCCTGCAGCAGTCAGAAAGTGTTTGAGCTTGAGAGAGTTAGTGGAGTCCAGCGATGAAGAAAGAGCTCGGGCTGAGCTGGCAGCCCGTCACAGGGAGGGGACAGATTCTTTCCACTTGAAGAAGACGTTGGAGCTGGCCTTCACAGGAGCTCTGCTGCTCTTTGCTGCTGCTGTGGCAACGATACAGCAACAAGTCTCAACGCCCAGGGCTCTCTGTTAGCTTGGCAACCAGACATCGTGAACCCAGACTCTTAACTTCAGCATAACATTACCGTCATTAGATGCAAAGCTCATAAAAATACAGTGAACGGCGACTGTTTTTCCACATTGGGTCATATTTACTCTCCCAATGGGTATCAGTTCCATGCAGACAGTGATTCTTGTCGTGTGGACAAAGTATGGGACCCATTGCTATTACTGGCACAAAATTATGGAAATCCCCACTTCTCAGTTCCTGAAATGAATTACCTTTTATTCCAAAACTCCCAGTTTGATTCAATTCAATTCAATTTCAGTTGAATTATTGAACAACCTTTACCATACCAATATTGTATAAATAGGAAAGCACTTCTCAGAAGTTATATTTCTTTTTACACAACTACCGTAAGCGTCTGTCATATACATTCTTTAACTTTTTTTGTGTATGTTGAAATAACTAAATTTCCACAAAGCAAACATTTTACTCACTGTGACTACTTAACCGTACCCTTTATAACAAGTAAATGTACTGTATGTATCACAGTAAATCTGAAAACCCTTTTTTTTTTGTCCAGTTTTCGATTGATGGACGGATTGACAGACATGGATGGATGGATGGATGGACGGATTGACAGACAAATGGATGGATGGATGGATGGATGAAGGGATGGATAGATGGACAGACAAATGGATGGATGGATGGATAGATGGATGGATGGATGGATGGATGGATGGATAGACGGATAGATGGACGGATGGATGAATGAATGAATGAATGAATGAATGAATGAATGGATAGATGGACAGACAAATGGACGGATAGATGAATGGATGGATAGACGGATAGATGGACAGATGGATGAATGAATGGATGGATGGATCAATCTTTTTGTGCTGCTGCCTTAGAAGGACTTCTGTAGCCCAGCTGGAAGTCTGAAAGGCTTTTGCTTCCTAGCAACACGGCGGCAGCAGTCTTCACTATCTGTTTACCCTCACACCTCACACAGCACAGTCTTTAGCAGCTAGGTAGCTGTTGGAACATGCTCTGAGAAAACTGCCGATGTCACTCAAACTGTCAAACAATTTAAACAACATGTCTGTCATTTGCCCGACAAAAGCCAAAGTTTATTCACACGTACATACATAACACAAACACTATCTGCCTGAGTCGGTGCCTGACAGGAGCAGGGCGTGACAGCCAAACGCCACAGTCTGTTGCTGTGATACAGTGTGTTGCTGTGATTGACTCATGAGGGTTACATGAGGTCATCGCCAATAAAGTGTCACTAACCGTTAGCAAGAGAATCGACATGCACTAGCTTGCAGTGCAGGGGTGTGAGACTTTTGCCTTTGTCTGTAAAAAGGTCAAAGAATTACTCAGAGCTCGTGGGAAATGTCATCGTTTATTTTCAAGTACAAGCAGATTCCCAGATTTCTTACAGATTTCATGAAATCCAATTTAAATTTAGGTCATTGGCCAACGAAAAAACGAAACTAGTCAGAACAGTTTTTTGTTGCTGAAAACACAACCATATGGCCACTGTTTTTGTTTTTGAGATGAAGAAGCAGAGTTTTATTGCATTCCTTGGTTCAAGACAAATCTTTGCAGCCTTTGTCCAGGAACATTTCTGCTTAAACAAATAGTCATACATTTTAAACAGTTTCTTTCAACACTCCTTTAAATGATGTCCAACTTGCATTTTGCGATTATAACCAAACTTGACATTACCATTCTGTCATTTTACCCCAAGATCTGGCAGATTTTGATGGTACATGTTATTATTAAGTGAACTCGTTGAGACGTGTTAGGTTTGTGTGGCATTGGCACAGAGGTGCATGTGGTCATAGATTGCGTGTGTCTACACATATGTTAATAGTTAGCATATGTTAATGAGCTTATATGTTGTCTGAATAGGATAACTGAATGAAGTCTGTGTGTTTGTGAGCTGGTGGTGGTCAGTGATCTGTTGAGAACTAAACTTCATATTTTCGTCGTCTACAGCGCAATATGGATTTCTCATCTAAAAGGCAACAAGGCAAAAGATCTGTCCGTCAGCTTTGGTTGAAGGGTTTTTATTGGCTTCGTCTTTGACCATGGGAAAGGACAAAAAAAAGCACTTGGCTCACTTGTTACGCCTTTGATTTTAAATTCACTTTTGAATCAGTTCCCTTTTCCATGTTTTGGATGGCAATGCAGGTTTGTTGCTTGCAGTCCAGACTCTGAAACTACTATTACTGTCCAGTCCCAAACTTGCTCCAGTCGAAGTGTATGTAATTAAGAACTGTCTGGAAACTGGTTGGCCATGACGTCATATCTGTTCCAGAATCAGCAGATATGGATGGCTGAGCAGTGTTGTTATCTACAGATACTTTTGTTTGCTGCCTGTCTCTTTTCCTGGAAGTCTCTCTCTCTCTCTCTCTCTCTCTCTCTCTCTCTCTCTCTCTCTCTCTCTCTCTCTCTCACACCGTCACGCCCATACTCAGGAATTACACTCGCCTTTTCCTGGTCAGGCAGTCGCGGCGATGTGCAGAGAATTGCAGCTACTGCCTCTGAAGCCAGGGACGCATACTGACACACATAGATACAGTTCATGCTTACTTTGTCTCTCGGCTGATTGTTTGCTTTTACACAAAAGCATCATGAGCCTGTACAGTGTGTGAGAGAATGGAGAGAATGTTCCTTCAGCAGACCTTTAGACATTGCCGCTGTCGCGGTTTTCCTTCAGTCTCCTCCTTGGCTTTCCTTCTCATCTCCTTTTTCCCCCGTCCACATATGCAGTTTTACCACGACTGGCCTCAATGAGGTGATACTGTTACACACAAAGGTTGTGACTTACGATCCCAGTTCACTAGTTTGACAGCAGTATCCCACATAATGCACATGCCCAGACGCGGGCACAGACACGCTTACGCAACGACTGCGACAGTTGCAGTATTCATATTCCATCCCTGCTGACCACATTTCACATTTTTACATTTCATAATCAGACTTTCTGTTTCCACATAAAACTGGAATGTGCCTCCACAGTAGCTTCCTGGTTAAGCTGCACACACACACACACACACACACACGGTCTTTCAGCCTTGTCTCTTTTCCAAGCTCTTTCAGAAGGTGATTGGTTTCTGCTGGCAGTACTGATTTTCGTGTGACCAAGATGGACTCAAATACATGCAGGAATTCAGCTTGTGATGCTCTCAAACCTGCCCCATCATCCTATAACCCAAGAATGCTTTTGAAAATGAAAGAGAGAAAGGAATGAGTTGGCAGGGTGAGAGGAGAACTAGCAAATATTTCATGATTTGGGGGATTTTATTCAAAGCCTAATAGGAATGACTGATTCGTCTTTGGGTTCCAGGGTATTATGAAAGCAAAGGCTGGCGTCTTGCCTTTTTTTCATCTCCTCAACCCTCAGCCCCCTCACACAACTACAAGCTCAGACTTCCGGTCCGAGTTTAGTATTACTCTTTTTTTATATCCCCCCCCTTCTCTGCTTGTGTCTGTCTTTCTTTCCTTCTTGTCAGTCTGTCACCATCGTGTTTGTTTTACCTGGCACGTACAGTTGCCGACCTTAGTTAGTTAGATGTTGAGCCGAAGTTGTAACACTCCCACACTCTCACATTCCCCTTATTCTTCTTGATTCAGTTCTCGTATTGTTAGTGGATATGAAATGTTCGGATGATCTGAAATGTCAGAGGACAAACAGTGTATCATAAAATCAACTCTCTTCCACTCGACTTACTGTACGTCAGCAGAAACAGGTCTTATAGGATGATGAAGACGTCAATTAAACAGGTAAAATACAGTTTAATGATGCCTATGTACATCATATTTTAAAGAACTTATTATCCTTCAACTAAGTTAAGTTCAGAGAGGTTTTCTAAAAAGTAAGGAAATAATTTAATCAACCTTTAAAGGGGAAAACCACCTAAATTAAGAATTCCAATATGTTATTTCCAATACTGAAGGAAGTTCAAACAATATTTGTGAACACGAGCTACTCTCATGACAGAGAAGTTAGTCTCAAACTTGTGATGTGATCAAGTATAGAGTCTGGAGCTGCTTCATAGACTGTGGTTGTGTCCCAAATTCCATACTAACATACTAACTGTCAGAAACCTTAGCATGAGACCTATTTAACACGATTAGCATACTATATCCGTTGAAATATTCCAGTATGCAACCGCTGGACACAATGCCGGCATTAAATATCCCACAATGCAATGTTATATTACCAAATGAGCTTCATTCTGTGCTGGTTTTCTCAGTTGTGAAACAGAAAATGTACCCATATACTCAGAACATCCCCCCTGGGAGCTCTCAGTGTCATCTTTTCCATCTAATTGTCTATGGAGCAGTTCCACACTTGACGACATCATGAATTTGAGTTCAAGCACCCAAGTTTTTGGATTCGGGAGAGAGTTGTTTTGTAATATTTTTGGACTGTCTTAGAATAACATGTATGAATTTAGAAAATGGACGCAGTTCCCCTTTAAGAGCTTCCACGTTTATTTTATTCTAAAGCTTGTTCTCTCTATCAATAGCCTGTTCTGATACAGCAAAGCTCTATCTAATGCACCAGCCTAGTGATAGTGAGCATTGTTTTACATGACAAGAGTGAGAGAAGGCAGAGTCAAGTGAGAACAAAGACATCTGGTCCCTGGAGGGTTAAAGGCACAGGAAACGTCTGCTTTTATTAAAATATTCTGCCCACTTCTTCACATTCACCTTTCATACATTGCATTTTGTATTTGAAATGAACTTGCACAGCTCAGCATTGAATGTATATCCTGCTTCTACTCCAAAGAAGATAGAAAACTGGGGGGGAAAAAAAAGTAATTTAGAGAAACACAGTCAAGGCACTCATTGAAACCCAGAGTTAGTCCTCAGTGCAGCAACAGTCAATCAAAGAGCAGGTGGGAGAGAGAATATTCACTGCACATTATGCATTCAACACTGTTTAAGAACTCATATTGGAATGTATATAATAATATATATGTAGCCTATCTCTCTTCCTTCAGCTCATAGACAAATTAGACATTTGCTTCTTCACTATGCTGTGGGAATACCCACAGTTAAGTTTCCTGTGTGTTACTTCTGAAAAGACCACAATAGAAAAAAGAAAAAAAAGAAATTTGAACAGAGAGAAATAACAAAAAAAACTCTGGCAGTTTTGCAGTCCTGACATAGTCAAAACAAGCTGCATTGGACAGCAGCCATCCAACAATTCTACAACGGCCCGAGTGTGGTTTCCACAGCGACGACGCCTTAATTGATTCCTTCTCTAATTAACATGCTTTAAGGACAGCTGGGCCCAAGCAGCATTGTGTTAAACGTCCCCTGAACGGCACGGTTATTAGCTCAATACCCAAACGGTTATATGGATGGTGTTAGTACACACGTTGTGCTGTTCAGCAGAGCATTTCCTCCTAAACTCATTGCATATATTTAGTTGCTTTACATAATAACAAAGGTCAATGGGTTTATCATGGTTGCGGTTCAGAACCAAGGAAGATGTTTTCTCTCTTGCTGTCTATCCTCCATCATTACTTATCTTTCCCTTGCAGGCTTCTGCTAACATATTTGGATTGATGCAGCGGATGGATACTTAGATTTTAGATAACTGTTTTTGCACATTACTCGTTGTACTTCATATAGTTCACAAAGCGAGGATTTTTAGTGTGTCTCCTAATGTGTCCCCAAACCAAAGTTGTATCCTTCTTCTAACAAAAGATCACATTGCAGCTTCAAAACAGGCAGAGCAAGTGCAAGGACACACAAAGAGCCTGTCAACAGGTTGTAACGTGAGCCAATCCATAACTATAACATGCACTACTGTAACCAGCATGTAATATTGTTCTCATTCTTTCTTGTACTTAACTGTCCATCTATGAAAACCGAGCTCTCCAGCTATTGTCATTGGCTTTTTTTTTTTTCCTTTTTTGTTGCGGTGAGCATAAGTAATATGTTTTAGCTGCTTCCACTAAAGGGCCCTCTCCAGTTTCATTAAGCCCGGCCTTCTGTTATGGTTGTACAAGACTCATTTCACAGTAGCACTTATTTCACTCACTCAGGCCTGAGTGTGAGAGAGGGGGGGCGCTTTCACATTAACTAAAACCGGAATGCGAGACTGATGTAATGAGTTACAAAAAGTACCTCGCTTGTGTCAGGATCCGTCTCGTCTCCTCTCGCTTGCAGATAACGGTTATCGCTGCTCTAGTAAGGATGACAGAAAAGAATACAAATATATTCGCGACTGCTTTTCTGATGGCTTTGACACCAGTTGAACTGCCGCAGAATTACCACTGACAAACATTCATAAGTCAACTCTGGACAAGTTTTGTGTGGGATCCTCATTATTTATACTTGTCAGTTTAAAGGCCTTGACTGTCTGGGTTTATATTTTTTCAAATATTCTCGCCAAGAAAGGTCTAGAGCGAAGTATCTCATCAACGACTGAATGAATCACCATGGTCTTTTGTACACATGTTCTTGGTTCTCAGAGGATCAACCTTTGTGACTTTTGGTGATCCCCTAACTTTTCCTCTCGTACCACCAAGTGGAGGATATCTTTGGGTTTGTTTGAAATTTCATTACAAATATTGGATGGATTGCCATGACATACAGGTACAGATATTTGGGGTCCCCAGATGATGTATCGTAACTTCGGTGCTCCCCTCACCTTTCATTTTTGCGCAGGTAAAATCAGGTCAAAATTAAAATTCGCCCAATGCCTCGGTTTATGACCAAACACTGGCAAAACTGATGGCACAATCCAATCAGCTTCGGCTGTTAGTGCTATTTAGCAAACGTCTACATGCTAAACTACGATATTTAACAAGGTAAACATTATACCAGCTAAACATCAGCACGTTAGCATTGTCATTGTGAGCACGTTGGCATGCTGATGTTCACATTTAACTCAAAGGAAAGTATGTTAGCCTTGTTTAAGGGTTGTAACTTGCACACAGTGATCATGAAATATTTCTTTTTGGGGTGTTGAAGGCTCAGAAGACAACTGGCTGAATGTCACCTTTGCTGTCAGGTGAGTTGAGTGACGGGCAGAGTCACGTGTCAATGGAAAGGATGTTAGTCATCCCTCAACACCCCAAAACCCCACCCCCATTCCTCCCACCCACCTCTCAACATGTCTTTAGTGGTTGCTGCCTCCACATGAAGGTCAGCTGTGTACCAGGATTGATCTTGTCAGCTTTCTCATGAATGTTTAACAGTGTTTGTGTGTGCGCAACGTATCCAACCTAAAGCATAGACAAAATGAGCAGACTGTGTTTGTCTCTACAGTTCCACATGTTCTACAAATCTGGTATTTACGCCACTTTCTTAGCCTCATGCTCCAAAAAGGATAATTTTGTTGTTGAGTCATGCGAGCTTCTTGTCCGACATGGTGCGATGGAACAAAGACCACCTTGACAGCAGGAAAGACCGGCAGGTGGTCCAATTAGTTGGCCCCATGCTGAGAGGGGCGAACATCATGAGGAGTGGTCCTCCACGCTGCAGGCGGAGAAAGTCTTCATGCAGAACAGTGTTATAGTACGGCGTGATATGGTTTTCTATAGGTCCATGTGTTGATTACAGTCAAATGCAAGAGTGAAGTGAAAAGACATTGTAATTGCCATTCAAATAAACCGCACACCGAAAAGGTGACCCGCGTTACAGTATTGTGTAATTTATTTGTTTTCCCGTAAACTTCGGCAAGTAAAGTAACCTTGTAATCAATGCTCCTCTTATAATGGGCTTGTAATTAAATGCAAAGCGTCATCTTACCACCCAGGGCCCTCGCTGTACACTGCTCCACACACCACCATCTGTTGGGCCCTTGCTGACATTTGCAGGGATTGATATGTCAGAGCAGGACACACATACATACAGAGCCATAGCGTTCCACTGGGAAACACCCGGCCAGATCTATAACTTGCTATGCAAATTTATTTCGCATTTGCATTTCAGTTTGTCTGTGTGACCTACGGAGTTATATATGATAACTGAAGAAGTCTTGAGGACCAGTGCTGTAAACAAAAGCAAAATTGACATTCAACGTAAACCAGTGTGTGATAAACCTCCTATTACTGTGTTTTGCGGTTCAGGAGACCCAGGAGAGGTTTCCAAAACTGGGCCAGATGGAGGCCTGGGATGAGCTGGGCAGTGGGGAAACAGAGGAGGGCAGCACCACGGACTGTGATGATGAAGATGGATGTCAAGCCTCAGGAGACGGTCAAGAACAGACCTGTAAGTAATACTTGCCCACGTCGACATGCACAAACATTTTCTTCTATTCATTTTTCAAATTTGTTGGCAAAACTGATGATTCCTTTACTTTGCTCATAAGAACCCTACCCTTTTTTTTATCGCCCACGTTCCACATGATGTCAACGCCAATCTTTGTGATGATTCATCGTATCTCTGTTATTATTTTAATTGTGATCTACCTTCAATCATCTGACTTTGTGCGATGTATCACCAAGGACTGCCTCTTACAAGAGGCAGTATACCTTTTCTCTAGCTCAGTAAGCATTGAATTGTTTTCCACAAAAGTCACTCTTTTATGCACCTCCTACATGGCAGAGGAAGTATACTTTGAAACACATTTTCACACTGCCGCCATCCTCGCCCACTGTGTCCCCTTGAGGCTACAGCAAAGGTTGTGGCACATGAGGTTCCTAAGATCCTCAGGAGCAACAAGCCAGTTTAGTTCAGTGGGCACACACACACACACACACACACACATACAACCACACTAGCCTTGTACTTCTATCTTTGTAAGGACACGTATTGGAATAACGCATTTCCTAGCCACTTACCTTAACCTTAACCATCACAACTGACCCCTGACCCCAGCCCTAACCTAAACCCAAATTCTAACCTGAACCCACAAACAGCCCATTGAAGGTCTGTCCCAAAATGAGGACCAGCCAAAATGTCCTCCCTTTCCGAGAATGTCCTCACTCTAAAGGTCTAAAACTCAAATTGGTCCTCGCAAAGATAGCTGTTCAAGCACACACACACACACAGGCAGTGAGGAGGTGTTGGGGCTTGTGTCGGCTTTAATGAGAATGATCTGATCTCCTGCAGAAGCTTCTTGTTCATCATCCCTAATTATCATGTTGCTTTTTTACACCTACACAGCTAAACAAAGTTGTTGGCTGTGAAGCATTTGTCTTGCTAGCATGGAGGGAGTAAGGAGCAACATGGAGGAGCAAATATGCACTCATACATGCATACAATAGCATCAGGTGCCCAGCTCGCTATGAGAGTTATGACATTTGTACATGTCCAAGCAAGCAGATAATAAAGAGTGGCCCGGTGATAAGATCCCACCTGGAGTAAACCGAGCCTCTTTGGCTTCCCCAATTACTCTGCAAGACTGCAGAAATGCCAGATACTGATTTAGCAGTGTCTCTACGCGTAACATGCACCGTGTTTACTCCGTCCAACACTAATGCACAACAAGCACATTTTCCACAGAGGGCTAACTAAATTCCTTATCAGTTGCCTTTTGATGATTACCCGATTTAATACAATTGGCCTAAGTGTTTAATTAAGACCATGTAATCACAACGACCCCATTTGGAATTTGGTCGAGAACCTTTGTTGCATGTCATTAGTGCTGTTTTTCTCTTCGTCACATTTCCACTCTCGGTTATCAAAATAAAGGTAGAAATGCCCCAAAATAAAAAGATCCAAAAGACATCCGACAGCCTTTTCACATACCGACAAACCATTTATCCTTCTTGAGTTACTTGTGTCACAGCATCAACTAATTCCTGCCCCATCATTTAAATGGCATTTTGTCTCCTGTCAAAGAAAACACTTTGGACATTTTTCGCCATTGTGAGTATTGATCACCAGACTCAAAAGGTATTGGTGTACGTCTATGAACATTTTTAACAGCCTTTCTTTGGCCACCATGAAGTCAACACTGGCCTTTATAGTTTTCAACACTTTAAAGAACATTTTTCAAGTTCTAATCCTGTGTTACGTATTCATTTCACTTGTAACATATCTACATTTTACTTGTGTAACATGCATTATGCCTGATGCAGTTTTACTTGACTACTTGCAGTGGAATTTAGTACTAAAAGTAAATTAAAAACAGCAATAGACAATGCAAATGATTTAAACTGTTTTGGAACCAATAACTAGAATCCTATTATGAGGTATTAGCTCCTGCAATGTACAAATGTGAAAAAGTTATACTCAGGCATAAGTCAGCATATCTTAAAACTACAGGTCTAGTTTTACCAAAGGGTAGCGAGAAGGCTATCCACACCACAATGTAGCTAATACACCAATCAATAGCCATTACATTCCTTGTTCCACACAGCTCTGAACAGGTGCTTTCTGCCCTGCTCCTTGTTGCGATGTGGATAAAACATACCAGCCTTTCTTAGCGCTCTGACAGCAGCAGCAGTATCCCAACACCAGGGGATAATCAATCAAGACCACTGTCTGAGATTTACAGAACAAAACCCATTAGTCTGTGCTCAAAGTATAAATCCATATCCTGGTGAGCCTCGTTGCCTGTACAACTGTCCTTTAGCCTCCAAAAGAATATTTGTTACCCAGTAACAAATTCATGCTTCTTGGGAAAGGTGTGATTGGCTTATTGGGATCTATAAAGACAAATTACTGCATTGGCCTTAGTATTAGACAACACTGACTATAGACAATCATTCACTTCTCTGACGGATGCCAAGAGGTGGGCAACACTTGTCCTGTGCTGCCTGGTTCACGCTTGGCATGTAATTCATTTACACCAGCCAAGCCTGGCTTTTTGAACTCGGCTGCTGCCATTTCCAAAGCTTTCTGGTAGATAACGACTATGGTAATAAGCATTCTATATTCCATTTTGCTGTACTCACACACTCCTTTGTTTTCTCTAACTGGCCTCTCAATGGGATTTACATTATAATGAAGGGGAAGTCATCTTTAAAAAAAAAAAAATTAAAATGTCTCTCATTCTCTTATGACTTTGCAAATACTGGTTAAACTCTCATTGATTATCCAAACATCAACTTTGGCAACTGTAAATTGGAATTCATTAGCTGAGTGAGGCAATGAAATGAGTTACAGGGCCAAGAGGCATATTTTACCTCCCATCCGTCTGTGTACTTGTTTGCTTCTGTTTAGCTGTGGCGGAGCTCCCAAGGTCCATGTTAAAAGGGGGCATGACCACCCACTGTTGTGCTCAGAGAGACTTCATTACCGAGCTAATGAACAGCGCTAATCAGCAGAGAACAGACTCTCTGTCTCCGTCATCACTCAGATGTGATGGAACTTCTGCAAGTCTTACTAAGGAGATAGGATGCATGCGTGTAGCCTCCTGCATACTGAAAGCATGTTTAACAATGCAGAGGCTTCTACATACGTACAGTACCTAATTAGGCAACCATATGAAAAATGAGCACATTGTTAATATTTGATACTGTCCGGCTAAATATGGGATCACAAATGGGCAAAAAACTCCAGCCAAGAGTTGTAAAAGCCCCATTATTTTGCAGTTGGATTGCATGATGTCATTCATGCCTGTTTGATCACGGTTCAAATCCTGCTCCTCTTGCCTGGAGACATGCTAGTGTACTTTGTGCGCCAACTAAACAAGGCCTAGTCATGTACGAACGGCCATGACCACAGCCATGAACAGGAGAATGAATCAGTGAATCTTTAATGAACCGTATCATCTCTCTTCCCCCTGCAGCAATGAGAGCCTCGTCTGTGGTGCATTTTGTGGCGTGACTACGGCTTATTAACTCTATTAGCCCGGGAACACTTAAGGCTGCTCCTTCCAAAGGAGCTATTCATTTGTAGCTAGCTCATTAACGTATTAATCTCTAAAAGACCCACAGTGGCACTTTAGACCACTATCTCTCCATTAGGAAGAGAGAGGAGACTCCAAACGTCTGTGCATCAAAAGGTAGATCAGTGCTTTATTTGTCTGTCTGCTTCCGTGAGCCCAGCAGCCTTATCTGAGTATCTGGCAGAGTAGGCGCAGTCTTTTCTCTTCTGGCCTTTTGTGTGGATCTGAGAAAACAGACCGAAGAGAAGAGATACTAAAAAGTTACTGAAAGTGAATACATAGTAAAAGTTTGCTTTTGGTTTTTGTGAAACCTTTTCGGATCAGGAAAGAGTTACGAATGGAAACGTGGGAGATTTAAAAGCATTCAGCACTGCTACTCCTGTAGTGTTAGTGCTGCTTGTTGAGGCAATCTGCCTGACAAAGGTGTGAGGAGTCATGAACACAAACAGGTTAACCATTTCAGAGGAGGAAGAGAAGTAAATGCATGCACTTCCTGCGATTGAGCCGGAGGGATCCGCTGCGAAAAAGTGTGAATCACACAGCCACGAAAGTACAACTCTCTTTTGGTAACAAACACCATCTGTCAGGCACACTTGTGAGCTCATCAAGAAAGTGAAGACACCTCCGGCGTTGCTCACACACACTCTTCACTCCAGTGGCCAAACCTCTCCATTAGCAGGAAGCCACTGGTGATGATTGTTGTGCTTTGCCATCCTGTCAAAGAACATAATCGTCTAGATATGACAAGAGGGAAATATTTACCAGTCGATCAGTGTTCTTCTGTTATTCCTGAGCAGACGGACAAATATATTCAATTTTCTTGTTTCTCCTTGCATACCCCAAGGAAACAGCTGGCTCTAAGTGTGTGTGTGTGTGTGTGTGTGTGTGTGTGTGTGTGTGTGTGTGTGTGTGTGTGTGTGTGCGCGTGTGTGTAAACCTGACCCCAAGGGAAAGTAAACTCTGAATGCTATTTAAAATTCACAGCTGCTAGTTTTGTGGAATTTTTTTCGAAGAAAATGGAGTGTAATGTAAGTGTGAATTTCTCCTCTGCATACACTATGCACGCACACACACACACATACACATACATTCAAAGACATTTAAAGAAGTGGGTTTGTATGGCATGAGAAGGCTCCAATCAGCAGATTTTGAATTTAAGGCTGAAGGGCAGCGGTGCAAAACTTGCTCTCCCCATCTATCAATGTCCATTGTAATATGCAGTTTATATTCTGCTATGCACAGTTGTATAAAACACTCCTGTAGAGAACTCCATTCTACCACTTGGCTGTTCAAAAAGACTTCGTAGTATTGTATAGGGAATGACCTTGATTTGACATATATGCCTCATGATGTTCATGTCTTTGCACCTGAATGTCAAAGGCCGGGAGAGAACTTCTCTCCAAAGCCGAAAAAAGGCCATAAAGGTGTGCGGCAGCTGTTCACCCTGGCAGGGGAAGAGCATTCCTGAAATGAACGGCTGCTTGGGCAGGATATGGCCAACCTACACCAGCGTTATGCCGGATTACACTGGATCGGCCCCAAGCCCGCTACAGCCCTGCT
Source organism: Leptoclinus maculatus (assembly GCA_032191485.1). Taxonomy (NCBI): domain Eukaryota; kingdom Metazoa; phylum Chordata; class Actinopteri; order Perciformes; family Stichaeidae; genus Leptoclinus; species Leptoclinus maculatus. The sequence continues at coordinate 3,541,965 of JAVDOI010000010.1, forward strand.
GTAGCCCTGGACACAGCACACACCTGCCTTTCATGTTCGAAAACTTGCATGACGGAGAGACGAGCGGAGATTAAGGGTGGTGTGCAGCGAAATTGGGGTCTGAGAGAGGACACGAGGTGAGAGGTAGAGGTGAAAGAAAATGTTTGAGACAGTTTCGACATTGGAGGGGGTAATACCATAGAGCATTATGACGGGATTCTACAGTACAGGATGTAACAAGAGGCCTGGAAGTACGGCTAACACGAGAATATGATGTTTAGGGCTTCGGTTCAAAGAGGACGATTGCAACATACAGACCTATGATTCAATCTACCGTGAGAGACAGGAGTTAAGAGGGTGGGTGGGGGATTTGGTGCTTGAGTACCCTGCCAGGTTGGGTTGAACCAATCCCAACCCCTTGATCTTCCCATCCTAGGTCCTGGACTGAGCCGGGTCCCCTTGGGACTGGCGTGCGTAGAGGCCGGCTGGCCAGCAGATGTATTGGCTTTGTCCCGGTGCGGATATTACCAGTAGGACTGCCATTTCCCTCAGCCTTTCATCTGGAGCTCAAGGAGCGGAGGGAGAGCTCCGCAGGGCAGCGTAGGGTTGGAGTAGAAGGAACAAGAGGATCAGAGACGGCTTTGCTGGACAGGAAGATGGTCTGATTTGCGGATGGATGTGGGAGGAGTGAGTCACATTTTCACTCGGATATGCAGAGTCATCTATTTGTCCTGTGTGACGTCGTGACGTTGCGTAATCTTCTCAACACGTGTCTTGACAGAATCTGTGAATGATTTAGAGAAATTTCATTATCATTCCCTATGATATTAATATGGGGAAAGACATTCTCCAAGCAGAAGGAATAGAGGGATAATCCTTTAGACTAATATGTGCACTTAAAGTACCCAACAAGATATTGTGTTTTATTATAATCACTGTATAGCACATTTTTATTGTACATATTCGCAATTGTGATCAACCGTCTCCCTTTTCCTGCTGCGCACATCCATCCCGTTTTATACCATCTTCCACCTTTCTTTTCAGGGATCTACTTTTTCTTCCTTACTTGGCATTTTCTACCCTGTGGTTTTTATGGCACTTTGAGAGCATATTAGCTTGAAGGGCTCCCTAGGCGCGTGGTCATCAGAGGAGAGTGGTTCTCATTAGCCAGCATCATCATTTCCTTTCTAAGCAGTATCAGTGAGGCCTTTATGATTGAACCTCTCCAGCACACCTTTGGGGCGTTTGGAAACACTAAGGATCTCTGGTGTGGCAACAGGTTATAAACTAAAGGAAGTGGTGGGAGTTACTGCCTCGGAAGTTAGTGAAAATGGATTTTGTATGGTTGCTATGAAGTTTACCAGCAAAGGAGCAAGGAATGCTGGAGACTCAGTGGTCTGATACCGTAGCCACATAAAAGTCTTAACTACAGAAGTAGCTGTTATTCACTAATATAACACAACATGTGGAGGTTTCCAAGCAGTAAATGGCATTTTAAAGATGGTGTCCAGACTCATAAAGTGTTCTTTATTAAAAGCTGCAAATTCAATGGCTATGACTTGTATGTTATTGTGTGCAAAACACTTTTGCACACCACCCTTCCACCCGGGGCCCCCAGTCAGGCTTCGACCAAACCTTTGGGTTGTCATTGGGACCGATTTAATCAGTACTCAATTCATTTTGGAAATATTTAAACAGGCAGACCTACAGCTGAGCGACTCAGTGATGGCCCGAGGTTCTTTGGGCTTTATTAACGCCCGTATCTGGGCTTCTCTGCTGGGGGTTGGGATGGGGAATGGGTGGGAGGATTGGGGGTGGGAGCTGAGTTGCGTGAGTGACCCGCTTGACTTTCTTGCCTCGCCTGGAGCCCAGCCCTGGCTACTAACACAGAAACTGACATTCCTTCTGTAACACAGCACTGAGCAAATAAAGGCAGACATTCCACTGATATTGAAAAATACAGTAGAAGGATAAGCAGGGATGAGTCTGATCCTCTTTGCCTCAGCTCAGCCTGGTATGCAGGGGGAAATACAGACTAGGAGAGAAAGCATGGAAGGAGTTGGGGAGGGATTTTCCCAGACAGGTACTTCTATCTCAAACTAAAAAGATGCAAACTTTGGTTTTAAAGCAAACCCTCGATCGGAGTATCTGTTTCAGATAGCGGAGGTGCATTAGCATTGCACGAATGGTCAGATAATGGAGGTTGGTAGCAATGAGCCGATTTTTAGCATCGACAACCTGCAGTGCGAGTCTGTGTGTGGCCGTATATATATATATATATATGTGTGTATGCATCAAAGCGCTATGCATGCAGGACAAGTCACTTCATTAAAGGCCTAGCCTATTGACCAGTGTTGAGAGCGACAAAGCCCCTCTCCCTTATCCATAATTGATGTGGCAATTAGAGCTGGACCTGGGACAGACTGTCAGGCCGGAGGACTGGAAGGGGGCTGACCTTTCACTGCTTCAGCTGATTACAGATCAGATGGGATGGGCCACTGACAGAAGACTTATACACTCATGCATCGTTCTGAGCAATTCGATTCGAAAACTGCAGTCGGTTACGCAACCATGAGATTACATCAAAGTATTTGACTCGCCCACTCAAAATCAAACATTTATAACATCACAACTTCTTTTTTCCTATCCCACACAGATTTCTGACTTTGAAGTTGAAAAGGCGAGTACGACTTAGATCAGTTTAATTCAGAGGAGGCTAGTCACATGGAGCAACACAAGACTGCATTCCATTCTCTGCATTTTACTTTTTCGTGTGCGCAGTGCTGCTGCTGCTGCTACATGGTGTCACTGAGCAGGTAGCCTCCAAAAGACAGTTTACGCACACTAAAGCCTCTTTTCCCTACTTCCGCCATTACGGCCTTGAGTGTCACTTGAACATCAACAGCAAGCCCTGAATGGGTTTGAACGAAGTCATTGGATTCTTGATTGCTCAAGGCAAAACCGCACACAATATCATAGAGAGGAACGGGGGAAAGCATCCAGCTTGAGACTTCTGTACTGCTTGGCTGATTCCAGCAGGCAGCGGAGGGATCCATGTGTGAAATGCTACGTCAGGAGACACACACGGTGACAGCGTCTCTTGACTGCTACCTGATGTGCGCTTCCCGTTGACTATAATGGATGGCTATGAAGTGTGTGTGTGTGTGTGTGTGTGTGTGTGTGTGTGTGTGTGTGTGTGTGTGTGTGTGTGTGTGTGTGCACTCGCCGTGCAAAGAGCAAAAGAGTGTGAACGCGAGTTTGTCTCTGCGTCTTTCACGCCTCTCTGTCTGCAAGGACGACCCGACAACTGCCGATGCGATGAAGCATCTGGTGTTCGAGTGCACGCGGGTGCAGTGTTAGGTGTGTGTGTGTGTGTGTGTGTGTGTTTGTGTGCGACCGAGCGCATATATCGTCCAAAACCAGTGTTCTGCTGGGGGAATGTGGTGCATCCTGTGTGTCAGACTGTGGGGTTTGTACTGGGCCTTTAACTTGCTCTCTTGCATAGAGGCTGCTTTTCTCCTCAGGATTCCCCCTCCATCTTGAGACTCTTGTCACATTGACTGGTGGAGGTCACTGTCCTCCCAGGGCCTCTTTCGCCTATTTGTTTCTGCGTGTATGTGTTTGTGTGTGTCTATAGGGGAGTAAATCTTAATCTTGCCAAGGAGCTTAATAGTCTAGCACAGCCAAGAATCGCACTGGGCAGATTCCATTGCACTTATCCCTGCTCTGGAGTTGCCATGCTGCTATGCCCGTTGCTAGGTTAGCTGCAGGCTAATGTGTACCCCACTGGTGCCCCTGTATTTTTGCTCCTTTTAACCCCATGAGTGGCCCGTTGGAGACCCTGTACCAAGCCCTATATAGGTTGCCTGTGAACCAGAGGGACAGTTCCCAGAGAAATGAGTTTGTGTGTGTGTGTGTGTGTGTGTGTGTGTGTGTGTGTGTGTGTGTGTTTCTCAGAATACGCAATAGGGAGATTAGTTTGACGGGGCAAGGAGCCCCTGTCTGACATGGCACCACATAAAGAGCGAGTCGTGGACAAAAACAGCACAGAGATGGATGGCTAGTAATGAACTGTGTGAATGCATCCTCCCCTTCTCCCCACCCTCCAGCCTTACCCCTCTTTGTGAGAAAGTGTGTGTGAAAGGAGATAAGGAAATGTTGAGAGACTGCTTAGAAAGGTGAATGTCTGTGAGTGTGTGCGAGACTTAAAAAAAAACAAAGTGACCCCAGAAGGGTTTTTAGCATTCTCCAGCTCTACCAAACAATATGTCTGGACACCCATGATCCATAGCCTCCGAGAGCGGCATCGGCCTTTTATTGGTGTCCAAAGGTCTGATTGGAGGGTGACTGATAGCTCTGTGTCCTTGTAATGCCGGCTTTAACAAAGAATAAGAAGGGACTTGTATAGCCTTGGTGCGCATAGGACTCCTCATGCATTCAAGTCTTGTGTTGTGGGAAAATGATTATAGCGCTCAACCAAGGAGTAAGAATGGCCCCTGTTTAAGTCCTCTATGTATCAGTATTGTATAACTCGTTAAAGCCCAGATGAGGGCCAGCAACACAGCTTACTGTATCTACACAAAGTGGCATAAGTGTATGAAATTGTTCGGGGGAAAATCTACGATCATAAACCTTTACAATGTCTTTGAAATATGTGCTTGTACTAAAAGGGGGTAGAGGAACATTGTCCCACATCTGTGTCTTCTCTCTGTCTTCCCTTTCTCAAAGGGATGGATGGCAGGTAGCAAATATCTGGCAAAGGTCACACATCAGGTTGGATCAGAGGAAAAAATGCTCTGTCCCTGTTAATGACAGAGAGTAATGGTACAAATCATTTCTACTGACTTCCCTGCATTTGAAAAAACGGTGAGCTGGCTCCTGCGCTTCACAGACATATTGGCTATTGCATAAAGATCTAGTCTTACAGCAAATAAGGATTGATCTAGCAAATCAACAGTGTCATAATTCAGCCGCTTGGCAGAGCTGTCACAGGGGGAGGAACAGTTGCTCATGCACACAAGTCTTGAAGTCATGTCGGAAACCAAGCACACAATGTGGAGAGGGGCGACTCGCCAATCACATAACGTCTCGCTGCTAATTTCAAACAGCACGTCCGTCAGTGTATGTGCATGCACCATGGGCATGAGTAAATCTTTTTTTGCGCCTGCACGTGCATGCTTACATTTATGTGTCTGCCTGTGTGAGTGGTAAAAAGAAAGAAAATGTCAAAGGTCATCTCTCTTAATGAAACATCGCTGCGAGGCAAATCCAGTGGCCTTGTCAAAACGCAGGCCCCTGAGCTGCTTTACAACCCCCCCCCCCCCCCCCCCCCCCCATCAACCGCTTAGCGGGGAGAAGACCCTGAAGGTCAAGGCAGGGAAAGAGAGGAAGATGGTGAGAATGAGAGTGCGGAGGAAGTTACTGACCTACACCACACTCCCTCGATGTGCCATAAATCAAACCTCCACCTTTCTGACCGTCTCTGTAATTGTACACAGCAGGCAGAAGAGTGAAAACTGCCACCGCTGCTTTCAGGCATATGATAAACAGGTCAAAGTCTTCTACTCACCTAACGCATGTGGGTGGTCAAGTCACACAGGACAGCAGTATGTTACGGCGCAATTAAACGGAGTCGCTACATCACAGTTCTGGGCCGATTTTGAGTCAGTTGAAATAGGAAAAAAAATGAACACAATAATAATAATGCATTTTATTTGTATGGAGCTTTAAAAAGGTACTCAAAGGCACTTTATGGTGAAAACAGAAACAATAAAAGCAATTACAATACAAACAAAAGAGATGACAAAGCAGCAAGGAACAGCACAAAAACAAACACAACTAGCATCACAGGCGGGCAGCAACGGAGAAGGCCCTGTCCCCCTCTGCTTGGACAGAGTAGGGGGGGGTAAGGAGGTTGGCGTCGGCGGATCTGAGTTTGCAGATGGGAGCATGTCGATGCAGAAGGCCTGAAAGGTATGAAGGGGTTTAGGGGTTGTGAAGAGCTTTGTATGTAATGAGGAGATTCTTTTGCTGTATGGGGAGCCAGTGGAGGTTTTGAAGGACTGGGGTGATGTGATCTCTGGTGTAGGAGTGGGAGAGCAGAAGGGCAGCTGAGTTTTGGATGTATTGTCAATTGACTTGAGTGGACCACAGTTTGTAATGACTGTATAGAGTAGTGTAGATAGTGTGGCAACTTGCTAAGCCCCACTATACAGTAGCAGCATTCCTCACTGGATTACAGCTCTGCAGCCAGTGTTCAACCCAAGAGTCCCATGCAAGCTTGCGCAGCACACCAGTCACACACAAACGCACACAAACACAGATGGGTTAACTCATCTAATTTATCCCTTAATAAACTCTTTGCCCCTGTACTGCTCCTCCCAATGAGCGTATAAGTATGCTTTTGTGCCTGCATGTATATTGTGTGCGTTTGTGTTGTCTGTGCGTATATTATTGTCTTCAGCATGTATGACATGTTGAGGAAAAGAGAGATTAAATCCTATCAGTTGAAGACAGAGGGAGGATTGTTTGCTTCCTCCCTTTGCATTGGTTTGACGGTTTAATCTGTGCGGCAGCAGTATGCTGGCTAACCAAGAGAAACACAGAAGAGAAGAGAGAAGGAAAGAGAGAGAGAGTGGGAGGAGAGGGAGGAGAGTAGCAGTAGAAAACTGACAAGGTTGCCCAAATAACCTTCATGCTATTTTCTGTCACTCCGAAATTCTTCCAAAGACGCGATGGCCAACGTCGTTCGTGATTCCTCCCACTCACCTTCCAACCCTTATCCCTCCCTTCCTCTCTCTCACTCCCCTCCCATCCCTCTATCTTGGCCAGAGCCCCGAGGTCCACCTCGTCTTCAGTGCTGCGGACAGGCTTGTTAGAAGCAGCTGTTGTTGCTCCTTGGCCGATGGGAAATGGAGGCTCCACCAAACACACAATCTGCCCATCTGGAGAGGCATTAGTGGCAGAGGACACTCAGAGCCATTTCTCACACTCACGGCCAACACAGAGGTCAACGAGGTGTCAGAAGACAGAACATCCCTCTTTAACAATCTACAGGCCGGGGTTGAGCTGTGTTTGTGCTGTAAGTGTAGTTACTGCAGTATATATATATATCAGATTGGATGTTCAGATGTTCATAGTGACATGATCCCCCATCCTCTTCCTCTCCTTGACCCTGCTCGCTGTAGGCTTTAATGGCAAATGAGACCACAATCTATTCTTTGTACTAGAATAGTGTCCACACACACACACACACACACATATTTACACACTTCCCAGACGTTAAGGTCTGTCGTCTTGACAGACCTCTTAGCACTCCGGTTCGATTTGTCTCTCGGCTTTTCGGCCACCCTGTTTATCTCCGTCACTGTTTCTCTCCTATTATAAAGCTTTTTATTTACCAATCAAATCACATTTGTCTTTAAACTGGTGGGGGAACATATGTCATTGACTGTTGTTGTTGTTGTTATGGGAGAAGCATGTTGATGTGCCATCGCGCAGCCTTGACGTCGCCCGGGGTGAATGATTCCATCTGCCTTGATACACTGCGAGCGACGATGGATCTTCATCCTCACGCTGAAAAGGCAAACTAACTGTTTTCCTCCTCTAACCCTCTCCGTCATCTTTGACTCCCTCCCACCCTCTGTCCCTCCCTCCCCCTCCCCTCCCTCCCACCACCACCACCACCATATTTGGGGGATTTACACATGAGCCAGTTTATGAAGCTTAACTGCTAACATTGTCTCATTGTGACAACAACATCACATTCTATGATCCTCCTGCCCTTCTGATTTTTCATTTCTTCGTACCTCCTGGATAAAGACTTAATACAATACCATACTCTTTGTGTCAAGTTTCTACTGCCTCTAATGTTCCGTTTTATAACTTTAACAAATCCATTCTTTTCAACTATTGCTAGGTGATATGGCAAAAAAATCATGAAAAACAAAACTCACTGGGACTCAACAGCACTAAAATGTTTGCACGGCTGAATCGGCTACGTTTACAAAGCACACAGACGTTCGGATTACAGCTCCCTATGTCGTATAGAGAACCTTTAAAGATGTATTTTTCCAAGATAAATATGACACAATGCATTGTTGCATGACCTACATGTGTAATCTCCCCCATCTCATTGTGGAGTACTTCTTTAGGGTACGTCTGGTGTTCTGTGAGCTTTGGGTTATTAACTAATGAATTGGCATTTGACAGTAACTGAGACATAAGGTCAATTACACAGATATCTCTTTTATTTCTTCTCTTTTATGCCCCTCCCAGCTGGCAGCACTCTACACAATTATCTCGTTTGACTTTGCCATAAAATGGACCTAGTTGGATGATTAGTTTAATGGGTGTTGACTGTCAGTGTTGTAACTTCACTTTATTGCATCCAATTCATTTCCAAAGATCACAAAGCATTCCAACACCATGCATTCCACAAGGCCTACCTTTACATATGAAAAAAAAAAAAAAAACCTTAAAACAAGTTGGCAGTGCTGTCGTCTCTGCCGTGATTGGCTGTTCTGGCAAAGACCTGCTTCATTAATTAGCCAGTTGGTTAGCCTGCAGTAGAGTAGTGTTGCTGTTGTGTTGGCCCATTCAAATGCTGTTTTCTGACATCTCCCAGATGAGATGCAGCCCATTTCCATTGAAACAATAACAGCAGTCTGATTTGGGATAAATGATGTCTTTGTCTATTGTCTACAGAACAACAAAAACCATTGGCTCGGAACGCACTCCTCTGTCTAGAGCCCTGCCTAGCCCTATTCACACAGGCATACACATGCACGCATGCAAACCCAAGTGCACAATTTGGGATGGGCTGATGTGCGTTTTTTTACAGACGAATGTATTCTTAGAATTACACATTATGATCATGCCAGGTGTGAAAGAAAAGAAAGAATCTCATCGGGTGACAGCTTTGAAAGAGCAATACATGTTGTACTCCAATGTTGGTGAAGAAGGGATTTAGTTAGGTATTCAAAATGATTGCGTGGAGTGCTATACATTTTCATGGTTTCTATTTTTGATATGGTTGTAATATCTGACAACTTCACACACACACACACACACCTGGTTGTCAAGTTGCCTGGCTGTCAAGTCACCACACGGGAGAAGCGATAGCTATTTAATCAGACAACTGTATTCTAAACAGATTGTTTTTTACACACACTTGCAAACGTGGCCTGTTTTTGTGACAGTGACAACTTAAAGAGACGTGTTTTGACACTGGGCTTTGGCACTGTCGGTACTAGCGATAACTAGCAATCATAACACACTTATCGTCCACCTCTGTCTCTATTTGATTCTTTCTGTATTTCATCCCGTCCCTCTCTAGGAACTCACACGAGTCCTGCAGAGAGAGCCTGTAAATCCTACACATGGGGCTCACACTACACGGGCGACACTTTTTAGTCATGCAGGTCAACTTTATTGGCAACGGAGAGTGTGCGGTGCACTTTGCTGTGCTGAGGGTGCTAATCTGTCTCATTGATGTATATAGCTGGGCAGGGCTGGGTCCGGCTGGGATCCTGTGAAGAGGAGTGGGAAGAAGGATGGGTAATGAGCAGAAGGAGTCATTTCCTTTTGGATTTTAGAGACATCAACACAATGTCACACCCCAGAGGGAAGTGAGATAAAGAGAGGGACGAGTTGCGTTCAGTGCCAGGGTGATGATGAAGTTCGAGAGAGGCTGGGAGAGCAGTGGGGTGTAGAGACATGAGTGAGGTCCACTTCAAGGAACGGATATCACCCGATGTCAGCAGAAAAAGCGTTTGTGTGTGTAACTCCATGTGTGTGTTTGCGGGGACTGTGATTAAAATGAGTGCTTAATGTCCGCCCTGCCCTCATCACCCTGATTTATCTCTGATTGGCAGTAATGACACAGTTCGGCCTGTCTATCATCTGCTGCTGGAGATTAGACACCCAGTCAGTCCTCCATCATGACATGTGTGTGATGATGATGACGCCGGTGGGAGTTCAGTTTTTATTTCGCCGTGTCCCGTGGGGCAGATAAACACAGTGTATGGCGGCACGTGTTTGTCGTGTATTACTTGGTCGAACACATATAAATGTATATAAACGTGCATTGGTTGCTGAACAGTAATAATGTGGCACTGTAAATGCGCTTTTAAAACGTTTCGACGCACTCTTCAAAATACATTATTGGCGCTTTCGACTCAAAACGCCCACAGCTGTGCTTCTTCTGATTTGCAAAATTAACTCTCTTTGAAACGTAACAGACATAATCGTACATAATTGTTCGTGTCTGATTGTTTTTGAAAAACCCTCGAGATGAGATGGTGGGAATGGTGATTGGATGATGATAAGCCCCTTATATACAGTTTTACAAGCCCAAAGGACTCTGAACATTAAAGAGGATTATCATGATTACAGTGATGAGCCAAACCATTCATCTCTGTCTGCTTCTCTCTCCCTGTCTCTTACAGCACATACAGACGCCTCAAGTGAAGGAAAGTCCATTGGGAGACAGCCCGGCAGTGGCAGCCCACATGAGAACCCTTCGAAACCCCCCTCGGTGAAGGTGATAGGGGGCTCGCCGTCCGCCAGCTGGGCACGGCCCTGGAGCCTTGCACTGCTCTTTGCTGCACTTTGCCTGCAGTGGACCCTGTTCTGATGCCAGCGCACACCCTCCGTGGATCCCCCACCACTGCCCCCCTTTCTAGGAACCACACACATGCACAGAGACACTCATATCATTTACATATCATGCATAGCATCCTTACTCCTGTCCTCAACGTACTTGGATGGGTGGTAATGCTGGACAAAATGAACTGGCAGGCAAGACGAGGCGTGGAAGAGAAGAGGAACAACGTTGTAAGAGACTGTAGATGGGGGGGGGGGGCTCTCGCAGGAACCTGTTGTCTTGCAGCATCACCAATGTGGTGGTTTTCACAAACTAATCTTATGCACGCTCACCTACAAAGATTAGGGCGCTTCTTCTAGGCTGGTTTCGGTGCTAGACGTTGGCGTATACAGACACCAGTGCAGCCCCACCGCTCGCACACAAACACACCCTTTGTGGCTTAGAACGGGACCTTTACTTAAAAGCGCTTACACATTTACAGACTCACGTACACGTTTACCCATGAACAGTACAAATACAGCCATCTTCTTTTTCTGCGGTTGGCTTTTACTTATCCTTTGAGGCTAAACAAAACAAAACAAAAAAAAGACTCATCACGGCCACTGCACCATTTGCCAGTCATGCAGAAGAATTCAGCTCATTTGAAAACTCTACTCATTTTCTTTTTTGGAGGATTAAGGAACGCATGATAGATTGATAGATCGATTCCCAGGTGCCTGGCCCAGAACAGCAGATTTGATGTACTCTAATGACTGTGTACCCTGGCGGGGATTAGAATGTAATGAGTTCACAGGTAGAGCACTGGCACGGCTGAACAGAGAAACTAGGTGTGTATAGTATGTAACTGTATATAAGTGGAAAGATTTGATGGAGTATATGAGGTTCTGATTCAACAAAAAGCTCTTAACTGATTGAGCTGAATGGCGTTATCTTTTCTTTTCCCTTTGCTATGAATGGACTGTGCTTGTCTGCTCCATACTACATATAAAAAAAATATATAGAGATTTAATTTCTGTAAAAAAATAAAGCGGGAATGCACATCATTTTTTTCCAATTTAAGCCATTGACATAAATGGATACATTTTGGGTGTTTGAACAAAGCCTGTACATTGTTGATTTTACTAATGTTTATTGTGCATCCAGTTTTGTGTGTTTGCTCGTTGAATTGCACATTAATGCATGTATGACCTACCAAGTTATCAGAGTTATTATCGTAGGATCAGGCCTTTCTCCGGGAAGCCTCAAAAACTCTCAAAGGCGTTTTCAGTACATCTTACGGGACATCAGGTTTTATCTTCCTCACTCAAATGATGGCTTGGTACTTGAAATCATGAGGAAAGTTGGGCTGCAGATTCATCACAAGCAGATTCAAATACAATTCAACACACACACACACACACAAAGACATGTCGAATGTTTTTTTTTACAAAGTTGGGTGCATCTATTGTCCAGTATAGTGGTAGCCCTTATGCAAGTCCCTTTTCATGAATTTGTCATACATTTTGCCAAATAAGCTCTAATGTCTCTTCACTCACTCTTAAGCAGACCATTCCTTTGAATTCCATCAGAATAAAAGCAAATCCTTCTTTGTTTTAAATGATTCCTCATGGGGAAGTTCAACAAAGAAACTGTGCAACTGCTACAATGGCTTCCTCCGTATACCTGTTGTCTCTCTTGTGTAGATGAGGATGGTTTATGTACTGGTGTGAATGATTATGAATGTTTGGTCAATGCTATGCAGATACGGTGTTAAACCTGATTATGCCTAAAATGCAGATGCAGTATCTAAGCTAAATAGGTCTATACACTTACATGTGCAGTGAAATACCTCTTCCATTAATTAACAAGCCTGTATTGTAAACAAGTCTTCCTCTCCCTGTTGAAAAGTAACTCACCATTGGCTCTGCCTAAAAGTGGAAAAAGGATGACCCGCTTAACTACTTGCATATACATACAATTATACATTAAAGCGTTGCAGTTAATGGAGATTTTAGCTGTTTCCTGTGTCACACCATGTGTTCTGTAACCACATTTGTTTAGTTCATATGATTTCCTCCATGTACGTTTTGTTCATGACTGTCGTTCATTGCACCCACCGATCACTTACGGTCCTTTTACCCTCGCATGTGTATAAATGTACATATTTTAAGTCACTCGCCATTTGTTTTGTGTCTCATTTCCTCTCTTTTGGATCAGTACAATACCGGATAGCTGAGCTCGATTAAAGGTGCTCTGCTTTTCTTTTTTTTGCTTGTCTCGATAGCCTCTCCTTTATAGAGTATCAGTCACAACAGACTGCTTGGAGAATATGTTTATAAAGGCCCTGCACACCTATCGTGAATAGTCCTCTTCCTAGGACTGTGTGGGCTTGCACAGACTGTGCTTGATTGACAGGTGTAGGTCTGCAGGCTCTTAAAGAGTTCATGCTGAACAGTCGGCTCCATCGCTGACTTTTGTCTGGTGCGACGGAGGAGTTCCTGCACCGCGACTTCACAGCACGAGAGGACAGATGCTTTCGCATTGGAAAGACGCGTCACCAGCGAAGTTACGTAGTTACTGACACCAACGTTAGCATCCCATGGGGATAGGTTGGCAATGTCTTGACACACAAATCTGATCTCATCACTTGCAGATAACAGTGCCGACAGTCTGTCCGATAAATCTGATTTGAGGAGCAAATTGAATTTGCCTGCAGCATTGGATGGTACTACAAAGTGTATTTTTGAACCAGAGAGACCCAGGCTATCTGTTTCACTCTGCCTGCAGTCCGTATGCTAAGCTAATCGCCTCCTGGCCCTCTGCTCCATAGATAGCTCACAGACATGAGAGTCTATTCATGTAACACTAAAAAAAAGGTGAGTATTATATCTTCCCAAAATGTTGAGCTACTTCAAACCAATACTTAGTGATTACATTGCTTCCTGTCCCTGAGAACACACCACTGTTTCATTGACCATACTGGACTGTGAGTTATGAGGGGGTAGGCAGGGCAAGCCGTCTCAGTCTGACCTTCTCTATTTGCATCCAGGAAGCCTCTTGCTAAACATATCGGTCCGTGTTTGTACCAGGAATAGAGGCGGAGGGGAGTGTGAGAGTGCAGAAGACAGGAAAAGGTTTGCTGCTGGAAAGGACAGTCAGCCGCGATGACAGCGGTGTCGACAGTGACCGTTTGCACGCTGACCCGTTGGCTGCTCCTGTAGGGGGGAAAACTTTATCTATTCATGGGCTATAATTTCCCTGAATTACTCTGTGCTGTCAGCTGCAGTGCTAGCATCACTGTTAGCCTAGCTCAGCTACTGTTGGACACATTTAGACACAAAGCAAGCACGAAGAGAGCCACTGTTAGCGAGAACAGAAACAAGTCGGCGGGGTGGTGCACAAACTGCTAGAATGCCCACAATGAGATTCAAAATAGAGTTATAACATTAAGGCCCAAAGTAGGTGTATGTCACGTTTAATGGATTATTTTAGCATCACCAGGCAAAGCCAGAGGCGTCATAAAACCATACAATGGGACAGAAGCAACATTTTTTGCAGTATAGCTTATAATTGGTCTTCAGGGTAACACTGGTCTTTTTTTCCCCTCCACAGTGATTATAAAAGCATTTGATGGCAATGTTTCAGGCGACAGTGGCCCTCCGAGTCTCACCACACCTCCCACTGTTTTAGCCATCAGCCTGGGAGCACATAACTAATAGCACTTTCCTGGCTAAAGCACACAATGTCCATGAGCTCCCTCTCACTCTCTTTGTCTCTCCCACGCACACACACACTTTTGTGAACACCAGAATCATCACAAAGACACACCGGTGATCTCATTCACACACACACCCCGTCCCACAGTTCCACTCTTCCAATTGCACGCAGTCTGTATTTGATCCTTGCCTATTTCATGCTTGTTGCTGTGAAACTGAGTGTCTGGCTGGCTGCAGACGAGAGCAGGGAGAGTGCCCAGTCCAAGGATATCGTGCCTCCTCTTTGCCTGAACTGTAATTGGACTGCATTGTCCCCGCCTGAAAAAAAACCCAACAAAGCCGTCTGTCGTCCTTTAATAACCTCCGGTGACTGACGCGGAAAGCCATGGATGAATTTAAAATATGGACAATAATGGGATGAAACTCAGACACTGAAAGTGAATTAGTCTGAAAATGACTTTTATCCGTTCCTTCTCTCTGAAGTTAGCTTTCTAAAGACAGTGTGATGGGCAAAAAGGTATGGATGATTTAGTGTATCCTACTGTAGGTACAGACATACACACACACACACACACACACACACACATTGCAAGGAGCAGTGTGGTCACTGAGTGTAACAGAGTTCCGGGGACCTGAGGTCACAGCTGCTCAGCTGTCTGTCTGGGCTATTTTAAACGGTAGCACACATCAGCGCTTCTGTCCCACTGGCTTGGCCAAGTCCACTCTTATACACCCTCACACACACACACACACACACACACACACACACATTTTTTTTCATTGGTAAGGAGTAGATCTAATGCTAATTCACACATTCAGAGAGATCAGTTGCATCGCACACCGTGAAAAACGCCTCAAGATGAATGACTGCACTTTCTAACAGATCTTCCCTGAAGTCAACCTGATTGTGCGGTAGCAGGGTGACAGCAGTGCAGGATCAACCCCCCCCCCCCCCCCGGATTGTCTTACCTTTTCAGCCTGGGGATCAGAGAGACAAACTTGAACCAGGAGGAGGGAGGCACTGGAAATAGCTTTTCAAAGATGAACAATTGGGTGAGGTAGAGGGGAAACGAAGGGGGACCTGCGGCTCCTATTAACCACAGCTCTCCGTCTTGAGTTTCAAGTTGACAATTGTATCCATTCCCCTCTGCGCAGAGCTCCCCATGCCCTAACAACAGGCTAACACAAGCTGTCACTGCCAATTCTCCCTTTGTCACCCTGCTCCGTCGGCCAATTAGCATTATGCTCAATGAGCTCTTGAGCTGACTAATTCGGTCCAATTAAACACATTTTCAACCATCAAGAGGAGCCTCAGCAACAGTGTCAGAAATCAAATCTCTAACGCAAGAACTTGTGCTGGATTCCTCCTACTCACTGATTGGCCTCACTTGTCAGATCTGTTTCCCATCATGCACTGTGCTGCTGGCAGAGGGCAGGTAAACAGTGTTGGGAGGTGTTACCCTCCTGTCAGCTACCATAAGGTTGTTGTCATTTTCTTTCTGGAAAACAAATGTGGGGGCAATGCACAACATTTTGTTGCTGACTGACGACTGGCATATAAACAGAAGCAGGCATGTGCAGGACAAAACATCCATGCATACCAAGAATTGTAAAAGTTTGCACAAGTCGTCCTACGCTCAGTAGACAGCTCCCTCTGGCAAGTCATGCTAGATGTGTATGAACAGCACCGAATATGAACGCAAAAATGCAGAACAGCCATTCAGCTGTGCTATAATCTTAGAATCCCAATTTATCCTGCAGACATGAACCTCCACAACCACGAGCCAGAGGACTGGGCGTCTGGCATGGATCCTTTTTCTAACCGCTCTAAGGAGCCCCAAAGGTGATGAGGTATTCTGGACTTTGCCGCCTACCAGACACTGTACTCCTATGTGTCCCTGACCATGACTCAAGCAAGAGACAGAGAAGAAAGAAAGCAACTTGGATAAAGCAGAGTGTAAAACGTTACTCATACCCTGTATCTTTCAACTGTAGAGGATACGACAGTAGCGAAGCCAGTACAGCAAGCTGTTGCTTATAGAGCAGCTCCAGCTCCGTATATATTGTACAAACTAATACAGGTTGTTTTGCAGAAGTAAAAAAAACGCTTTCCATTCAATTTTGCCCAGTTTCAAAAGACACCCGTCTGTCTGTTCATACTCGCTGTGTGTTTCCTGCCACAAGGAACAGCATTGCACTTGTCTGATTTCATATTACTACATTTATTAGTAAGACTTTCTGACCAACCATAACGTCCACATTGACATGTCTGTCTATCTTCATCCATTAGAGTTGTCGATTGCTGACAATCTAACTATCTACTTTTCACTTGACTAAGCTACCATATTGATGATGCTATGGCAAGAGAGAGAGAGCCAGTGAGCAACAGACAAATAAACCTGCATATTAGTCTTTATATTAGACCAACAGATGTATGCAACGTGCACATGGCACAAACAGTCATACACATTGCACACAAAAGACCTCAAAGTTATTTCCTGGCCCGTTAAAGAAACACAAGTGCCGGGTGAGCACGAGTTGTCATTAGAACGTATTGCGTCTTAATGCGGCTATGCAGAGGGGCCCGGACGTTAGTCACCGTGAAAGTCTGCCTGTTAGGAAAACAGATTAACTATGTCGCCACATGACAATGCCCAGCCGGGGAGAAATGTGGCCCCACTAGTATGAGCCCCCATTCCAATTAGACTGGTGCGGTCTGCATTGGTGTGTGTGTGTCACACATGTTCAAGGCTGGCCAGCATCTTATGGTGAATTCTTCGTCAGGCTCCCTCTGTTTGGCATGCTACAGACAGCCTCCTTCCTCATGTCCTGGAGATGGATGAGCACTGGTGTGAATGTTCCATGGCTCCCTTGGGTGCCATTCCACCTTTCCAGCTCTCTCTCTCCGCCTCTCTTCTTTTCTTTCTATCTCTATCAGGCTCAAACAGAATTCACACATTCTCCTATATGACTATTGTATTAGTTCTCTGTGTCTTATTTTTTAATTTTTTATTTTTTTTATATTTATATTTTTTTTATATATTTTTTTTTTTATTATTTCATACTTCCCTTTGTCCTGTCTGGGATTTTGCATTTGTCATCTGAATAACCTGACATCAGTGTGTTGTAGTAGCGTGAATGTTACAACAATGTTAACTCACTAATTCATTGGTGTATTTGTACGTGAGCATGTCGACCACATGTGTGTGACTCGGGATGAATGAGGGTGCTGGTAGAGAGGAGCATCATTGATTAGCTCCCATTACGGATTCAGAGACGCCTGCTGCTGTCCAATGCTGCAGGTCATGAGAGAGGGGAAATCAATGTTGCAGGACCACTAGGCCTTCACCCTCATACATATAACACACATCCTCCCTCCCTCATACCAGACGGGATTAGGATTACATTGATGACAGTAAAAACACATTGCTGGTTGACTCGACTACTGTCGGGCCAACAAAAGTCCATTTCATTTTTTTTTTTACTGTTGACCTACATACAACCTGGATAAGACATGACTGTGCAGGCATATTCTCAGGTATGTCTACAGTGGTTGTTAGCTATGCTTTGAGTAAAGGGAGTGGGGTGAGAATGAGAGGCGTTGGGGGTCAAAGCAGCAAGCTTCTAAAAATGTGATGTTTGCCACGTTAAGTGGTTTACATGTTAGCCAGTGAGCTTGTTACAGCTACCTTTCTCACTTCCTGTACAATGATTTCTTAATTCAGACATCAACCTTCTTAACCCTAGCCCTATTTTTAAGCCTCTGCTCGAAAATTGCATACACATACTAAAAAGAGTCTATTTCTGCAACTACAAGTTCTATTTTAATAATTTTGATGTTATAATAAAGGTAACACTTGTGAGATTTGTTCAGATGTGTAAATATCAGTGTATATGTTACTGGTTAAGAGTAAATGAAGATGGCACACAGCTCAAATTGAAAAGTTTCAGGTTCGCCTGAAAAAAAAGCACTTTTATTGTTATTATTTCTTTGGAATGATGCAGCTGCAAGTCTAAAACCTCTCCCAAATCATAGCACAATGTTTTAGTACAGAGAGGTCAGGCGAGGTCACCAAAATGGTCATTTTGGAAACATCTGTTCTATTTAAATTTTCTATACTATATAACTATATATTTCACTTGTTTTATCACACAAATACAGCAGTTTGGCTTTATTTTGAGAGCCAGAATCCTCTCTGAGCACTGTCTGTGTGTCTCTGTCGTCATGGAGCTTGGCTGACTCCTGTTGCTCTGTGTCTACGCAGACCTGTAAGTCAGCAGCCCATTGGTCGATTTCAATGAATGACCCCTCTTTCGACGCGTTGGAGCCAATAGAATTGAGCCAACCCCACGAGGCAAAGATTGACAGCACTCTTAGCCAGTCAAAATCCAAAACGCGCCTTCTCTCGCGAAGCGTAAAATCCGATACGCCGAAAGTAAAATCCCTACCCCCAGCTCCCTCAAATTCAACCCCTGTCTTCACGGAAACAGAATTATGACAAACAGGACATCCGTTGAACAGATATCTGAGTGAATTTACCAGGATTTTATCCTTTCTTTTCACGAAAAAGACGATGAGGTGAGGTGCGTTTCTGATAATTATCGATAAAGCGGTTTGTGGTTCTGGTGCTTGTTGGCTAATATATCTGTAATGGTTTCACGGAGAGAAATATTGAAGATGTCTCCGTAATCTGTGTCGAACTCTCTAGTTTGTCATATTATACCAGTGTATAATACTTAGTAACTGGTTACTAAGTAATGCTAATTGTAACAGTGTCATGGTTTTACTTCTTGAAGTTCATACTTCTAGTTCATATTCTACTTAAATGCAATGGAGCCATTGATAATGTTATTAAACCTGTGCTTGACTTCTTTTATAAGTTAAAATATCTGCTGTTCGGGCAGCAGGATATGAATGGTGTAGAATAGATTTTGCACAAAAAAGCAATAGCACGAATGCTGTGCTGATATCATGTGCAAGTCAATTTTTAATACAATCTATTCAACTTGACCTGAATTTTGATGCCTCCAAAGACTCTAATCTACAAATGTATTCAAAATACTAAAACGGAAAATAGTTTGACCGGATAAAGATCTGACAGGAATGTTATTTGAGTAAATGTGTGTGTGTGTGTTGGAGACTTTGTCCAGGCACTCTAATCTAATGCTGCTTTCAAATAGTCTTTTGAATATAATGATTACAGCGTTTTCCTTTTTTATGTCCCCAGAAAAAAAGCAACGGACTACAGGCACCTTGTAAAACATGCACCACTTATCGTTACACGTACATGCTACGCACACCCTTGTTACATGTGCTGCTGTAAATAATGCACCAGTCAAGAGGGTCTTTTACATCAATGAGCATGCAGCGTGCCATTTTCCCACTTTGCATTGCAGGAAATGTACGCACGGGCATTACAGCTTTATTTGGAAACCCGACCGAAGACGGACTGTTTCTTCGCCGACAGATTTACAGGCATGATTTGTTTTATAATCCAGTTTACAGCGCCATATGAGGGGAGTGCCGACAGAACCATCCGTAAATTCCCCATTTAGCGACTTCACTCTGATCTGAGAGGGCCGATGGAAAAGGCTTCAGACCAAAAAACATGTCAGTACCAAAGCTGGGCAGCTCTCAAAAGTGGGTTGTTTATAACAGCTTGTGAAAGCTGGCAGTTTATATCAGTGGTAAGAATTACTACTCGGAGTCACTTAATGTATTTGTGTCTGGTGATCAAACGGAGTCAGCGCTGATGCGTTACATTTTTCATACAGTCTCTCTCATTAAAAACAAATTGGAGAAGTGTGAGGAGGAGGAGTAATGTGATGAAAGTGCCTCTGTACAGGGGAGGGCTGAGGAATGCAGAAGGAATGTGTGGATATTCTAAAGTGTCAGTGGGAAAATAATGAACGCCGCCTCATAGGGGGCTGAGAACCACACAGAGACGTGGCCTCCCACTGTTTCCAAGGTCCACTTGAAGGGAGAAGACGCTGCCAATCTGGAGGAAGATCGGCCTCAGAACCACACTGAAAAAAAAGCTGAAGAAAGTTGAGGTTAGTTGACTCTGGACCACTGGCGTGCATTCAAATTCAGATTAGACTTGAGGCCAGTTTAAGTGTTTTAATTTCTGTTATAATACCAAGGTCACAGTCAAGGTTGCTCTCGGGAAAATGTTTTCCACCAAACTTATTATTTTTGTAGCACAGGACATGGAACTCACCACATGAATGTAATGATTATATGGCTATACGTATTGGTGCTCAGCAAACAATTACCGGCATGAGAGTCGGCCATAAGAGGTCCTCTTAGTCTTTGGGTTTTGTCATTGCTTCCCATGAGTTTATGAGTTTTCACAGCAAGAGGCCGACGAGGAGAGTGGTGGTTAATTTATCCTCGAAGACATATGACAAATAGAGGGGGGGGGGGGGGGTATTTATATGAGAACAGCATGCAGGCAAATGAACAGAGTATTTGGATGAAGTTGGTGCAGGAATGAGGAGACTCCACCGCTGGAAGGGTACGGTCCACCATTGTATGTGAAAGACAGAGATAAGGTTAAAGATGGAGGTTAGCCTTGACACGTCTACATGCAGGATATATATATCAGTGATTACATAAGCTACTGTAAATTAATAAATAATAAAACACTGCATTGAGTGGCCATCATTCATATTTAAGATCTTAATAAGATTTCATTGCCTCCTCTCCGCTCCATCCTTGTGGTCACTTCTTAGGAAGTAGTTTTGGGGGTGTTTTGGGATTTCATTATATTGTAAGATGTACCTTTTAGATTTCTTCTTCTCCTCCTGCGCCCATGCTTGGAGAAGGCTGGAATGTACGCCGATTGCTCAACAGAAAAGGCGCCATGGATGCCCACAGAGACGTACAAAAGCACAACGCAAATCACCACATGGGGCGTTTCTCATCCACGACCGCACCTGCTTGCAAGAACGACCCCAAGATTTCAAGGATCGTTTCCACTTTGAAGGAATAATCCCTCCCTGCTACTCCCCCCCCTCCCCAAACTCACATCTCTGCCATGCTCCCTATGTCATCCATCATCATATTCTCTCCCTCCTTATCTTGCCTCATAAGCTCCCCCCAATTTCCCTCGCTATTTCTCATTTTTCTCGACAACAATATCTGTCTTCCCTTTTGCGCCAACCATCAAAATGTCACCTTTTTCTGTCATCATCTGTCTCTGGCAGCTGGGGAGGGCTATGCGTGTGGAGATATGCATATCCGCTGTTTGTGGAGGCTGTGTTTGCACAGACAGACACTGGGTAAACGGGATCAAGGGAAGATGTAGCATCTTCAAACGGCAAACAGGCAGGGACAGGCAAGAAGAGAGAAGGCAGTCGTTAAAAAACAACTCTGAATTGGAAGTTTTTACGCATGACTGCGTTTGAACAGTAGCAATGAAGGCATGTCCATGTGTTCTCATGAGGCCAGGGTGGGAAGAGGGAGAAAGAAGAGAGTGCGTGTGCAAGAGGGAAAATAGTAACGAAACGGACCGAAGAAAGAGAGACAATCGACGAGAAGGGGAATAGATGGACCCGGTGAGTAATGTGTACACTCTCCGGTGAATGTGCTGATCTCAGGCTAATGGTTGACATTAAAACCCAGAAAAAGAGGCAGAATCAATGCTATCTGTAAGAGGCCAGGATGAGACTGGTTTTAGGCAGAGGACACAATGATCTCCCTCTAAAGGCTGATTACATCTCTTGAAACGGCACACTGATATTTACATAGAAACCCTGCTGATGCCCGGCAGTGGGCCTTGTAAGCTGGCCAATCCTGCTGCTCCCTCCCTGCATCACTGTGTGTGTGTGTGTGTGTGTCTTCAAGCAGATCTGGCTGTACCCTGTTCTTTGTCATTAATGCCTTCATACAACTGTACTCGTGAGTTTGATGGGTGAGAGCACTCTGTGCTTTTACATTTCAATGCCACCACTATTCAAATTATAGAAATCATTTTGCTCCATTGTCATATTTACATGAGTTTCAATAGAGGGATGAGATTGCATGTCTGTATAAGAAAATCCCATGGAAACATAGCTGAACACAGGCAAGAATGCTCTCATGTCAAATAGCTTTACAGTGTGTGACAAGAATGACATCATAAAAGCTTTTGCTGTCACCTCAATTTGTTAGCATCTGCACCTACATTGTCCAAATCTAGATGTGGATTAATTTGTATTCAACAATAGGTTTCCAGTCCTTCAACGTTTCCTAGCTGCTTCGGGATAAAGGCATTCCAGCGGCTTGACAAAAGTGTACTGTTCGCTGTAACAATATTTAATACAGCAGCAGGTTTCCAAATTATTCTGATTGCACAGAAACAGAGATACATTTTGAAAACACTGAGATCTCTAGTTTGACAGCAGTGAATCGGCGCAATCAGCAATTAATCAGCCAGTGCTACATTTGGGTGTTGCAATCCTGCTGAGTTTGTCTTGTGAATATTTTCACCTGAAAAATATACAAGTGATGATGGGTAAAAATGTGAGTTTACGTACATCTCCTGATGCCTTCAACGAATAGAAACGCAGGAATCAATGCGTTAATTCTTCTTTTGCAGAATTGGTTTAATAAGTCACACTGGTTATTTTGTACGGCTATGTTCAGACTGTCCAAATGTGTTTTGCACATTATGTGACTCTCCTGACCTTCTAGATCAATGCATAACCTTAACCAGTCGCCTCTGCCTCAACCCCGCTATGCAGAGCGGTCTTGCCAAGAAGAGCAGTGGGAGTCATCATTACGTCACTGTGGATCGACATTTGTAACAATTCTGTGTGCCGGCGGGAGTCACTCTGTTCCACGAACATGGAAGACATGCTGCGATGGAGGTAATCAAAGGAGGGGGCAGTAATAGCTATCATCAAGATCACACATTTTCATTTGCACAGCAACTTAAAAAGTTAGGCTTACAATACTTAACCAGCAGCAGAGGCTGTCACTGCTGTAGTCCGTACCAGAGGAACACGAGTCGCTGCATTGTGAAGGCCTGCTGTCTGTGACCAAACCGGAGCAGGAAGAGCAGACTTTTTGATGATTCTTTAATTATAATTGAATTATTATTAAGCATACACATTTGTAGTGTATCCCACCGATGTGTGGTAAAGTTAATGGACCATTGAGAAAGATAGGCCTGTGTTATATTGACATTTTCTTCCATTGTTCTACTTTGAGTGTTTTTGCCTGAAAGGAGTAGAAAAACATCTGTAGTATTTCTAGAAGCAACGTCATTTTCACTAGAAAACCTCATCACGCCTCGAAAAACGCTGGCCACATAATTACCGTATGTGTACACTAAACTGACAATTGCTTAGTTGTACGGCCTCTCACCCCGTATACTCTCCTCTCCTTTTGCTACCATTCTGCCTTCCCCTCTTTTGCTCTCTCCGGTCTCCCCCCCGCTTCCCCCAGCATCCTGCTCCTCATTAGAAGGCCTTTCATGGTCAGAGCCCATAAAACTTCAATGGGAGGCAGGCTGGAGAAAACATGGCTGTTCTGTGGCTTTACTGAGCGTTAATTACATGATCTCCGCACCAGACAGTGGAGGGCCAATCAGTTTCTCCAGCAGCACTGGCGACCTATGGCCACATGTGAGACACAGACAGACACATAAACTTACGCACACTAACTGCCTCTGACACAGAAGAAATGTGCACAGACACACGTACACACAACGGTCATAGGTACACAAACCCATTCATAATACCGACAGACATTTCATCACACACACACACACACTTTGAGGCCATTAGACTTATTAACCTCTGGCCACATGTGTCTAACTGGCCGATGTTCCCCCACAGCAACACGAAAACCGAAGTGGTTTCCGTCTGCTGGTGTGACACCATTACACAATTCTCAACTTTGGCAGAGGAACTGCGACGGCGTTGTGCCAGATTTGCCCGAGCGCACATGCACAGGATGCAAATGAGCAAGACACTTGACATCGCAGAGCGAAGGTGTAATTCATGCCTGCTCGTTGCAGAGCTGTAATAACGGAGAGCGGGGTGTAGCCATTTGTCTGTTAGTGATATGTGAGATGCTGTCCTCTTTGTTTGGACTCATCCAGTCATGTGGAACGGACTAATTATAGAGTAACATTTCCTAATGTATTCATAAACAACGTCTGCCTTCATAAAAAGAATGATTGCGAGGTAGGAAATGACTGTTCTTGCCATGTGGCTCGCTCCCTCTCTCTCTCTTGTCTTTTCTCGTTTCTACATTTGTTTGTCTGTCTTGTCGAGTGACGGCTGGTTATTTCAGGCTGCACTGGAGTTTTTCCATGTGTCACTGCGATAATGTGCGATGGCATCTCCTTCTGCAAACAATCCTTAAAAAAGCATCTCCCACAGGAGTGACACCCTCAAACACTGTCTGATTCAATTTCACACAGCGAGATGATTAAACAGAGTATTTTAAGTGAGTGAACTGGATGTCTCTACACAACTATCCAGGATATAACGTCTACACCACAGAGTCTCTTGTGGGTAAGCTAATGTCACATGAAACATGTAACCCTTTTTACCTGAACTTCTGAATATGTGTGTTCATATGCATGACTGTTAAGAGGTCGCACGAGCCTTGCATTCATGAAACGAGTGCAATATCCAAAGTGTAATCAACATAAGACCTTTAAACTCAGCTGTTACCTCATAGGAAGAGGGTTCCAACCTGAACTGAGTGAACCTTTTTTTCGTCACACAACAAAAGGAGGAGGAAAAAAACACATTAGTTATGGACATATTGCAGCCATTGAGCATGCCATGGCCCTTGGGCTTACTGGATCTGGACTCTGGAACCAGTAGTCACTGATCCTATTAGAAGTAATGCATGAACAGAAAAATTCCAAGTATGTATCCAATGCAGCCTGCTTATTAAACAAAGCATTTCCTTTAGTGATGTAAGAAGAAATATAAATAGATCTCGCCAAACAGAGCCAATGAGGCAAACAGCCTTATACAAAGAGGGCAGTTAGCTGTAGAAGACAGCAACACACCTGTACACGTCAAACTGAAGGTGAGCGTGGTTCAAATACACGTACAGAAACTCGAATAATGAAGGCATTCAGCAGGTGACAAGTAAACTGGCAACCGCACCGGGCATGTATTGACTTGTCGTCAAATTGCCCCTTCGAGGAGTGATACGGCCCAATGCAATGCATGCAGCCCCCTCTGCGGAGCGGAGGAGGGGACCGGTGTTTGGGTGTGCGCGTGGGTGCCTGGGGTCGAGGGCCCGCCCACAGTTCACCTGTGACACCTGGCCTGGTGGAGATCCCGCTGTCGGGACGCGTAGAGCACATTCTTTCACTGAGAACCAGACCACCTTATGAAAGACCACATACAGCAGGCCTCCGCACGCAGACGACATCAAAATGACAGACGTTTCCAAAACTAAACCCACGACTCAAACCTGTTAGTAATGTTATTCTGAAACGTCTAAAAATAATATTTAGATGTGACGGAATGAAACGGAGCAGGAACACGAGACCTCGTATACGCTCCCTCTCACACACACACACTCTCTCTCTCTCTCTCTCTCTCTCTCTCTCTCTCTCTCTCTCTCTCTCTCTCTCTCCCCCTCTCCCTCTCTCGCCTCCTCCTCATACCACAGAGTGGCAGCGCTGGCATAGCATCGTTCAGAATATCCTGAGCCGGGAACGAGCTGCGATAGCTGCCGCCTGTGCGCACCTCCTTACTCGGATCCCTCCCGGGCCGTCATAGCCGGTAGGCGTGCGGCGACAGAACCGTAGCTGCTCAGCGTCAGCGTCAATACCGTGCTATTTTCTTGACAAGACCTAAATGATTTCAGCTGTAAACGCGTAACCTAATTATTTTCATCTCTTGCTTCTCCCTGTCTAGGTGAACTAAAAAAAAAACACAACAACAACAGTGGAGACAGGAGAACTGCACTCATCCTGGGCACAAGCGTGAGGAGATTCAGTCGTTTTGGGAAGAATAGCAAAGCTACTGTCCTGTCCACATATCGGCCCAGAAGGAGAGGGGAGAGACGGGACCTCTGCGCTGTGAAGAGTCGCTCCTGTGCCGTGCGGCAGTGCGCGGAGAGCAGCCCACAGACTCGGCAGACGCACTCAAAGCGCAGGAGGGACACAGGAAGGTGGAGGATATTTTACGCACAGCAGTATACTTGGTAGCCCCGTTTGACACGCGGCCACTTACTGGGAGTCTCCTGCTCCGTTCAGGACTCAACACAGCCGCTTCGCCTCTCGGTCGGATTTGCACTTGACTAAGTCCACATGATGGATTCCTTCATCGTAGCGGCTTTGGCAGTGTGCTCTCTAACGGCACCAGCCTATGGGGACAAAGGGACCAGCAAAGCTCGGAGTTGTTCGGATATCAGGCAGTTTTATAGCGGGAAAGGATTCGCTCTGGATGGTGTCCCTCAGTCCGAAATATCAGGTAAGCTCCTTCGAAATGCGTC
The DNA here is from genome assembly GCA_032191485.1 of Leptoclinus maculatus. Lineage (NCBI taxonomy): Eukaryota > Metazoa > Chordata > Actinopteri > Perciformes > Stichaeidae > Leptoclinus > Leptoclinus maculatus. The sequence goes on from JAVDOI010000010.1 coordinate 3,568,705, forward strand.
TGCTTTTGGTCATGGTGTGCGCACTATTTCTTTGGACCAATACTCCTGAGCCCAAACGCACTTTTCTTACCTGTCCGAATGTAGCACAACATTTTGTTTAAATCATGCCATAAAGTGTCGAGCACACTGCGAAGCCCCCATACAGCTGCTACAGTATAAACTCAATGCCACTGAGAACCATAATCTCTCTGCAAGTCCCCCAAGGAATGTTAGTCTATTTTGGGGCCAAAGTCGCACCTGCAGTAGCACCATTTTTTGTGTGTGTGTGTGTGTATAAGTGTTGGTGTGTAGTTCTGACCTATCTTGTAGAAATGTTTTGTGTGCATTTGGTTCACAAACAGCACACAATGCAGTTTGCCCACATCACTGCCTCAAAACGGTTACTTCACAATATGTTTTGTGTCCCAGGAACTTAAAAGGATGTATTTATATGTATTGCTTTGTTGTGAGAGTGAGCAAACCCAGTTTCTATCTTTATACCCTTTTTAAACCTGTAGTCACACGCATTTCCAGTCACATGGTTAAAGGAAGGGAGCTCTAGCTCTCGGCTGTTTCTCGAGATGAAACACTGCTTTGAAAATACATTAAGACAGTACAGACATGTCACAGACACTCTGTGCTTTTTTTTGATCCCTGATCAGAAATGCCCCTTTAAATTCCCCCACACTTGACATTTTTAGAAACACAGGTGCAAGGAGCAGCACCTCGCTTTCTGTCTGTCTTCCCTTTTTTTCAGTCTCGCTTTCACTCAAAACTAAGCTGCTTACCCTCCCTAATCTTTCCTCTTCTTTAAAACCTGTATGCTCCTTGTGTGCATAATTCTTCCCTATAGAATGCCTGACAGTCACTTGACCATGTGTGCTGTAACCGCACAAATATGATGTTGCTCATTCATGGTCTGATGTCAGACGGTCACAAGCCCCTCCGCAGTTCAGATGATTACACGTGTGCCTCCTCTGGAATTCAGTGCAACGCTTTCACACACACATGAACACACGCACACACACACACACACACACACACACACACACACACACACACACACACACACACACACACACACACACACACACACACACACACACACACACACAGTTTACTGCAATTTCAGGTTCTACAGTTACAGCATCGTACATGCATGGACAAGACACGAGACTGTGGCCGTGTGTGTGCTTACACAACCAACTTTCATGTGCACAGATTCAAAGGAAATAGAAATTAGATGTGAACTTGCATATTTTATTTAATTTACTGCCCCAAAACTGTCAAATTAATGAATGCGAAGAACTATTTCTCCAAAAAGTACAGAACAGAAAGTACAACCTTAATATTTAAAGTCATCTGCATATTTTACCAACATGAACATGAGCGTGGATGTGTACAGTGGTTCTCCCTGTGACACAGCCACAGTCCCTCCCGATCTGATAACATCACCCTTTTCCTCGAAAAAAAGCCCCTCCAGACTGCGTCAGCCACCTTCTCTATTTTGTCCAATTCATTTTCCACAGAGTGCTACACTACTGTGACAGTAGATAAACTCTTCTCTCCCCCTGTGAAGACAGAGATGTTTGTCCATTAGCACCGGCCCGAATGGCTCTGAGACATACAAGGGTGACTTTCTGCAGTATTCACCCAAAGGTCACTCACTTCTAAGGTAGGAACGGCTCTATTTTCTGAAAGCATATTGGCTCTCGCACAGCACCGCTGCAGAAAGAGCATTGTGTCTTGACAGAAATATGTACATATATAACGCTCAGATTGTTTCTTCGTGACCATCCAGAGAAGCCTTTAAGATGCATAAAGATGGAGCATTAAGCTCAAGAGGAACATGATATCCGATGCAAGGACATGCAGTAGATCTTTCCCAGTGATTGCACTGATAGGATAGGAGAGATTATAAGATTAGAGGGTGGGGCGGTAATGTGATGAAACTGTTAGCTCATGTCATGACGCCATACATCATAAGGCAGTGAGGGCCAAGTAGTAACTGGACACTTCTAATTTAATTGATTGGCCATACTGAGTAAATCATTTGACAGAATTAACGCCAGCCCCGGCGCCTTTGGAAATCCCCCCTTTCCTGCAAATGTCTGTAATCCATAACGCTTTATAGATAAAATCTGTCTTGTCATGACACCACCTATTCCTCTTGCTTCAATCAATGATGTGGAGCTTACTTTAAGTCTGGGGTCAATGCGTTCTCAATAAGAGAGAGAATAAGGGAGTGAGACAGACACTGAGTGCCAGGAAGTGATAGATAGAGAACCGAGGGACGAGAAAGAGAGACGCAGACGTGGATGGATGTGAGACAGAAAGCGAGATCGAGGAAAGGGGAAGATTTGGGCTTTGACAATCTTCCTCCCTGTGTCCCCCCCCCCCCGTCTCTTGGCTCCCAAGCATAACTAAAACGCTCATCCGCTCCAGCCTGGCATATTGAACGTCTTAGTACAAATATGAAAGCTTTCATTTCTGCGTGATATTTGCAGAATGATGTTTCCTTGCGAGACACCAGGGCTTGATCGACTTAATGTGGAGGCTGGGTCTGACTCAAGGTCACATGCTGAGAACATCACCTCCATTTAGTCTGGGGAGGACAAATTGAGAGACAACTGCATCCCAGCTGTAGAAATGATGTCCAGTCGCAGCTCTTTCGAATCCATTTCAATGCTACCGCCCAATAAATGAGACACACAAAGTAGCGAATATACTCCTGCACACTATTAAAGTCTGTTTTTAGATGCACAAATCGTGTGTAATCAAACATGGAATCATATGCAGATCAAGTCTAAAGAAGTAATATGGCCTTTAAAGTTATTGGTTATTCGAGTTTGCTTTTTGAAGATGTACTTTTTTTACTTGTGCGCCGCTGCTCTTTACATTTGAATGAGGCACTTGTATGAACGTGTGAGAGGCACACATCCCACATCACAATTCCCTTGTTTGATTATGCTCAGTCAACAGTGAAAGAAGATTCCTAGATATTGCTTTCACATTGATATGCCTCATATAACAACTTGGATAGTCCCCTGTTGTTCAGTAATTCGCCGTAGAAAAGCCAAAGCACAAGCGAGCTATTGAGTTAAGGGTGAGCTGTTTGATATTGTGTTGAAGCTGTGTTTACTGGACCGTGGGAACAGCGTCAGCTGAGCAGAAATGAAAAGTGACGGTTCGCAAGTTATCAAAACGAATGTGATGATGCTAGTGTAACTCTGTCCAATGTAGTTATTTTTGTAAACAAGCTTCTTTTTTTTTTTTGTCGGTATTTATCCAAAATGGATCCATTCTCCGTGGGCTCACCTGTCTCCTCCCCGTCCCACCCCACCATTACGGCCGCGATGACTTATCACGGGGATGACACTCCTCATTCCTCTGTTTCTCTCTCTCATCGGCTCTTAAGGAGAGAGGCGCCAGGCGCTCCTTTGAAAGCAGCTGGCAGCCAATGAGTGTGAGATGCTCTATGACATATACGCCTAAACAAAGACACAAGCTGCACGAGACATCTGGAGGAAGGCTGGTACCATTCTGGTATGGCATTGGCTTTTTCCCGTGCTGTATTTGTGTTGTTGTTGATTGCCGGTTGCTACAGGCCGACTTGTGGGTCCGCTCAGTGCTCTGAAGTGTCATCGCTAACCAGTGTTTGGCAAATGATACAGTGGGGCTGTTGCTCACCAGGCCTGCTAGGAACTGTTATTGACTAAAGACTGGCTTGTGGCTGGAAATATGGGCTGATCACTATGGTAGCCAACAGAGGAAAAAAAGTATGGGAATCTTTTAAACACAGCAGTTGTTGTTTTTTTTACAAGTCTTGAAATGTACAAAGTAGCGTTGTAGCTAAAACAGAGCATGAGTTTTCACGCACTGGGTAGGAAATTCTCCCCGGGCCACTCTCTTACCTAATTGACTGTGGGTAATGATAAGATAATAGCTGCTAGTGTGCTTGCTGCCGCCTACACCACTTTCCAGCCAGAGGTTAAATGGAGATAGGAGTCCAATGCCAGAATAAAACTAAGCTGGCTCGCCAGGGAGAGGCTGCAAAACCAACAAGAAAACAGCACAAATATGGAGGAGATATTGCATTTCAATCTCATCGGTATATAAAAGCACCCAACTCTCAGAATCTGCATGAGCTGCAACCCAGAGGACCCATCTACTGGAGTGTTCATAGTCCAAAATGTAGACCATGTACAATGTTGTATGTGTTTAAGCCCTTAATCTCTGCGGACATACTTATACAGTATCGCTGTGTCTTCCACCAGTTGCTGTTAGCTTAAGACCCTCCAGTCCCCCCCTGTGAGGCTGCTTGACCTGCGGTGGCCCCTCATTCTTGTCCCCTCAGCAATGTACTCTCATGCCAGTTATGATTATAAAATAATCTGTTCAGTGTTCTCAATTGTTCTCACTGTTAACGGTGTCACCGAGCCTGTGCAGTTCGATAATGAACCAACGCTTCATAGCAGCAGGCATTGAGACTTAATTGGTGTCCCAGTTCAGTGAGGCATGTTGGGGGGAAAAAAAAACAGAAACCCAACTGGCCTTGAACCTGTCATGTTCCAATTACATGGTCAGCTTAAAAAACCCAGAGGCACCAGGACACCCTGCCTGGGTCATTTCTATGTAACAGGAAGTCTCAGTAGTTCGGACACCAAAAGATTTTTCAAACACTTCCAACGTGGCATGAGCCTGAAGTTGAATGCTTGTTACATCAACGTACTGCATTCACCAGAACAAGGTCAAATACATACACGACCTTTATAGATTAGTCACTTAATTATCATCTGTTATGGACAAAGAAAATAGAATTTCTACTTTCACAAAACCCTTACAGTTGCAAAGAAGAGACGCTCATTTTCATTCATTTATTCTTTATTTGGATCCCGATTAGTTTCCACAGAGTGGTCGCTAGTCTTCCCGAGCTCCACACAGAAACTATATTGAAACAATTTAAAACCAAACAGTGTTATTAAAAAAAAAAATGAAAAGACAAAACAAGCCAAATGTAAGGAGCAGAAAATATGAAAAATGATACATTAAAAAATGATGGCCTACAATGGAAACAAGAACAACATTGTCACAAATACACAGCAATAAAATAAGAATATTAGTAAAAAAGAAAAAAAGATTCCAAAACAATAATAACCAAAATAATATCCATGTGAGATTTATACAATTTTATTTATGAAATAAAATCTACTTTTGGTCTGTCTGATGTTGGTGGGGAGCGTTTTCCAAGCAGGAGAAGATGTATAAAGAACAGTTGACACCACCAGATGACCATCGCTCACTTGATAAGCTAGTTTTTTTAACTAAAGAAGTTCGGTGTGCGACTCAAAATTACATTTTGCATGAATAACAGAAGACTAGACTTTAATGCAGCCTCCAGAGTTATGCATCTCACACACACATCAGCACTTTACCAAATGACTCCGCGGTACTCTACATGCGACAGAACAAGTCATCGAACAAGTCAATCACAACATTTTGTGTATTCATACCGGCTGCATGGATGATTGAATGCACATTCAGCAACACTCTAAAAGCATTAACAACATTTCTAAATTGCACACTGACAAAAGCACACTTATACACATAAAGCCAGCAATGTTACATATATATTTTTAAAAAGAGCCCTAGACAGGTAAAGGGCCAGACCAAACATTACCATAAGAAGTGTGTGTGTGTGTGTGTGTGTGTGTTAAGCTTGTCGTCATTGTAGCAGCCTCATCTCCAGCCCATTGATATCTCCGCTGATGTGGTGTTCTTATTCTCCATATGGTGGACACACTAATTGACCGCACTGTATTCCATATTGCCGCCTGGTGAATGGAGCTCATTAGCCGCCTTGGAGATAAGAGCGTCGAGGCCTATTTGAAGGTTAACGTCAGCATGAAGCCCCACGCATCTGTTGGCCGTCCTCTACACACACAGATTAAAGCAACAGCAACAGTTGTTTCTGTAACACAGTGTGCCGGCTCAGAACCCTGCTGCAGTTTACAGTGTGTGAATCCCTGCATCTGGGCTCCTGTCTGTGCCTGTTTATGCGTACAGTATCTGTGTGTGTGTGTGTGTTTGTGTTTTCCTACCAACTGAATATGCTGGAGTTGTTAAAATGCTGAAGTCAGTAAGAAGCCTCTTGAAGCATTAAGCCATAATGGGCTGCATGGGAGCATGAAACAGACCACGGTGTGTTTGATGTTCACCATAGAGAGGGAGAGAGAGGGGGGGGAGAGAGAGGGGAGAGAGGGCCCATGGTCTGCTGACTGTGACTTGGGCTGGCCTGGTCTGCCAGGTTTCGCTAGTCCCTGCTCCGCCCTGTGACGGGCTATATGTGGGGAAAAAGAACAACCCAAAGAACCGAGAAAAAGAGAAAATATGGAGTTAAAAGTGGTTTAAAGCTAAAAAAAAAAAAAAAGCTCCTTGTGTGTTTTCTGCGCTGCATTTCATCACGTCATCTTTTAAATATTTGGGGGGGGGGGGCTGTTATAAACATGAAAATCTGGAGGACAGTGTGTCCAAACATGTTTAGCTGCTCCGAACTCTGCAAAAGTGGACGGAGAACAAAGCACAGAACATGAAGTAGTCGTCTTAATCGGAATCATTTTTGGGCGGACGATATAAGATATATTTAAATGTAACAGTCCTATTTCCTTCACACAGTCAAGAAAATAGTCAAATAATTACGTTGACTCATTTTTGGACGGAAAGACGTAAGAGCTGACAAACTTTTTCCCCCACACTTTTTCCCCCACATTTCGTTTGACGTATTTAAAAAGAAAAAAAAATCGACTGCAATTTACCTCAGGGTCTTAAAGGGTAAGAAGTTTGAGGTCCAACAGAGACTGCTTTTTAGGATATAATGCACTACCTTGACAAGTGTCAGCTGCCTCTTCTCTGACCAGCATGCACTTCAGCTGCTGCCCCCCCCCCCCCCCCTCTCTTTTTCTCTCTTGCTGCGCTCCTCATGTCTTTTGTTCCATGTCACTTGTCTAATGTGAGAGTAGGAGTTCACACATACAGCCTTCCCTTGGCGAGCACACACACACACACACACACACACACACACACGCACACACACACACAAACAGAGAGAGAGACACACAGATGACCGCATAGGCCAGTCTTTTTATGTCACCACAGGGGTTTGCAGTGTCATTGCAACAGGCGTGTGTGTGTGTGTGTGTGTGTGTGTGTGTGTGGGGGTGGGTGTGTGGTGGTGGTGGTGGGGGCTTATGACTCCTCTTTTGTTTGGTTGTTTGTTTGGTTTTGTTTTGGTTGTGTCAAAAGGAGAATTATTCCCTCATCACTGCAAGCGCCTTCACCGCCTCTCGTTGTGTGAGTGTGTGTGTGTGTGTGCCGAATGTCACCATAAGCACATGAGAGAGTATTCATTTGCGTGTGTGTGTGTGTGTCACAGATGTGTGTGGACTCTGCATGACTTCTAAAGACATATTATGAAACCGCTTCCTCTCCAATTGCTGTCATTGTGTGCGAAGTGCGTGCACGCGCGTGATTGCTGGCGTTAGTTTTTGTTTTGCCCTTTCGTCAGTTACGTAAATGCATACGTGTGCCACGGCAGAATGGCTGTTGTGGCTCATGTCCCCTCCAGCAGTGCTTTCTGTGGACTAGGTGGGTATTTGAAGTGACAGGAAACTGGCTCTAGCTCTCGGTGTGGCGTCGCTTCGGCTCCAGCTACCTCTCCTCTTGCCCTCCTGCCGCTTGACAGATGGTGTGCGGGCCCAAAGCAGGACGCCCACTACCATATTAAGTGAGTGCACGCAGTATGCACTGCACGCGGCGACACGCCCTACACCAACACGCACATACGCACTGTGTCTGCAGCTGTGGACCCGTGTATTCGCTGCTGTGGCTATGGCACTATGGCAACACATTCAGCAGCAGGCCCCCACGGGGGGGGGGGTTGGGTATTCCTTCGACTTTATTGATTCTGATACTGTGATAATAATAAAAGTTAATACTTGGGCTATAAGATGAACTGTTACAGCATCTCTAGCTATTATAAAAACAAAGTCGCCTGTTACTATTTCCCAGAGCCTAAAGTGTGATCTTCTAAATTACTTGTTTTGGTCTTGCCAACAGCCCGAAACCCAATTATATTTGATTTACAATGATACAAAACAAAGAAACAAAAACTCTCAAAATGCTCTTATTCAAGAGAATCAACAAATATTCTGCATATTTGCTTGACAAATAGGGTTTGGTGACGAATCGGTTGCTAAAGTAGTTCTGGATTAATGTTCCTTCAATCGCCTAGTTAAATAATGGCCACATCTTTATTCTGTATTCACTCTATGTGCTAGGATCAGCTGATCGTGGGGCATTATGACGTGGAAAATACAGTCATTTCCTCCATCGTTTGAAATAGTGGCTACATTTTGCTCGCCGCCGTCTTTCGTGAAGCCCGCACTTTACAGCATGTGCGCTTCCCCCCCCAGTTCTGATCCAATTCTCGACTCCAAATATAATTGCCAAAATAGATGGATAGTCTCAGATGGAGACAAAATTCAGGCTTCTATCGCTCAAATATAAAAAAAAAAAAAAAAAAGAACGAATAGGAATTGAAGAGCTGGCAGATTGGGCCTGTATATAAAAAGATTGGAGTAGATGATGAAAATCGGTGAGGTTACCTTCTAACTGTTGAATGCTGGAAATGTGTCCGGCACCTTGCTGCTCAGATGCCCGGCACACACAATGCCGATTTAATAAAGATAGGACACACAGGACGCAGTGGTACACATCTCCCTCAACTACACACTTCCCTTTGATAAGCAATCATTTCTGTCCCGCTCTGTTCAACAGTGGCCCTTTTCTTCCACACACAGGTTTTTTTTTTTTTTTTTTTTTTTTAAATTAAAAAACACCATAGCTCACATCTGCGGAATGAAACGCTGCAGGAGTAGCAGTACAAAAGCTGTGACTTGCAAGTCACCGAGCCTTCTGTTGCCGTATGTGTGTTTCTGCATGTGGGTGTGAGGCAAGACGTCCCAGGTGTTTCAAAGACTCGTGAATATCTCCCTTTGTCTCGTTTTCCCCTCCTCTCCCCGAAGGCAGCAACATTATTCAGCAAAATACTCTTCCAAACTCCAAGCATGTTTCCACACTTGGGATTCAGAACAGTTGCCACTTTCTCCTCATCTCGGTTCTCTATTTGGGCTTTTTAAGTTGGTCATTTTGGAGGAATTTCGTTTTTTAAGCTGCTCCAGGCAAGCGACTGCACACAATGGTTATTTAGCTTTGTTGCTATACTTGGCCTTTTCTTTTTTTCCTGATGGTCTTTTTTTTTCTTCTAATTATTGAGATAAACTGTTTCACACTTGTTTCCATTATTGTAATTATTTTCTCCCCTCTTTCTCTCTCTCCGTAAGTCATTTGTGCCTGTGAGGCTTTATCTCTCATTCTATCTACTCCTGCAGAGGAAGTTGTGAATTCATTTATTTTTCATGTGAATTTTACTGCATGCTCACAGATGTTCTCTAATAAAAACATTTTTTTTTTATGACTCCATATTTTTGTGATCTAATTTTACCACACATTTTATAGCCTTAACATTAAAGTCTTATGTTTCAAGAATCCAATTCTAAATTCTAACCCTTCATTAATTGGAGCTAGACATGATGGCAACCCGGGACTCCTCGGTCTTCTGGGCTTTTGGTAGAGACGTGTGAGAATAAGATAAATCGCTCCTAAAAATGTTGCTTTTACTGTTAGATTTCTTTAAACTCTTCCTGTAGGAATCCATTTTCTTCCACTCACTTTAACAGTCCTCCGACTTCCTGTGCTCTTGAGTTTGAATGTAATTACAGCGAAATCTGTGTGTTGTTTTGTTGGCAAAGTTTTCTTTAGTGCTCTGTGATCCTATCTCTCCCTCTCCTACTGGTACATTTGGCTTAAACTGCAGAGATCTTTGCTCCCCCCATAAACATTAGTTCTTCTAGCAACCAGAATACCCAAATGGGTTGTTCTAGCTGTGCACTGCAGCCTCTTTACATCTCCCTCTCCAAGTTTGTGGTGAAGCGGCTTTCCTCAGTTCTCTCTGAGTCCACTCCAACTCTCGTCTCCTGTCGGATTTTTCTGCTTTCCGAGCACATTTTTCTTTAATTAGATGGTAAGATCTGGTTTTATGTGACATCATTTCTCGAGCGTTATTTGTGGCCGAGGAAAGCCCCATGTACATCATGGTGGTTTGCTTATTTGGCTTGACCACGCTGGACTATTTAGATCTGGAGGTGGAGTGACTGTCTGAAGACGGAGAGCTGAGAATGACCAGAGGCTTACGAAGGCCGAACGAGGAAAAAGGGGCACATTAAAAAAAGCTCATAATTACAGAGGGAAAGATGTAATTACTGTCAATTGTCATCCTGTTAGCTGGTACAGGATTAGCTTTGTATTACCCAAATCCATATTGACTTAATTCATTTTTTTCCACATTCCTCTCTCCACTCAGCCCCTTTCACTTATTCTAGTTCTAGTTCGTTTTTTTTAATGTTTGTGCGGTTTTGAGGGAAAGTTTCTGGAGACCATCTATAGATATCACTTCTGTACGTCCTATATGTAGCATCATGTCCTCCACTTACACCTGGCATCTGAACCAATTAATAGCAACGTGCTGGTGCTCATTGTTCATTAAGCTGTCTACCCGAAAAGATGGAGGAAGAGTCGGACAAGAAAATGTGTCAACTGATAAGATTGAAACTTAACATTTCTTGATACATTGGCTCCACATTTATTGTAGTAATTGACGGGAATTTCACATAGCCTTGCTTATGGAGTTTTCTTGTGTAAAAACACCAGCTTAAAACTCACAAAGCAATTTTCAATATGTCTTTTTTGCTACTGTACAAATGTTACCTTTCCCCCCCTCTCCTTCCTCCCAGGAGGAGATGGCACGCCGTGAGCTAATGAACTTGAAATGACAATGACTTATTTAGCTTGCATTTTCTTCCGCTCAGCCGTAACGGGGCGTTTCAGTCGGGCCCGCTCGTCATCGTTTCATTCGTCTCGTTATTTGCTTTCTCTCCGTTGCTCCCTCACTATTTTCATCTCTTCTTCCTCCCCTGCAGAGTCTTCTCTCATAAATATTTTACATCTTCCAAATGAACTCTGTCAACTCAAGCTTAGCGCATGGCTGGCTGCCTTGTGTGTTTCCAAAGCGTATAATGTGTTTTTGTATAGTATGTGTGAGTGAGTGTGTGCACGTGCATTTGAATGTATATACGTGAAGATGTTGTTCATCTGTGTGAGTGTCTTGCTTTACTCCAATGCACGACTCGGTTTCTGCGTGCATATTTTGATAAGAGCTCACATGAGACACGTTTTACATAATGTTTATGATTTGTTTATTCAAGTGTTGTTCCACCAGACAAGGTGACTAAAAACATGCAATTTAGAGCAACGACCTGCTGTTTTGGGCAAGACTATATGTAGTACACATTGTACGTACTGGATACATATACTGGGAGCTGCTGAGCAGGATACCAATCACAGAGCTATGGTATACCAGTGGTGGGCCGTCAGGGCCTGCAAAGCCTTCTCTGCTGGCCTAAACAGAATCACAAATGTATAGCTATTTTATAATTTAATAATTTTTCTTAAATACACTACATGTATTATAATTTATAAAATAATTTTTCCCATTAGCTTATTTTCTCATTGCACAGCTACTGTCTTCCTCAGTTGCTCTGCTTCCAGTGCAGCTTGTTTTAAGTAGAGCTTTTATCCAATCAGATTTCACCTCTGTGTCTCTAGGTAAGAAGAGAGGCCCGAGGCCTGCAGACTCACAAGTGAATCCCTTTGCAGTTTAAGTGAATGGGGACGATATTGTTGATTGTTATAGTGTTCAACCAATCAGATCTTTAGTTTGACATGTTGGGCGTATTCTTTGACGTGCCAGAGCCTGCTAGCTGGCCTAGCCATACGTGATTGGTCAGTGGGCTAGCCTGACATGTTGGGCGGTGACAATCCCAATATCTGCTGCCTCTGTCGAGCGGACAGCCCTCAAACGCATTAAAACGTATTCAGGAAATACAACTGGGGAGGCTCGACTGTCTTCACTGGCGTCCATGAATCGAGAAGGACTTCTTACTGGAACTAAAACGCACTGATGTACTGAACAACCGTGAGATTAAACTCTTTGTTAAAAAAGAAAGGAGGATGGACTTTGTCTTTAAATAGTGAACAGCAGCTCTGGTAAGTTAAATGCGTTTGTTTTTACATCTGCAGTAGCTTTAATATGCTTGTTTGTATATTATTATTTGTACAACTTGTTTTATGAAGATGAATATTTGTTTGGTTTAATATGTGATAGGAAACATTGCTATGTCCAATGTTGCTCTGGGGACATATTTAGCCGGTGCCAGTGTTGCCAACTTGCCGACTTTCTCGCTAAATCTGGCGACTTTCCAAACCCTCATGGCGCCTTTTTTTGTCAAAAGCTACGAGCGACAAATCTAGCGACTTTTTCTGGTGTTATTGGAGACTTTGCTGGTGTTTTGACTCGATAACGTTAAAGCACGTACGTTCTGCACTGTCGTGAACGAGCAGCGGGTGCTGCCGTGAGCCCCTCCTCTGCATTTGAACTGGAATCCCTGACTCCACAGTGTTAGATTAGCAGGATTGTTTTGGGCCTGAGGGATGCTAGTGTGTTTGGATGTTACAGTATTCATCCAGTGTCTTTCATTTTAGTGATTGTAACATTGATATTCGTAGGAGATGGTCCAGTGTCTCTCTTTCTTCTCTATTTTGGGCCGGCCTCTGGTTTAAACTAAAAGCATTCTCTTTAAATATTTCATTGCTTTTGCTGCCTTCCTGCTGAGATCAAGTGAGAGACAGAATTGTTGAGTGGGGCTTAAAAACCAGGAGCAACTTTGCCCGCTTCTGTTTCATACACATTATGTCTAAGCTCCCTTGTCATTCTTTTTCGGTGCACAGTACTTAAACAACACACTTTGTGCGGCATGTTCAAAATGAATTTTCATCTCGCCCAGGTATTTTTGTCTGTTTTTGCCTGCGTCATCGTATAAACTAGTAACGCACTTCTACACAACGTGACTAAATGGCTTCCTCGAGCTGTGCAGCAGCAGAAGTGGGGCCCCTGTTTCAACACTCGCCTCCTTGCGTGTCCTTGCTCCCATGCACCCTTCCTTCCCAGTAGCCTCGGCTCCAGCCCTGGGGGCCCCGGGCATCACTCAGTCAGATTGAATCACAAATTCTGCTGGGCAGAGGAGAGTGCGAGGCTCAGGATGAATGGCTCGGGTCTGTCATGTGGTCTCTGCTGATGAATGGTCAGGTTAGAGGACGGGATGGACTGAACCAAGGAAAAGAGGATCTGGTGCGTCTCTTCACAGGAGGATCTGTTCGTGCACGATATTCTCCCACAGCGAAAATATGTGTATTTTATTTTGAAACTTGAGATTTACGATTTTAAAAAGTAATGATCTTTAAAAAAAGCTTTCAGGTCTCTCATTCTGTAGCTTTTATATAATTGAAGATTTTGTCCATGTAATAGAGGTAAGACAAGTAAAGTACTGCATATTGTTAAGGGGAACAACAACCTACTGTCTTGGTTCTGGCAAATGTTCCCCTCTTTGCAACGTGGCGGTGATGCACAGAGAAGCATCAACGCTTTGATGTTTCATATTGGGGTGTTCTGTCGAGGGAGTTCTCGCTCACTGGGATGAACTCTCCCTGCAACAGCCCCTCTCTTCTTAAATCTGCCATCCCCTTTTTTTCAGCCTCTCAGTGTTTGAGATATGAGTTTGAGAGCCGAGACTTTGTTCCCTTTCTCCAGTCTCATCCCATCTTCCTCTTTCCCCTCAAGCTCTCTCCTCCTCTCCCGAGCTTTCTTCACCTTCTTTCAGGGCCTTCTGTGTCCCTTCACATCTCTCTTGGCTTCGTTCCCGTGATGAAGCACAGCTGTCCCGCTCATCGCGAAGCCCCTCTTTTTTCCCCCCCCACATTGTTGTATAAATTGGCTGGCTGTCTTTCTCAAGCCCCGGCCCTGTTGATTTTGGGTGACGTCAGTAGCTGCTGTTTACGCCTCAGGCACAGAGCCAATTCCACTGTCTCCTCTGACGGCTTCGACTCAGGTCATTCAAACAACACATACGTTTGTGTGTGTGTGTGTGTGTGTGTATTCGAGTATGCACCATTGAGGCGTGCTCGTTAAATTAAAATCAATCACAAATTGCTTCTCCAAACATATCCCTCTCCTCAATTACTTATAACTGACTTGATTATTTTATCTCTATCTTTGGCAGCCGAATGAGCTCACAATCATATTAATGGCGGTGTCTGCCGGGTGGATGAGGAGGAGCGAGATGCATGAGACTGGCACTTAGCTCGTCTGAATCGCTCTGCGAGGCAGAGACGTGCACCTGCAGGTTCCGTGGCAGCAGAGGTGATGGGCGCTTTAATCGTAACGCCGTCGTCTGCTGAGGAGCTTGAAGGGTGAGATGACCTCTGGAGCGGCACACTGTGGCAAACACACACTTAAAGTTGTCGGTCCTCTGTTTCCCATTCCATATACTTTGACCCCTCTCTAGCAGGATACAACCAATAAACATGTCAAGAAGATGAAAATGAGTAGTTTGTTGTATGTTTTGCTGCTCTCTGAGACGGTTATGTGGTGACATTATGTTGCCAATATGGGTTGCATAAAAAAAATCTTTTTATGGTGTGGTATGCAGTATATGGTGTATATGTTTTTGAAGTATTCTGTAAGGGTTGAAATGAGAAGTCAAGGAATCAGTCAATTAAAAGAAAATTAATGAACATTTGCTCATCACAAACTTGCCAGTTTGTCCAATTTATACATATTTAGTGCTGCAATTAATACCCCCAATATTTAAACTTTGATTAGTTTCTTGATTCATTTTTGAAATTAATAATTTTGTCTGTAAAATTCCTGAAGATTACAATTACAATTTCCCCAAACCCAAGGTTAGCGCCTCTAATTGCTTGTTTTGTTGACCAACAGCCCAAAACCTAAAGATATTAACATTTAACTTGTTTTTGTCTGTCAGAATTTTTGCCAAATCATTTTCTGACAATCCGCTATAGTTGTTCCAGCCCAATACTTTTAGGATCCTAGGACCCATTTTGTCATCTGCCAAGGGTCAAATTAGCTGATGAATATGTGTGAACTTACTGTATGTGTGCAAACTTATTGTACAGCAGTGCAAATAGAATTGCCTGCATTTTGGACTCCGTCTGGCATGAATAACACATTGATGAATATTACAGTCGTCACACTTTCTCTAAAGTACCATGAATGGGCATTATAACGTAATGGCTGCTAAATGTATCTCAGACAACCCTCCAAGGACATTGCTCCATTGTGACAGGAAAGCACTTCAGCCCCTCAGATGAGATGCGTTCACTGTCAAGCTGAAATACCTCCCCCCCCCCTTTACACCATATTGTTACCTCTTCTGAAAGCACTTTGCTCTCTATACTCTCTCAGGTTGCGTCTCTCAAACAGGCATGGAGTTATTCTGTGTGGCAGGCCTACCAGCTCTTTTGTAAATGACATGCAGCGGTTGTTGGAAAAGGCGGCTTTAACTGCTCCCATCTCCCACATCACCCATTTTGCAAATTGTAGCATAGGCCCCCTTCTCTCTTGGAAACACAGTACCTAATGCACCGTTACACTGCTATAAATACTCTTCTCCATACTCACGCTCCCATTGTGATGTGATTATTATTTTATTTCAACTTACCGGGATGGGTGTCATGAGTGAAAGGGGAGTTTCAAATGATTTTAGACCGGCAGTTCTAATTTCGTCCCTCGTGTCTGATTATTACCAGCGTGCAAAACAAATGGATAACGTGCCACTTTACAGTTTGTTTAGCATGTACAGCATCCCTAAGCAGTAACTGTCTTTGCGCAATTGTGTTTCACTAATTTCCCCCAGAGCAGAAGTTGTTTTTGATCAATGCTCTGCTGTATACGACAGTCTGCTTTATGCGTTTGTGTGGTTAGATTGTCGGAGAAAGCACTGTGTCATTTTGAATGCTGAGAGCAAAAAAAGGAGCCAAACACATGGTGTCAATGGTGATGGTGTAAACTCAAATGGAGATACTTGTCTGTCTCTATCTCTCTCATCTCTCAAAATGACTCAGGGTTATTGGCTCTTTTTTCTGAAGTAATGGAAGAGGTTATGGTTACAGACTCTCTCCTCACCTCCCTGCACTCGTATTTTGAGTGTAATTCGTTTGCCAAAGAGACTAAATGCTGCATAATTAAATTCGATAATAAAAAAAGACGTTACACTGGTCATAAGCCTAATTCCCTCTCTAATGTCTATTTTATATTGCTGTGAAAACATCTCCTTTAAACATCTGTATTTATTTAACTTTCTTGCAAAAAAAAACAAGACATACATTTTGGACATGGTAAAGCTAGTTGATCAAATTTAAACCGTAGAAATTTAAAAAAAAAAATGTTTTGCAATTTATTTTATTTTTCATGTGGCACTTTCATTCTGCCTTCTTTGGCTTCTGCAGTCAGATCTTTTAATATTTTCCTCCCAGTGAGATTAAATGAAGTGAATGATGTTTTTTCCGGATGATGAAATCATTTTAATGCTTTTTTTGTTTGTTTGTTGGTCCAATACAAGTCCTCATACTGTTTGCTCTCTATCATGTCAGTATCAGTAAATGGATTTGTTCACGATTAGTTAGCGACATCAAGACTACATTTATTGCAAACCCAGCAGGGGGGTCAGAAGTCTGGTGTTCAATTCTGTTGATTCTAGTCAGGAAGTAGAGTACCCTCCTCAAGATCTCCTCTTTCTGGGTAGCTGAGTTGGCAAACAACAGATAAACAAGAGCTCTGCTCTAGCCATTGACTGTTCACTCACAGATTAGATCCCTATCTCCCCTAATTGAGTTCCCTGGGATTGGCACACTCGTAGCCCGTCCACAAACACAACTCTGGTCTCCCGGCATCCCCTTTAATTCCTTGGCATCCGAACCTGTGAGCTTTTCAGGATTCTTTCCGGTTGGGAAAGAGGAAATGGACGAATGCAATTCGAGGCCGTGAGTTGTGCCTCTTGTGTGTGCTTGTGGAGACGCTTCCGAGGCTCGTCTGTCTTCTTGTCAGAATTATATTGTCTCTGCTTTGCTTAGCAAACAGACTCTGTCGCAGTTTAGGATTTTTTTTATTGTACCTCTAGGTGTTTCTGCGCTCTGTATGTAGTAACTGTGTGTGTGTGTGTGTGTGTGTGTGTGTGTGTGTGTGTGTGTGTGTGTGTGGAAACAACATGGAGCAGATACCTGCTTTTACGAGCGGGTCTGTCCTTGTAGTTAAACCAGCCTGTTACACTTGGTCGTGCTCTGCAGCAGTGTTTGGTGAAACAGACATCGGCCCCGGCAGTTAACTGCATGGCGACTACCCCTGCAGTTATTATTGTAGTCCTTAAGGGGAACCGATCGTGCTGTCTGGAGACAGCCGCCTTAACAAGACTCCGTCACCTTCATGTTCCTTTCTCTGACGTAAAAGGGCCTTCTCTTTCTTTTCTTCCTATGCTGAGATTTTTTCAGTATAGAGACCACTGGCTGTAAGTTCTTGCTGCCTCCATCTTTCTTTTTCTTCTTTTCCCCCTGTATCTAGCCCAAAGCAGGCTTTGATGTTCAGCGTCTTTACTCTCTGAAATAAGGCTGTTCTGCTGCAAAAGGAACACCCCATCTCTTTCTCCTTTCTCTTTTTTGTTTTGTTTTTAAACACTGTAGGGGAAAATACGCTGGATTTTTCTTTTTTTTTTGTTCATCCAGCTGTTAGGTAGCCATTGTTTCTCTCTTGAGTTGAGATGAGGTTCTCTTTGTTTGCTCGTGGCTTGAATCTCAACCAAGGAGACAGGTAGGTAATTAGGAGAGAAAAAGTTGTTTCCAAGCTCACTTTATTATATTTTCACCCCCAGTGACGGGGGGGGGGGACGGGGGGGACGGGGTAATACAAATAAATTTGTACATTAAGGTTAATATTAGGAGCACACGACCAGACATTAAAAGTTAATGTAGGCATGTACCGTTCCCTTTAGTCAAATCTGTCACAGCAAGTATGAACTCAAGCTTGTATATCATCATACAGTAGCATCCCAGACTTTGATTACTGTAACTATTTGTCCATAATCAACATTTTACCATATATGGTCTTCATTCATCAATCAAAACAAAATCTAACATCTAAACAGATTATAGTTCAGAAGTTGTAAAAACAGGTTCATATTTTGGGCCTTTTTCTTCCTTTTAAAGTTTCAGGGAGTGGAGCCATTCCTCTCTAGTCAGGACATGTAGCTCAGAAGCTTACAAAGCCTTTAGACACATCCATAAACACACACACCTGTTGTATATCTGCTCAAAGGTGTGCATGTCACGGATGAAAGGGGACTTCTATCTTATGGCGTCTTATTTGTGCAAAATATCTGCTAGTTTTTTTATGTTGGCTTTTTTTTTTTTCACTTTAAATTTTATGGGTTGAATCCCCATAAAGATCAAATAAGACATGATCTGACACGGCTCAGTGGCAGCTGACAGATTTGAAGGTAATTAAAAGTGTTATTTTGCCCGATGACTGATGCCAGGGCTGAGGGGAGCTGGGTGCTGTGACGGGGGGGGGCTGACCCGGCCCACACAATGGTGGGCTTTGTAGGTGGCGGTGATGTAGGGAAAGGCTACATGATGTCAGGCAAGTGCTGGTTTGAGTCCATGTATTCAGGTCCTCCTCAGAGCATTTAACACCTTCGCACAGCTGGATGAGGAGGAGTGGGAAGAGCAGCTGGTGGAAATCTATCCTGCAGGAGGAGCTGCAGAACAATCGACTGCATTCCTTGTGAATAATATGGTGGAGGACCATTTGGAGAGCACGATGTATTTTAGTTCAAAGAGGGTCAGAGAGGTATTCATATACTTTGCAGCGGCATTGCAGTTTAAAGTCGTGACACTGGACTTTAGCTCATGCAGCTGCCAGAGTTTGAACCAAAACAAGTAAAAGAGAGCACATTACTCCAGTTTTATCTTTGCAAATTCTCTTAGTGCAGATTTAAAAAAAAGTTCAAATATGATGAGTATGAATATTTAAGCATCTCCATACTTAGTTTAATATTCTTACTTCTATTCAACAGCATCACATGATGTTTTTCTGAGAGTCGTATGCTAAATAAAGCTACCACCAGAAGTCAGTTGGACTGGAAACTATAGGGGGAACAGAAATCCTGGCTCAGGCTGTAATGGGCTATTTCCTTGCTAGCCACAGTAACTTCCTGGAGGCTTGTCATCCCTGTGAGGCAACTGCGACAGCTCTTTGATTTTTACTCTTTGATTTATTTCGTGCAGAGTAAATAAATATAATATAAGGTGTTAAACAGTGAGCGATAGAGTGGGTAGTTACCTTTGGGCAGACACAGGCCAGCTGTTTCTCCCTGTGTCCTGTCTTTGCAAGACGCTAAGCTAATTGGCAGCTGTCAGCAGCGTTATATTTTCCGTAAAGACATGAGAGTGATATCAATGTTCTCATCTTAAGTCTCAGCGAGAAAGCGAATGAGCATATTTCCCCAAAAAAATGTTGAACTATTTCTTTAAATGAAATAGAAAAAATATGTTGTATGAAGAGGCAATCTGTTGAAGCATGGACCAAATCGTCTGTATATTAAAAGTAATTATTAATTAAGAAAATGATGCCATGTCTTGTGTCTTGGAATACGTATGTGTAGAATGAACGGATTTAGAATCCAACCGATAAGTGTCCACGACTGATTAAGTGAATACAAGTCTCACATTACAATGCCGAAGCCAGCTCATTAGCTCCCGTCTGCTCGCAGCATTAGCCTGGTGGTGGTGCAGTGGTGCTGCTGACTCCAAGTCGTCCTGTGCCGGTTCTTGACTGGCGTCTGGACAGCAGATAAGACCCAGCGTCTCAGAGGAGTAGTAAAGATAACCACAGAGAGCTCTTCAGTCCTTCTCTCTGTGTCATTGTCTATCCCTCTCTCTCTCTCTCTCTCTCTCTCTCTCTCTCTCTCTCTCTCTTTCTCCCTGCGCCCGCACTCTGTGTGTAAATTCTCAAATGTCTCTCTCGACTCTCAACTTCTCCTCCCTCCCTGTTTGGAGGGATAACCATCTACCCTTTCAGCAGAAGCCAGTGCCCTATCTGTCTCCCTGTGGCCTCCCTCTCAGCTCTCTTTCTCCCTCCTTCTCTTTTGCCTTCATCTCGCTCTGGGAGGATAACCATCTTGCCTTTCAGCACAGGCCAGCTCTTTCTAATGACTGTTTCCAGCGAGGGAGGACAGTGGAGAAGCTTTGTCCAACTCACTCTGATGCATTTCAGCAGCTCGGGGGGGGGAGTCTATTCCCTTTTATTTAATATTTGGACAGCACCACAGAGAACGACATTTTAATTTAATGTGTTGGCAAGATGAGATGATAAGATTCCTGCCTCTTTAGATGTGACCCATGCTTGTTGAAGTTATATGTCAGCTCACCTAACACTAGTGCTTACATGGCTGACTATGTTTGCTAATTTGATAGTTATGTGGCGGCTTTTTTAAAGGGCAGCGGGTTGAGTTCAACAATCATCCAGTACAATTAAAAATGATTTAAACTGATGTCAAAATGTCAAGGGTCCTATCAAAATGGAAAATAAGCATCGGAGCCATCAGCACACCATTATTTCCTTTTTTTTTCAATGTGTTTCTCATCACACCAAACATCTAGTCTGTAGACTGAACACAGTTTCTCAGATGTAACACTGCAGGTGGAAACGTTTTGATGACTGATAACAAGGAGTCAAATTTGGAAAGAAGAGAAAGTTGGAAATCTTGACAAAGAAGAAACTCCCCCAAAAAAAGGGGATGTTTGAAAAAAAAACGTGATGTTTGTAAAACTGATGCAAAAACGTACAAAACGTGGGGATAAAAGAAACTGAGAGGAGCAAGACGGAGTTTCCAGCTCCACGTTTAAAAGCATCGCTAGGCAGAGAACCAAGAAACTTTGACAAGCGACGGGGAAAACATCTGAAACCTTCATGTCAACAGGCACATGAGCTCTGAGAGGAAAACATTAATAGAGTGAATGACGAGTGAGTGGAGGAATGTGTGAACGACGGAGAGGATAATACGAGTAAAGGCGAGGAGCAAAAGAACTGCCGCACTTCCAAGTTCAGCAGGGCACAGACTTTGACAAGCGTTGAGGTTTTTCTTTTTCTAAGAAGAAACCTACAGTATGAAAAGCCCTCTTTCAGGCCTGGACTGAAAGGCATATTAGACAGAGGCATAGCGGGTGAAAGACACAAACATTCCTCCACACATCTTGAGCAGCTACCTGTCAAGAGCGCTGTAATAAAGCTGCTCCCACATGGGCAATATGCCAAGATTTTTAAATTCAAAAAGGGCCTAAAGGGCGAACTGTGAAAGTCTTAATACCAGAGTGGCAGTGAGTCTTTGTTCAGGGAAATCATTTTATATTCTTGCCAAATAACAGTAATATATCTGTAATGTGTACACATCTCTGATTTTCAGTTTCCAGCAATATTTCCCAGACTATATGTAAATCATACAGTCTGGAGTGTAGTGCATATCTTTTTTCTCTGCCTCTGACTCTGTTACAGTCCAGTCTGACCTTTTTCGCATCAGAGTTGTACATCAGTTCCAAGCTTTTCTGGATGTAATTTCCCTTGCAGCTATGGTCGAGGAGTAATTTGCTGTGGTTCTAGCTGATCTATCTGTGAAGAATGCTCGGACTGTGCTGCACGAAAACATAAATTCTCAAACTGCTGCACATAATCTTTCCACTGTCCCTGACAGCGGAGAGAGAGAACTAATGATTTTTTTTTTTTACATCATTAAGCTTGTTCCAGAGCCTGAGGGGTCATTGTGTGACCAGTCAGCCTTGCACTGTCACGCTAACAAGTGCTGACCCATGACAAATTCACCAGTGTCAATAGTGAAATGTGTGAAAGTCTTCTTTCATGTTGTTTTCTATCTCCTAGTTTGATAAGAGGTCAAGCGGTCCAGTCTGACCTAGTCCAAATGAACCTTCTTCCAGGAAAGGACTTCATTGTTCGTACCAGTCGAAGAATATTAAGCCACCGTGAAAGCATTTGTTAAACCTGCAAACTCTGCAGCCAGTATAGTCAACATGTAACTGTCTGGTACTTTAATATGACGTTCAAATCATTTTTATGCAATCTTTCCATTTCTATATACATCACAGATAAAACCTTTTTGTTTGGAGATGATCAGCAGTCCTTATTGCATGCACACTCACAAAAACACACAATAATTGATTCCAAGAATTACAACAACCATATATCTAATTTGAAGTGCGCCTACTTTAACTGCTAACATGTAGGACTAGGCGGACCATTTAAATAGATCTAAAGCTGGGTTAAAAGTAACCATCTATGTTATCTGTCTCGGTCTTCGCTGTCTCTGTTAGGCAGGCATATAGCCAATGTACCTTCAAGCTAGAACTCAAGGTTGTGGTTAGCAGACAGGGTTGTGGAGTAATGTATGCACTGTGTAATGGAATGTAACTTTGTAATGTTCGGTTACATTGAGTTAAAGAGTAGCCGAAAAGGATTTCGTACTTTGTAGCATGATGCCGATATTTATTCCCTGTTAAGTCTTTTTTTCCACATTTAAATACCAACAAATAAATAATGCTTTGCTTTGTATCTCTAGTTTAAAAATACCAACCTTTACGTCACTATTTTTGGTGCACCACTAACATCCTGAAGGTGACTCAGCTTCCCATCAAGCCCCCCCTTTTCTTTTTTTTTTCCGAACAAGCGCAGACACAGCTGGGGGGGTTGTGGTTCTTCAGTCATTATTTGTAAACGGTCATGGTCCATGCTGTTTTGCATCAGGCAGGGGAAGTGTGTGACATCGCCGATGGTGGCCTACATTGAACAATGATTTGGTGGCCTGGTTTTCTGAAATGAGCTACTGCGGCGAATGGCGCTCTGTGAAGTTTCTTGGTGATTCACTGAGGTTTTGCAGAGAGAACAGGCTGGTTGGAGGCGAGGAGGAAAACAGAGACCACAGACTTATTAGTTCTGACATCCTCTCAGCATCTTTATCTTCGTCTTGACAGTCCTGTTTCTTTCCACTGGTTTGCGTATATGTCCTGACTATCTTCTCCATCAGTCTTTGTCTGTTGTCTGCCTACCTGACTGCCCATCCTGAAACTCTCTTCCACCCTGTTGTCTTGCTGCCCATTTGCCGCGTCGCCTTCATGTTTCTGTTTGTTTGCCTTTCATTCTCTCGGCCTGGCTGTCAGTTAGCCGTGTCTATCTGTCTGTTGTCAAGACATTTCACTGACTCACAGTGACTAAGTGAGGCCTGAAGGCCTAGCTTGTTCTGACCTGACTTCAAAATAGACAGCTTGGCACGCACACCATGCACACACACAACGTCGCTAAAACAGGGCTTTCCTTGTACTGCGTTAGTTCCCATGTCAGCCGCTGTTTCAGATCTGACTTCTAATATGACTCACTGGTTACGGGACTTTACGAGCGGCCGTTTGAGAACGATCATTGAAGCCCACAGCCATAATGCGTCTGATTGTCAGTGAACAGGAACACACACAGTGGAATACAAAGCTCTGTCTTTTTGGCTCACTGATTAAAGTGCTGCTGTTGGTGCTTTGCTGATTGATCAGACCTCAGCTAGATTTGTAATTTCAATGCTTTCAAAGTCAGGGAGCGTACATACAGTCGATGCGGCCCGACTACATAACCGGCAGGTTGTGCAATTTAACGCCATCGAAACAATAATGCCCCTAAATGACAGATGATGATACTACTTATCTTGATTTTAAATGTAGACAAATGACAAAATCATACAGATAAGAGAAAAGCCTCCAAGGTAATGAGTGATGTCTAGCCCCAGGCATAAATAAAACATGCCAGCGTTTGAGGATCTGGGCAAGTGTGGATCTGCTCTTTGGAGGCCCAGATTCCCTGGCCAAATTCCCAGAGGCGAAGGAAGGAAGGGGGGGGGGGGGGGGGCATGAACTATGGGATGGACTGAGAGACTTGTCTGTGCTTTGATCTTATGACTGAGGCAGAGAGTGTCAGTCATAGTCACATAAAGCACCGAACTATGATCAGATCACCCAACACTTAATACGTATCTGACTCATTATTGAGGATTGAAGAAGATCGGATTGAGGACTCGACAACCTCTCTATCTGGCTTTGAAAACGATTCGATGAGGAGTGGCATGGGTGTGTGCTTGGTGGTTGAGAGCTGCTGATTGACGGCCTTTTATGAGGCCCTTTGTACTGTGACAGCAGAGAGAGAAAAAAATCCCCATTAAATAGTAGAATTACGTTCAAGTCTTCCATCAAATGTGTCATTTGTCTTCTATTAAAAAATGGAATTCTGTTCATTTCTATCCAAAGATTGAGAGTGAGAGAACAGACTGTTCATTCTTTCTGTGGAGTGGAAGCTGTAGGAGCATCAATCGTAGCCGACAGCTTGTAAATGTAGGAGGTCTAAGTGGTTTAATTATTATCATTATTATTATTATTATTTAATAGTCCGTACAACCCTCTATAAAGAAATAATTGCGCACCACCAGTAAATCTATTACTCTGCATTTCGTTAATGCAAACTATGAGATTCGCAGGTTAAGGACGTGATTTTGCACAGTGCGTGAAATGCACCTTTCTTGTTTATTGTGCATTGTGCAATTACAGGAATTCATCGTGTGTGAACGAGTGTGAGAACGAGTGTGAGAACGAGGAGATGAGCTTGAGCGAGTCAAAGGTCTTGGCAGGTAACAGCTGTGCCTGCAACTCTGTTGCAATACTGCGGGAAAGTTTTATTCATTAGTTTATCAACTGGCAGAAAGGTATTGGATTGAAATGTTATAACCAGTTGTTAAATCATCTGGCAGACTGTTGTATATTTGATGTTTAAGGCTTAAAAGAGACTTGCGTGCTCATGTTTCAGTGTAATATGGAACACTAGCTTTATGTTATGTTTATGTACCTATGGTATTACAGACAGATTTGTCACAAAATAGTGAAATAGGTAAATATGAATTATAGCCGGTTGAATTCATAGTGAAAATAGTTGAAGGTCACTAAATCATCCGGTTCCAAACCCTTTTCCCTTCTTTAGCCTTCCCCGGGTTCGTTCTCTCTTTATCTTTCTTAGTGTATCTTTGGTTTCCTTTGTGAAAGCGTTTCATCCTCTCTGCTTCTTCCTTCACACCGCCCCGGCTCTTTTTATCTGCTCACCTTCCCATTTTTCTCCTACGTATACGTCTCTCTCAGCCTGCATCACCCACCAGCCTCCCTCCGTGTCCGCGGCTCTGACTCAGTCCTGGGCTGAATGTGTTTCGGAGCTCTTGTTGCTTTGACAGGCTCTGACAACAGCAGGTCAGCTTCTATCTATCAGCCTCTCCACCTCTCAGCAGCACAAGGCGGAGTGGAACTGGCTCCTTTGTTTGTTCTTTCACCGTCAGGAGACAGCCCTGCCTCAAAGGGAAGCTCTCGCACACTTGTAGGAGTCAAGCCATGAGAGCTCTCTCACACACACACACACACACGCACGCACAAATACATGCAAACAGGCACAGGCTGTGTGCTGTACCGGCTCTCCTTTTCTTTGGCTGTCTCCCCCCTTTCACGCACACAATTGGGGCAATTTTACATGTCAACATCAGTCTTGAAAAGGAACTCGTAGCAGTTTTTCCCGCAAATATTGCTCTGGTAATTTGCCCACTCAGGACCTCGAAACATGTCTAAACTATATGGCTCTTTAGCTGCTAAATAGCTGTTGAATGCTCGATAGGTACAATTTTAAATTCATGTGGAGCGTTGACAGAATAGTGGGGAGCTGAAGGGGGGGGGGGGGGCTTTTCCCCACCGCCAGCAATGGTCGGCAATCAAACTGGAGAGATATACATAAAAGAACTCAAATAAAATAATTAGGTAAACTCTGAGAACAGGCAATGCTCTTCTTTCATGTTGTCATTATTTTTGCAATTCGGCCTGCAACCAAATCTATTCCCGACAGTTTTTTCCCTCCGTGAGAAAACTGTCAATGTCAAAACGTCTGACTGTCTCATGGATGTTTGAAGTCAGCAATGTTCCAGGTTTATTATGTGAAAAGGGCTTCTGGTCATTCCCTCCTCATCCTCCCTCATCTCCCAAGAGTTCTTGTAGACCTTCGTCGCGTGCAGTTGCACGGGAGGCGGGAGCGCCCCAAGTCCACGTCATGTGACAGGATGTTCTGCCTCATGTGTGTCAACTGTTGACGCTTCCTGTCAAAGACCTTCGCTGGATCGTCAGTGGAAAACTCACACACACACAAACACACACACACACACACTCCAAACCAACACTCCACATTCTTCCACACACAGAAATGAGGTCAGCTCTCTGCTCCTTTTATTTAGAGATGGCCTACAATACAGTATGTCTAAGATATGGTTCAGATACACATCAGCAGGATAACTTTCTTCAGAGTAACTGTTTCACTGACTTTTTCCACTCCGTCTCCATTTTTTTTTTTTTTTTGAGATTCGGCAAGTCAGTAAAAACACAGACGAGCTCAAGTTAAGACATGCCTGTGACAGGCAGGGTGGGTTATTGGGTGTAACTACAGTGTGTGTCTGTACAGTATTTTGTTGGATGTGTTATTCTTGTTAAGTCTGAGTAAATTACATTACGCTGCATTCCAGGTCAGTCTGAATTAATCTCAGTCAACAGACAAGCGAACAAGGAAAAATAAATGGTGGGAATGGAATGAAAAGAGTGGAGATGACACTGGAAAAAAGGCCAGGACATGAACGGGCAAGTTGTCAGGCTGGGTGGGAAGCTACAAAACCACATCAGCCTCCTTGACAGCACTGTGACTGTACCTGCTAAGTGAATGGGACAGGCCACTGCCGACATTCAAAGCAGCTGGCTCTCACACTCGGTGTTTATTCTGAGAAGGAGGCGGGACGAAGAGTAAATGCAGTTGTGCGCATTCGTGTGTGTGTGTGTGTGTCTTACCAGAGTGGGCAGTCAAACATGTTTATTGGGGCTACAGCTTCCTCATTTGAAAAACCTGTTCCATCTTCAGATCCCACAATGTTTTGCCCGACCCAGCGCAAATGTTGCATCTTAACAATCGTTTATTAATGTTGCACGTATAGGGCCTCCAAAACGAGGAACGAAAATAAGTTTTTAGTTTAGGTCGTCTCTCTTGCTCGCCCACTCACATTCTCTTTCTCTCTTCTAACGTTAGTAATTGCAGTCGCTATTCCATTTCAGTATGTAAACAATGACACTATCGCTGTTGTTCTCCGGCCTGATGTTCCAGCATCTGGTTCACATCTGTTACTATGGGAGAATGATATAAACAGGGACACAATTCATAATAATTGTAGTCACTTTTGGGTTCCTCATACTGAAGCTATTTGGTTTTTACCTTCTGAACGAGACTTATTAAAGAGCTGAATAATTGTATTAGCATTTCTTTAACATTGCAATATATACGTGTTGTATTTTTCCTTTGGGATAGGGCAACAGAAAACTGAATTGTGCATTAACATGAGCACACAGTTATGGTCAAATGAAACAAACTTGTAGGTGGTCATAAACATATGTAGGGGCAACATCCCATCTCATCCCGTCCTGTCCTTTGCTATACTCTGCTTCCCCTACTTTACTCCATTTGTCTCTGCTCCATTTAGTTAACACAGTCTGACCACTAAGTTAATCATAGCCAGAGCTATTTCACTCTAAACCAAGTCATCTTCTCTCCATAGCCCACATCATTACATTATTCCTTTCGTCATGCCAGCCCATTAAAATGAGTCTGATTCAAGTCAAGTGAGCATCTTGTTTAGGGGTGACAGTTGAGAGCAATATTCACTGGCCGCTCAGGTGGTCAGTTAGAAAATGTGGGCGCTTTGAAGAAGGCAGCGTGGAGATCAGCCGGCCTCAGTAGTTATGTGTTATTAATGTGTTGTGCGGCCGCCGCCTCGTCTGGCTCGAGGAAGCTATTTATGTGACTTTCTGGTTGGCTCACATTACCAGACTGGTGAGCATTGAGGGTCTAGGTTAAAGCCTGGGTCGCCCGTAGGTCGCTCTGTGTGCGCGTGTGATAGTTCGGAGGAGTGGTAGCTCTTAATTCAGCCTGTATTAAGCATTTGTTTGTTCGGCATGTGAAATGTCAGTGTGCACAGTTGGTGGGATGAGACATGTAAAGCTCAGTTGCCAAATAGCCCTGTTACTTTTCACCTGTTTAAAACCCTAATCCACTGCTCAAGTTGTGGGTGTGTGAGCCTGTGCGTGATTCCTGGTGTCCATGGGTGTTTTCCTTGGCACTGGCAATAATCCACCTCGCTGTGGACACACACACACACACACTGTGCTCTCATCAATGACTGGATTAGGCTGCTAATCTCTCAGATCCCACAGCATGTGTGCACACGCATGTGTGCAAACACACACACACACACACACACACACACACACACACGGTACACTGTGGTTTGAAACGGTGTCAGTTATGCAACGGCAATCTTAACCAGGAGTCATTCGTTATGTGTGTCAGCATGAGCACACAGTTATGCCATTTTGTCAAATGTGCCTCAGAAGAAAAGTATGGAGATTTACCAACTGTTAACATGTAATGTGCCCTAAATTCCTCTATGCATAGTGCATACTTCTCCAAAGCTTTAGTGCCAGCAGTGTCAGAACTGTTGGCTAGTTGGGTTCACTGTGAAGTCTAGCATTAATTCCTGTCTTCTTTATTAATACGACTGTGGTCTTATTAATGAAATGCTACTACAATGCATAAAGAGTGCGGTTTGCTGGTCGAGTTTGCTGGTCGAGTTCAGGTTGTGTGCTTAGTCTAAAAAAGAAATAAAAAAGAAAAATGGGTCGATTAGGGCCAAGGCATGATTTGAATGCTCGGTTCAACGGATGCCCACTGTGCTCAGGCTGATTAGGGGGCTTGATTATTGAGCTCTTTTGTGTGTTTGTAGAGCAAGATTAAGCAGAATTCAATACACTGGTTAACTCCAGGTAACACGCAATCTCTTTTATCCTGACAATCTGTTCCCCCAATGTCGAACCCAAGAACAGTTAACACACCGTAGTCAGGGTGTAGAATGCAAGAAAGAGCAGATCAAAAAACAAGTCGTATGTGTCCATATATAGGTCTAACAGTCTCGACGATGTTTACATATAGACAGTCACACCTATGAGCAATGGGCACTTTCTCTGAGTCTCCGGTCGACTCCGGTCTAGCTGTGTGCATGTTTCCCTGCATTAGCATTGTGCAAACTCAATGCAAAACAGACAAGATCATTTTTATTTTTTTCCAACTCTAGTGTTAACTGTTGTGCCACAGTGGTAATTGTTGTCATCTTAACAATGAATTAAATACACACTGTGCTTTAAGGCAAAAAAAAAAAAAGCATCAGTAGACAGCAATGGAAAAAAAAAAGAATATTCTATCTTCCAATTTTCCACCGTACCAACGTGAAGGACAAAGAAACTGAGGTTTTGAATAAACTGTGCACACATGGGGGCATGCTGAAAACCCTCCATGAACACGCTGAATAGTCAAAGTCTGAATTGCCGAGCTCAATCAGCTCAATCAGCTGCACAGGTTAACATTTCCTGAATTGACGGAAACCAATGTAGCTTCAAAACTTGTCGCAGGCGGGAAATTGTCTGAAAGGACAAAATAAACGTCTACAATGGCTGCGCATTATGTTGTGAGACGGTGTTTATATTTTTTCTTATCTTATTTTTTTAGTACCCCTGGACCACAAAGAAAGAAACCTTTACACTAAATAGTGACACAGCGATGGCGACATGACCTGAACAAGGCCAGCATTTTTGACTTCTCCTGTTTAGTTCACAGACTCCCAGACAAATGACGGAGACGCTTTTGGCTTTGGAGTCATTCTTAATTTCCTGTTGCCCTCTCCTCTCTCTGCGTTTCCCACCGTCTCTAAAAGCCGCTGACTGTCAGTCTCTCCCATGCTTTATCACAGTGTGCACGACCCTATTCTGCCTTCACAGATTACTGTTTAATAGGAGCCCTTCCTCCCTGGTGAACAGTGATAAGCTAATGGTTAGGAAATTGCTCACCATTAAGCTGCCGTGTCCGTCAAAAGAAAAGGGAAAAGAAGCGGTGGGCGACTGTTATGGGCTGAATAGTTTCCCTAATTTTGCCCCCACGCAGACATTAATTGTTGGGTGGGTGGGTGGCTTATGCATGTGTGTAATTTTAGGAGAGGCCAGATAATTGGCTTGCTTCCTCTGTGCTGATTGGCCTCCCAGAAAGTGGCTGATTAATGCAGAACACCTACTCTGTCAATTTGAATAATTTTGAATACATCATTTCATTTTGAGCAGATCTTGTTTTTGTGTGGATTTTGTTTCATCTCTGTGCGCCAAACTGCGCAGTTTAAACTCTGCAATTCACCGCCTCTTGCGAAGATATGAACAGTACTATTATTATGACCGTGATGATGAAGTTCATCGTGCATTTCCGTGAAGTTTATTCAGACTGCAGGAACAATAGAGACAGGAAATGGCGAGGGCAGGCTGGAAATTGGTTAAGGCAAGAGTACACCTCTAATGTACGAGGAGTGGTCTCGTGGTATGTAATGAAAACATGTTTTTTTTAGCTATCTCTAAGAGCAGAAAATAGGATGTCTGGTATTGTAAGCACAGAAAATTGGGACGTCTCAAGCATTAGCATTAGCGGCGCTCTCTGGTATGGCCCTTTTAGATGCCTCTGTTGGAGCCTCCCACTAAAACAGCTCCTCTCCAGATTGAGCTGTCCTCCTCTGCTGATTACTCTAGTATCCTCTGGCTATTAGACTGAACGTGTGTGTGTGTGTGTGTGTGTGTGTGTGTGTGAAAGAGAGAGGGAGATAATGAACGAGTGTAAGTGTAAAAGCGAGAGCTATGTCTTGTTGTTAAGGATACATTTCCTCTACACTTGATCGAAAGTGGCTTACTGTTGCTCTCACCCAAATAGAGACACACACAGATTTACACCAACACACACACACACACACACACACACACACACACACACACACACGCTGCAGTTTACCGAGTCAAATGGAGGAGACTGCCCTGTTTGTAACATTAGCCGACTGTTAGGTTAGCCAACTGGAAACGTAATGCTCTTTTACAGGTGACCTTTTCTGCTGTGCGGGACCTTGCGTTGCGTTGTGTGTGTGTGTTTAAAACTGCACATGTGCGTGTCCAATCAGCAGATGTTGTGAGTGTATAGAGAAAACCACTCCATTTTTATTAATATATGAAATGGACCCTCTGAAGAGGCTGTTCCTGCCTGGCTGCATGTGGAAGCCTCACACCTCCTACTATCCATGTGTATGTGTGTGTATGTGTGTGTGTGTGTGTGTGTGTGTGAGCGTATTGTGCTTTTAAGTTAAGTGTGTATTGTTCTTTGCACAGATGTCCTTCAAATGGCAGGCAGCGAGCAGATTGCACTGGAAGAAATGGCCACAGGCCCGTAATACTCATGGACACTAAAGCCAGTCCCGGGCATTTAAACGGTTGTCCCAGGGGCTGACGGATAGCTGCTGACCCCTGATAGCGCTTGTATGCCGTTCCTCCATCAAGCCTCTCTCTCACTCTTCCTATCCTCCCTCCCTTTTTCCATTTCTTTTGTACTCTCGTCGTCACTCTCTCACCCCCTCATTCAACGTATTCGTCCTCTCACCGGCGCGCACAAATCACACAGACTTGCGCACAAGTGCCCTTCTCCGGGTCCACAAACTCTCTCTCTCTCTCTCTCTCTCTCTCTCCCTTGGGCGTGTGGATGGGTGACACCATGACCAGTGAGAGGGTGCTGAGAGATGCTCAATGTCAACTTCTCCTCCGATCCAGGCAGCCCGTCCTCCACTTTCGTGTTCAAAGAGGAAAATCGCCTTTAAATTGCTTCTCTCGGTCAAGATGGGGCACTTAAAGGAAAGTTGCGGAAACTTTGTTGGCATATGATCAGTGAAGTACGTCGGACACCGTCATTGACTGTAAAGTACAGCTGAGATCGCAAAGGGGCTAGTACGCAGCAGTGATTATCTCAGCCTACAACTACAGTGAATGAAGCTGAAATGCATGCTTGTAATGGTTGAGCCCACGCACGCCATTAACGATGAAAGGGATGGGGATCAATCTCATCGATGGCGGCACTGTGCCTTCAGACTTAGCCCTCAGCGGAACCTTTACCAGGTGCATGCTAATAACAGCATGAGGGACATTAAATCATTAATCCTGTACGTATTGCGTGTCCACTGCGTTTGTATATGCCTTTGTGCAGGCTATATAAAGCACAGTTTTGGGACAATGATGCAGACATACGGTAAACATGTCGAGACTTCCCAGTCACAATATTCTAATGTGTAAACTGCAAAGCTTTGATGATTACATCGAGGCTTATACCTAAGCCTATTCATTCTATGAATAAAGGAGAGAACAGGGCCACGGTTCTTGGGATGCTTTGAGGAAGCATTGTGTGTTTAGTATGTTGCAGACATATATGTTCATTTAAATTAAATGAATTAAAGTCAAAACCTGAAAGGTTTAACATATTGCAGCAAAGATAGGTTGAGTCACTGTGTTGTTAATATTAGTGTGCTGTTTAAATGTGTGACAATGGCCTGGAAACGTCCATATAAAGATGTGTCATGGCTGTGACACTGAAAAGCAGAAGATGAAAAAAAAATCCAAAAATAATTCCAAGTTAGATACTGATCAAAATGCAGTAAGTGGCCATATTCCCTAATTATTCACAAGATCAAGACAAACCAGACATGATGGTTACGTTTCGTGCGTATATTTGAGTGAACCAACAGAGAGGCAGTTAGAATGCTCGTCCCTGCAGGGCCTTTGGGTGGGAGGGTGGATTCAGTGAGATTCAGTTCGGTGTTTCTTCCACGGAGGGAGTAATACAATCGGGATGGAAATACTACCACCTGCACTCTATCTATAAACACTGCTTAACGCAAAGTGCAACCAGTGGCACGCTTGATATCAAATAACAATGGAGATGTTGGCTTCTGTAATACAGACGGACTAGTCAGCCACACACACACTGTTAGTCTTGTCGCCCTGTAAATGTAGCACTCCTATTTGTGGGGAAGGCCTAGGGTGACACAATTAGATGCGCCTTCATATTTATTCAAACTCACTCCCTCAGTATGAACAACAGCACGAGAGCAACAAAAGCAAGAAAGAAGCGTTCCATTGACTTTAGAAGTCCGACGGAATCCTTTCCTCTTTCCCACCACGTCTCGATGGGATTGGTTGTGCCCTGCTCTACAGAGTGCCTTGTTTCTACAATCCTTGTGTGCGTCTGTGTTTCCCATTGGATTCATATTATGTGTGTTGTTAGTTGCAGCTTGACTGCTGTTTTAACCATCTTTGACAGCCCTTGTTTAAATTCTTTCATATGGTATTTATTTGCGTGTGTGTGTATACTCTCACACACACACACACAAATCCGAGCTCACAGATCCTTTACACTCGCCTGAGTTTCTGTATCTGTGTGTGTCCGTGTGTGTCTGTGCATGCACAGGTTTTCAAATGCATGCACGTGAATGTGTGTCAGGAATGCTCATTAAAATTGCATGGGAGATGATGCTGTACTCCTGCTCCAGCGCTCCCATCTCCACAGAGTTCTCCACATCTCGCCAGGTAATCAGGCAACTTTCAGCCCTGCCACCTCGACTGCCAACAGGCTGGTTTTAAGGCCATAAAAACAGCCACTGCTGCTAATTCTCCCTCTCGTGTTCATGTTCAACGCTGAGTATTTTATACAGCAGCAGCTTAGGAACTATCGATCTCCGTTTTGTTGAGTGCTGACTGAATTGATGGAACCTGTAAATGATAATGCTATGTTTTTTTTTTGTCCCTGTTCCCCCCCCCCCCTCCATCCTTTCTCCTCCTCTGCATCCACCTGTCCTCCTTCTAGGGGAGCACCTGCGCATCTGCCCCCAGGGTTACACCTGCTGCACCAGTGTCATGGAGGACAGCTTGACCACGCTGAGCCGCGTGGAGATGGAGGGACTACTCAAAGATGCCGGCCGATCCTTACAGACCTCACTCAATGGGCAGTACAAGGCCTTCGATGGTGAGTTTGTGTATTGACTGAGTGAGGGAATGAGACGGAGGGAGTCAAACCTTTTGACATATAGGCTAATACAGGCACATCATTTGAAAATGAATTTATTCGTTTCCAATGAACTTGAAACTAAATGTAATATTGTGAATATGAATTCAGTTGCTCTGTAACTGCATTTGACCCTCAACTCTTCATACTTCCACATTCAGTTCTCATAATTCAAATTCAGTTCACTGAGACACACATCCGGTCGTTGAGGAAGAGCAATTGAGTGCAGCTTTACAGAGCTCCGGTCCCTGTACGCTTTGATACTTTGTTTATTGGATTAAATCCAAAGTGGAAACAAGAAAAATAACTCATATTTTCATTTCATCTAACCTACGACTACTGCAGGAGAGAGAGGAGAGGAGAGCAGGCAACAGCTCCGGAGGCGGGCCTTCAGTTAGCGGCTGGTGTCTATTGACACATTGAATTATGTTAACATTTTTCCAGTGTTGTGATAACGTATGTAGAGCAAGAGTCTGAACGACTAAATCTACTCTGCACCACAGCAAAGTATTGTTTCAGCGCTTAATAATAGGAACTGAAGCATCGCAGGACTTATTTGCAGTGCTCCGAGTGTGGGTGAAGAAAAATGAGAGAGACAAAGAAAAAGAGGAGAGGAGAGAGGGATATTCAATCTTAGCACATTGGCGCACCAAGGCAATTATTTGTGTCTAATGACCTGCTCCAGTTAATAGAAGGGTGTCTCTGTGCTCCGCTTGTTCCCCCTCGGCCAGTCGGCGACAATGGATCTGTCAGCCGGGGCTCTGAGTTTGGCTAGTTAGCCTGACCTTTTCAGATCACAGTGATTAGTGGCAGAGTGACATTTCTTGTACTCTTCTTCTATCGCTGTCTTGCTTTCTCAGAGTCCCGCCCTATCACTCAGGGGGCGGTTGGCTGTGCCAAAGGGATACAGTCACCCTGCCAAGTACAATCATAAACATACAGACACACACACACACACACAAACCTGGCCAGGACATACACATTATCTCCAAGTTGGTTTATGTCATCCTACAATTCTTGAGCTTTCCCAATTTTTCAGGAAAACACCTCATTTAGCACAGCATGCCTGTAAACAACACAGACTACAGACACACACTTTCAGGCAGCACTCAGCTCCAACCTCTAAACATTCTAATGATGTAAATCCAAAAACTCGTCGTTCAATACACAGAGACGCACAACACCATCATGGTAACTCGCGTTGCCTCAGAATGAAGTCATTTGTAGCTGTTTTTTGTTCCCGTGTGCTCAAGAGTTTATGTTTCGTGTGTTGCCCGTCCGTCCATTCCATTCTAATGAACCTGATATCTTTGGAACTCCTCAAGGGAATTTCTTCAAATTCGACACAAAGGGACAAACCTCCATTTTGACTTTTTTTCCCCTCATCCTCCCCTTCATCACTGCCTCCACGCTGTCCAGTTCCAACATGATCACCTAGCTAGCCTTCCTTAACAGCTCGTTGAGTCGCTGGCCTCCAAGCTTTGATGCCACCAGCCAGGCGGCACGCCACCAAGTCTCCTAGTAAAGACAACAGTCACTGGAAATTATTCGCTGGAATCACACATCTCAATGTAGTCATAACTTCCATTTCACCATAAAAATTGCACTTAATACCTTTTATTGAATCTCTTCAAAGTCTTCGCTGCATATACAGTATTATAAGAGTGTGCACAGACATGGATGTGAACTGCTACTTGACTGGTTGGCGGAGTCATACGACCGGGAGGCGGTAAATCTACCGCCTGGAGTCCCTGTTTCTTGTGTCCCCTTATCTCACCCCAATCAGCATCAGATGGGGATGGCAGAGCTGACAGAGGGAGGAGAGAAATATATGTGTGCTGAGACCTTGAGGTCTTAAAACCATCTGTTGTTGACTGTGTCCTCGGGAAGGCAAGAGCTGAGCGATAGACTGGGGTTAATTGGACCATAACACGTTACATTTGCTGCCACATGATCGGCGAAATTTAGTGAGGATCCACCCATTCTTTGCAAAAGACATCCTCTTGTTATCCTTAGCTGTGGAGAAGTGAAAAGGTCAAAGATGATGTTCTTCTGTTTCAGGGTTTTACAAAAAAAAGTTACGACTTTTGGTTGTTGGATCTAATACAAATATTAAGTCAGGCTGTTATGGTTTAAAATAGGTGAAGATTAGATGATTCCTAACCACGTCCAGAGCAGAATTTCTTTTAAGTTTTTTTTTTTCATGGCTGAAAGCGAGTTCAGTGACATTGTACTATGCTGCCAGTCCCTGCACATCTGGCTGTGTTTAGCAGGGTGTGGGCTAGCTAGCGCCATGTGGCTAAGTGTAGGGTGTTACTGTTCCAGGCAGACTTGGACTTTTTAGGTCCAGGGACTTTGGAAGAAGCCCCAACCAAGCCACAGATTAGAGGACCAGCATGCTCACATACAGCTGGCTCTGGGCCTGCGAGTGTGTAGCCTACACTGTATATATGTGAGCATGCAAATGTGTGTTTGTAAGCTTGTGATTTAGTGTGTGTCACAGTCGAGATTTGACGGGTATTTGTACACAGCATGTGTGTGCGTGGTTTGCACTTGGTGGTACTCCCAATCTCTTCACTGTCATTCATACTGTGCAGAGAGGTACAAACTAAATATTATATCACGTTAAACAAATATACAGCGTATAATGCAGAGGAGGAAAACAGGAGGGGGAGGAGGGAATGAAACTGAGACGGATGGAAGGATAAAAGATCCAGAGAAAAGGGGACATGTCGTCGGAGCAAGGGAGAAGGTAAGAGATATACTGGTGGAAATGAATGAGTGGTAGCTGGAGAGAGAGAGAGTGAAAGGGATGAACGGAGAAAGAGAGATGGGGTTACATGTGAAAGTGAGAGGGAAAAGGTCAGAGAGGACACAGAGAGTGATGGCACCAAAGGGAGCTGCGTGTTAGATAGCAACCAGGTGTGTTAGGCAGACGGAAGCCTTTAACCTGGCAGGTGGTGTTTGGCCTAATGGTGCCATCACTAGCATCTGATTCACTGTGTGTGTGTGTGTGTGTGTGTGTGTGTGTGTGTGTGTGTGTGTGTGTGTGTGTTCACTTGTACTGCTGCCACATGTAGCTTCATGCAAAAGCACGTGTTTTTACTTTGTACAAAAGAATACTTATTGAGACTATATAATACCAAGATCAAAAGAAAAGACAATATTATTCACAAAATTCATACCTGTTATCTTTCAAATTTCAGATTTGGTTTGTACAGTATGTGAGGCACTCCTTGGCGCTGAAGGGTTCTACATACAGCTGCAAACTCACTTCTTACAAAACTTAAGGTCCTCGAGCACCAGGCTCCCGTCTGTGCCTTGATTGGACAAAAATGTTAAATTGGGACAGAATTTGTCTCTGCTTCTATTTGATTTCCTCAGTCCTTTGATGTTAAGAAACGATTCATAACTCATTTGTAGTGGCCATTTGTCCAATAAATCAAAAACAAACATAAATCAAAGGCCCATTGACGCACCATGGGTTTGTGGTTTACGCAGACAAAAGAATGCATTGTCCATACGTATGAACAAAGGAACTCCTATCGCTGCCTCTCCTGCTCTAAAATACCATAAGTCCACCGCGGTGATCATCAAAAGAACAAGCTATCTCAATACATCAACAAATCTAACCTAAAAAAGCAAACATCTAGAATAATTAAACAATATGAATCAAATAACTAAATACTAAAATCAAGTAGATAGCTCCTACAACATTATAATATTGTTTTAAATGTGTATATGGCTGTGGCTATGTAACTATTTTGATAATTTTTCATGAAAAAAAAGCTAAACAATCAATATAATGGGGACGTTTAATACATCGAATGATTTATTAAGACAATTCCAGCGTTTCGTTTCTTGCTGTTTTTTACTAGATGGATGAATATTTGTAAAAAAAAAGAGAGTGCGGGTCAAAGAAATTCTTAACTAGAGAGAGGCACCTATAGCGATACTGATATTGGATTGCGGTCCGTGAGACATACATTAATCAAACACTGGTACAGGATCAGTACTCGGTATCAGCCAATACACAGAGCCCAGGTATCGGTATCTGTACCGGGCCTCAATAAGTTGGATTGGTGCGTCCCAACTCTTACCTCAGGTCTTGAATCTTCAACACACACACATGTACATTCATGCACATTCATGCACTGGCACACAGTATTTATGAGCAGCCAAATACTTATTGGCCAGTGTTTTCCAGCCCATTTCATTTCAAGGCAGAGCAGTGGTCATAGAGCTTAATCTGATTTGAAGATTATTGGCTGGGCCGGTTTATGGGTACTCTCATTTCTAGATGACCAAGCAGGACTCGCTTATTTATTCATTTTAAGTAGAGCTCTGAACATCTCCCCGCTGGACTGTTAAGTAATTCATCTCCTCCCGGTGAGGGGGGAGCAATCCACGAGTATGACATCAAGCACTCTCAATTGTATCCTATCAGATTTAGGAAACGGGCCCTAAAACTTGGATCAAAGGACAAGTCTGTATCGCCATCAGCCGATAGCAAGCGGCAGCCTGCTGTATTCTTCTCAGTGAATAGTCTGGCAGCTCATCGGGAGTTCTGATACGGAAATAACACTGTAATGTAATCCATATGAGAACAATTTGGTAATTTCCAAGTGAAAAGCCATGCATTTCTAGGTTAAAACTGGAATGCATTTGAGTATATGACTACATTTCAATATGTAGTTGAGATCCGATACACTGAAGTCTACATACGGGATGGGCAACATTTTAGAAACACCTCTCAGCGTAGGGCAGAATGATTTAACAGCACCACAAACTACAGCCACTAAAAGGACGACCTTTATAACGCTACAAGGTGAGACTAATTGTATTTGATTGCATTAAAACACGGTTACACTCCCAAAGGGACGCGTAAGTACGCGTACAGCTGCAGACACCACAGTTGCATAGGAGTTCAGTTTATGCTGTCCACTACATGCTCAGTAGATCCCCACGCTGCCACTCGTAGCGTGGTGATCACAACGGATGTCCGCACAGAGCCTGACGACACAACCGCTGATGACGAAATTTGCATCGGGCAGATCCGAGCGGACCTTTGCGTACTCACGGACGTGGAAAGTTATACTGTGGCTTTCGTTTTAGCTAGTTGTACCCAATACTGTTTGTTTTCTTTTCCCCTCCACATCACTAAACCCATGCTTACTTAGATTGGACACCGGTGGCACAGGCTGTACTGCAGTATTCCTACAACTAAGCAACAGATTTGATCCACTCCCACCTCCCCGCCACCCATCCTCTAATTTCCTGCTTTCAGGGTCACCTCTGATGATGTCATGAGAGACAAGGACATCTGCTCCCATTGTTGGCGCTTGATTGGCTCATTTTATCTTCATGCAAATCACGTCGGCAGGGACCTGGAGTACACTGGCCTAATTATGCCAAACACATTACTCACCGGGAGCGATGGTGCCTTGGAAGGGTGAAACGAAAGAGAGAGAGAAAACAAGACGGCGGGAAAGAGGAAAGAGGAATTCGGTGTTAGAACGGATGGTGAGCAGTGGAAAGTAAGATGAGAGGGGAAAAAGAGACGCAAATGATAGTGAGGGTAAGGAACAGTATGGAGTTTGGGAGGAAACAAGCAGCTGAAAAAGAGAACCAGATGGATAGAAAATAAAACGGGCATGGGTAAATGGTGCGTACTGCTAGAAAGGGAAAGTCAGGGGAGAGCGAGTGGAATAAAAGCTTCCACAGAGAGCCTGTTGATAAATGACATGCATTATGTGATGTGTCGG
The DNA here is from genome assembly GCA_032191485.1 of Leptoclinus maculatus. Lineage (NCBI taxonomy): Eukaryota > Metazoa > Chordata > Actinopteri > Perciformes > Stichaeidae > Leptoclinus > Leptoclinus maculatus. Next base: position 3,608,647 of record JAVDOI010000010.1, read on the forward strand.
CGTGTTTATTATGAGCGAGCTTTTAATAGCGTCTAAATGCTGGCTAAGGAGCTTCCAGTGTTCTTGGGGCACAGCATGTGTGTGATAAGTGTTGTTATTGATGGAGAGTCAGACTGACACATAAACAGTCTTAACTGCTCCCGTAGCATCTTTTTGTACATTCAGGGCACCCAGGACAGCAGTATTTGTTTTGTGTGCCTGTTGTGTTTATTTTTTTTGTTCATTGTCCTTGCACAGGTGGGGGAACTAACAAAGGGGAAAGGCTGAGGATCCTGGGTACTTGTGGATGGGGAGCGGTTCTGCTAGAAAAAGTAGAGATCACAAAACCATGTGGGGCCAATGGGAAGAGACAATGGGTGGGATGCAGAGTACAGACTAGCCTTAGCTGTGCCTGCAATATTACAGCTCTGCCAGTCTCCCTTTCTTTCCTTCTCTTGAAGATCAAGTTACTTCAAAAAAAAAAAGGGAAAGTAGTTATAATAGCCATTTATAAAACAGATCCCATTTTGATTGATAAATCCTTAACCATGAAGGGATGCTATGGAAACAGGATCCCTTGCTTGAAGAGTTATATTTATATTGGTTACATCTGTATCGGCAAACAATTATCTTCAGCAGTTGTAATGTTGTACGCCAAACCGTTCACCAGTTACACAATTCATGCCGAAATGCCTCTTGAATACATTGTGTACTTTATAGCAAGTTGCAGGTGTCAGTTCAAGCCAACCGGAAAAAAAAAAACGTGATGGCATTTAGCTTACAGGTGTCAACATGATGAAGTTATTAAATGGCTGTAACTCAGTAGTCCTGAGTCTGAGACAGGCGAATGTTGCGCAATTCATTCTTGTACAAACGTCCTGATGTTCCCAGACAGGATTTGGGTATTCCCCAAAAAAGTCATGGCAGCCACCAGACAATCAACATGATTGTGTATTTTGATGCAGATCACATCCAGATGCAGCTTAAAATGTTCCATCATTAAAAAAAAACACTAATTTAGAGCAGTGTACAGGCTTGGCAGCGGTACTGTACGTGCTCTCTGAGTACTTTCTAGTTTGAATGATTGATGCACCAATGACACCTGTTTGTCTCCTCCTCCTCTTGGCATGTGTCTCTCTGCCTCGCTCCTCCCTGCCAACGAACCAAAGCGGCTAATGTGATCATTCAGCACTTGCAAAATGGACAAATAGAATTAAGGCTGTCAGATATGAAAGAGATATACAATTGCTGCTTTTTTCCTGTCTTCCTCCCTCTCATTCGTTCACTGATCTTCCTTCTCTATCTAATCCTCCTCCCATGTCAGTCTCGGGCGCACCGCCAAAAAACTCCGTTGAGCTGACATGTTTCTCAGCTAGTTTTCTACATGAGGTCATCAATTGTAGGTTAGTAAGTGTATGAATCTTCAGTATGCTTCAGTATTTAATGTGGGGGGAAGTGTCCTCCTCCTGCAAAAAAACACTAGCTTTTCCCAGAATTTGGATTGTTTTTTTTCAGTCCTCCAGCATGGTCCCGTGTGCTTTGAAACATTTCCTGCACATGCAAGATAATGCTAACTGCCAATTTGGAGGAAACAAAAAACCAAATGGTTCTCGGGAGACCAGAGAGTTAGATGGACTAAGTTGTTAAAGATTCAGGGATTTCTTGTCAGCCTGTGATTGCTCAATCACCAACCATTATTACATCAGATTATTCAATCAGCTTGGTGTTAGTTGCAACTTTAGTCGACAGTGGCAAATGTTGCCAGACCCGCTAAGCCCTCTGTATGAGAACCCTGGATCTGGATTACCCTGGAATGAGTAGCACAAGCCTCGGCCAGTTAATACCTTTGTGTGAGAAAGTAACTCGGGATCAGTCCAAGCCCTCAGCAAGAGTGATTGGCAGCTGGAGGAACATCAATGCTACCTCTGTGTTACTCCGAATCTCTTGTCAATAACACGACTTGACACGGGAGACAGAGCGAGGGGGGGATGGGGGGGGGGGGGGGGACTGAAGATGGAGAGACACCAGAGAGACAGAGGGCACGTGGAGGTAGAGGCGACTTATCTGGTTTAAAGCACCGTATTGATTGACATAAGACCAAGAGAGGGTAACAGACGGTGAAGTACTAGAGTATTTCCAAGGTTTGTGAGGGTGTGTGTGTGTGTGTGTGTGTGTGTGTACGCTTAAATATGTGTGTTTAATTAGGTAAAGAGGCAGTGGGATAAGTGGACGTAGGAATAGAGTTAAAATAAGCCTCTGACATGTCAAGGTGGCCTGGATGTGAAGCTCAAAGTGATTACAAATGAAATCATTAACTCTCCTCTCACCGCAGGAAGAAAGTCATTAAGACACACATGCTTGACTTAGCTTATTCTAAGTGTGTGAGAGAAGAGAAAGGCAGAATGTGATAGAGGGAAGAGGGTGGCGAGAGAGATTTTCCTAATCTACCGTCACATTAAAAGAAAGAAACTGCTGGTAATTATGAGAGTATGCAGTCAGTGTGGCTGGTCTCTTGTTAAGCAGCTGAGCAAACGCCTGAAGTATTTGCACGATATTAAAAAGGATATTCTCCAATATTCATACACGACACAATATTGCCATTCGGGTGCAAAGAAAACACTCAAACTGATGTGCAAAACAGTGAATTTTTTGCTCCACTCTAATGCATTTACATCAGACTAAACTCAGTGGCGCATTCTGCTCGTTTTTGAACACAGCTTTCTTTAACGATTCTAGATTATAGTGTCACAATAAACAGGACAATGGTGAATTATTGGAATCAGTTTGGTGGACACAGAGGATGTCATATGCTGCACATATCGTTTTTTTTTTTTACTTTTAACTTCATATAAATTCTAGGATATATAGCGTAGATTAAAAAAAATTACAATAACAATAATTTATACCTATTTTATAACAATATTTGGCTTAAGTAACCTGTAGCAATTCTAAATGACAGAGATTTACCGGGCAAGGTAACAGTAGCTAGAAAAATATCAAAAATCTATCCTCACAACTAACAGACATCCCTTATATCAAGGTTTAGGTATGACTTTAAATGTATACATTGAGGAGCGATTCAGTGTCCTTGTGACTACTACACTATAGTACAAACACACCAATATAAGCAATAAGGCCTCCTCTCCCATGGCTCCTCCCCTGGAGAGCAGACGCTGGGGGAGCGAAGGTGGAGGTTAGGCTTCATGGGATGATAGAAGATTGCTGGAGAGATTGAAAGGAAGGAGGGGGCGAGGGGAAGCGATGAGCTCGTAGCTCCCCGTATCGTGGAGACGCAAGCAGATGAAGAATGAGAAAGGTCATCCCCACGCACAAAAGCTCATGCACACACACGTGCACAAGGGGGCTTTGTGTCATACTAATGATAATCATTATTCACTTGAGCTGAAGGGCAGAGGAGAACTGGACAGCATGATACCAGTTACCGAGATCTGACCTCCAACGTGTGGCGATCCCAGAGCCCTTCAAAATATGCCCCCAAACCACGTAAAGATGGTAAACAGAAATGAGGATAAATCATTTAATGGGGGGAAAACTCCATCACCCGAATAAAACTATTTCTGCTGAAACTCATTTTAGTAAACCAGACTTTAGGCATTTTATACAGTCTGGCTGACAGTACCAAGCAGGAAAGAATTCTAATGGGGATTAAAAGCAAAGCTGCACCAGTCACAGCAGCTCCCCGTCTGTCTGTCTGTCTGACTGACACTGTGTACCCTGTATATATAGTGTGTGTGTGTGTGTGTGTGTGTGCTGTCACTTTGAAGTTGGTTTCTCTGTGCACATGTGTGTGCATGCATGTGCTTTTCTGCTGACTCTTGGAAAGTATGTTTTTGTTGGTTGGCTTGCACAAATGCGTGTTGCTTCATGAATGCAGCTCTCCTGGTACTTTGAGGCTGGCCCAGAGCTGTGTGTCCAGATAGTTTTGAGTGACAGAAGGTCAGGAAACAGGGGAATGATGTGTCATCCAGCTTGGAAGTCTCGCTGCTAAACAAACTCTGGACGTACGTACGGCTGCTTGGTGTCAGAAGCATTTATCTCAGCAAGCAACGTCATCTAAGAAACAATTCACGTCACACACACAGACGTTTATAGCTGAGCTTACTGAGGAGGATTTCTCTATCATGTTTAAGACATTTACATCAGCCGTTTCTGCCTTTTAGAAAATGGACTTCATTCTTATCTATTTATAAAGAATATATAACACACACTTTGAACCTGATCCACCACCATTTTTGTCATCTCGCAGTAGGACATACTTACTTGGTTTGCTTTGTTTATTCCATAGTTTTAAAATATAATTTAGACATTCAGTGACCCAATAAAACGGCCACATATCATTAAAATACAATCCTAAACTTGACAAATGAAATGATGATTTGCCTATATCACACCAGGGAGGGAGAGCAGTCACAGGTTTATAAAGGCCTTTTAATTTGATTCGTAGAGATATGTTTGAACCCCTTAGACGCAAACATTTATGCCCGGAGCTCATTGTACATTAAGTGCATTAAACTGACACTGATATTGTTCTGGGCACGAACCCAACTGAGGGAAACGTCAAAGGGCAGTTGCCGCTGAAATAGAAGGTGATTGCAGGAGAAAAGGAACTTGAACTGATGTGTCAGAGGGTAGAGCTTTGAAAGTAAAACCTTTTTTAGCTCGGGAGTCTATGAAAATGCCAGAAGAAAGCAGCAAATCACAGCAGCGGTGAAGCAGGCCGGCTGGTGTTTATTCATGAGTGGGGAAGCAGAACAGAGATATAGTATCCAACAAGGCCACAGCTTAGATAATGCCACGCAGATGGGTCAGGATGAGCTTAGCATATTAAACTGTTATGTAACTCCAAGTGCTGTGAATGTCTCCAGGCCCTGCGCCATGTGGGTGTTGGGAGTTTTTTGCTCCTGTATAACTCGGGCTTGGTTTTTCCATATGTTGTCGTCAGGGAAACTGTTAGAAGACGGGGTGTGTTTGTATTTTATTTAAATATGGTGGATTGTGTGTGTGTGAGTGTGTGTGTGTGTGGCGGGGGGGGTTGTTTGTGTGTGTTATGATGTCTTTAAAAAACGCTTCATTAGGGGAATATGCTCCAGGCGAGGTGTCCCCTGTGGAGGCCACAACCTCACCCCTCTTCACGTCTCCTCCCTATCAGGGGTGGTGGCATGCGGAGATAAGACACCCACAAAGTAAACACTGCCGCACACTCCAGCTTCCCATCTCCCTGCAGCACAAACACACACTAATACACACACACAGACAGACAAACACACACACACACACACACATGCACCTGGTTTGAACCCATTGTGTACGTGGAGATGCAGAGCAAATGTTGGCCCTGAATGGATGGATGGTTCGGGGACAGTGTTGTTGTTGCTGCCACACACTTGGCAGAACACGGGGCCTCATTTATAAACATTGTTTACGCACAAGACGGATGGAAAAATGTTTATGCCACTGGCCACAGACTAGCTGGGATTCGTGCAAACAAACTCGATGTGTGAGTGTATGCACCTTGACGGAAACTCAACCACTGGTGAATCACCAGTTTCAGCTGCAATCTAACGCAATCAGATAAAGTTTGTTAACCTTAAAACGTTCAATTTCTGCACCGTAGACAGTTTTATTTTTTTTTATTAGTGGAGTTGTATCCTTATTGCATTAGATGTGTGTGTGATATCCTGTCCCCCTCATGAATGTAAATGTAAATGATCGGGACAAAACGTTAGTATAAGGTTTGGATTTCTTTTAGTTCTTGTCTCAGTCTGACTTCAACTTTCTTCGTCTTTTTTTTTTTCCCCCAATGCTGACAGTCTGCCTTCCTGCTTGTCTGTCTGTCTGTCTTGCCTGCCTGCCTAGCTCTGTCTGAACCCTATATCTCTGAATCCTCACTCGGAGCAGTATATACTGCACCATGAAGCGCTGTCAATTCTCTGACATCCCCTAGAGGCACACTCACACATACTTCAGCTTTAGGTTCGCTGACAGTACGAGGCAAGTGTTGGTATGCAGCACAAGGCGTTAAGAATAAGAGGGAAATTGTGTAAAAAACAAAAACAATCAGAGTTTTTTTACGGTAATAGTTTTCTGGGAATATTCCAGACAGCTTCATAGCCCTGAAAGGCCGACACATCTTCGTTAATAACTCTATATTGAGCAGCACACACTACATGTACAGTGGGTCAGAATGAAAACGTGAAGAGGAATAAATATGCCACAGAACAAAATAACATTGCCCAGTGTGTGAGTTTTAAACCATAAACTGTCTATATTTGTTTTTAGGTTACTTCCTGGAGATGCTGAACCGCTCTGCGAATAGTCTACAAGAGACTTTCACCGCAAGCTATGGCTTACTATACACCCAGAACTCCCAGGTCTTCTCTGACCTGTACACGGATTTGAGGCACTACTACCGAGGCTCCAATGTCAACCTGGAGGAGGTGCTGAACGAATTCTGGGCCAGGCTGCTGGAGAAGCTCTTCTTCCAGGCAAACAAGCAGTATTACATAGGTACAACCGGCTTTTCTGTAGAACACCAACTAACAACCAAAGCGCTGCTTCATAACACAGATTTATTGACCTGAGACCAGTACAAATATAAGGTATATAAGATAAAGAGCAGAACATTTGGCATGGCTCTGACTGTCAATGATAATATCTGATATATTCTATTCAAGCACAATCTTTAGATGTCTTCTCTACTTCGATGATGATGTTAATGGGTGTGTATGCTGCTTGCAGGTGAGGACTACCTGGAGTGTGTGTCCAAGCAGATAGAGACACTACGGCCCTTCGGAGAAACACCCCGTGTGATGAAGACGATGGTCACGCGCACATTTGTGGCAGCGCGTTCCTTTGTTCAGGGACTGGTGATCAGTGGGGAGGTGGTGCGCAAAGTGTCCCAGGTAAAACCCAAGGTTTACTCTCGCGTTTTCTCCCCTTTTCATTTTGAATGGTATCCCCTCCGTCCAGTGACTGCAATTAGTTTCCCTTCGCTTAAAAGAACCCGAGCCCATTTGTCCTTTAAAGGAACATTATGGGGGATATAAAACAGACTAAATGGACCTCATGGAACACATTTCTGAAAATATTTTTTAAATAAGATCTGAAATGTTACATATATGTTACATTGGGCGTTTACGTATAGATGTTTTCCTCATTTAAAATCAATCAACTTTGATTTTTTTTGTTGCTTGGTAACAAAGGTATGCCTTTTTATTTGCATATCCACAACACATATCAAAATTATAACTTTTATGGTTAGATCTAACCAAAAAAATTTGTTTTACAAAACAAAAATGTCTCCTCCTTGGATGACACTGTATCGTTCATTCTAGACCACACTGCAAAATAAATAATGAAATTAATTTGAAATAGGACCAAAATAGGATCGTTAAATGTAGTTTGTTTGTGTGTTTTAGTTACTGACTAATAATTTCATCAATTTTACATTTTGTTTTTAACAAAAGAACATATTTTAATTACAAATAATTGAATCAGATAAGTCAATTGATCAGCTAATTACTATTTTTCTTATTGTGACAAATATGTCACATTGTTTTTTCTGAGACATTTTGTTTAAAAAGGCCTGATGTGACATATCTGTCACAACAATATTCTCTTAACTTTTAAAGTTTGATACATTTGTTTGTGAAATATGGTTAGAACAGTTTAGATGTAATGACATGTTATCAAAGCACTAGAATTGTTAAATGTGTTGAAACTTACCTTGAGCAACAAAAATAAGCTTTTTGAAATTTGCTGACCAGCCAGGCAGCCATTTTGGAAGTGATGTCATTGGTACACAAATTAACTCACTGTCACAGGACTTCACCAGGATGTTCCATATGTGTCACTTAGTGACTTCAAGGGTTACAATCAAGGATAAAACTGTATAAGGAACTTTCCAGGATATTTAAAATGTCTGTGACAACTGTGTCACCGTTGGGTCCTTAAAGGGTTCAAATTATAGATCAAATTTTCTTTTTTGATGAAAGTGTCTAATTGCCTCGCAAACCTTTTTTCTGGTGTCTAATCTGCAGCAAAGCTAATATTCTCTGCTCCCACCACATGTTCATTGGTATTCTTGTGTTGAGGGGTCTGTATTCATCTCCTGTTGGTGAACACCATTGCCCCTTCTTTATGTGAACACCCAAACACACACACACACACACACAGGCAGGTTTTTTACCAGTCCGTGCACATAGTATAAAGCAGTGGCAGATCAATGTTGCTGGAAACGAGAGGCTCCATAAAGCATGGCCCCCGGCTCAGACGATCAGCCCCTGCAACAACAGTTAATGTCAGCTCCACGCTGAAAAATGTCTCCCTGGGCCGTGGGGAGGGTTAATACCTCCCATGAGAAATGGTCCTCTCTGTGTATAAGACAAGAGTAAGGTTAAGATCAGAGCAAGACTGAGAAATAATGTCAGCTCCTGAAAGGGAGGTGGCCAATACTGATGCACCGCTGAAAAATATCTCCCGTCAGACACTTGGCAAGCAGAGTGCCGAGAGCAGTGGCCCCATGAGAAATATACAAAACAATGCTGCTTCAGAGATGAATATTACAGTGTTATCTGAAGAAAATATCACAAGGTCAGACTGTGTGTGAGCATGAAGAGACAAAGATCAAGAGAAAATAAATAATGACATTGTCGGTTGTGGTGCTACTACATGACTACAAAGCCACACATTTGGATGCATGTCAAAGAAAGAATGCATATGATCCTTCTTCCCTTTCACGCTTATATGTGTACCAGACTAGCACCGTGGGTGGCACAGACTGTACTGTTTGTTTGCATCAGAGTGAGACGGCCTGGCCTATAGCATATCTCTCTCTCTCTCTCTCTCTTTCTGTCTATCTCTGGTCCAGAAAATAGGTGCAACGTCCTCACACCTACACAAAGGGACCAGAGGATGTCTCAATTAAGTGGCTGCTCGCAGCAGTAGCCCATCCGTAGCCACAGGGGAGTGAAAATCAGGAATAACCCTGAGCACAGCTAGTCTGGCGTAGCAGGAAGCTGGTGAATAATTAGACTCAGGGAGCGACAGTGACAACTAAAACTGCCTGACCCGGAGCTAAGGGATGCAGCTAGTCTAACGGAGCTACACACAGTTACTACTTAACTTTGACTCGAGCCAGCAGACGGGGAAGTAAGGATCGCAATTAGCATTGGGCAGCATGCTGCATGTGTTGGAATTGCTGCTCATGATTTGTGTACCCTTGGACCAGCCAGAATAGCTTATGATCTCTGCAACTGATAAACAACTCTCTTGGACAAACACTCATGCTCACACTGAAGTACATGTGCACGCAAGGGCATAATGTTACACACACACACACACACACACACCTCATCATGCCCTCATTTCCCTCCATCGGTGATGAACATTTCCCCTGTGTGGCTACTTCTCGATACACATTTCCTGACTGATGCCATTTTGTTGGTGCTGAAGGACAGTGAGCGATGTGTTCAATTTAGCAAGGCTGGCTCGGGGATACGTGTTCATAATTAGCACAGCTTTTACAATATTACAAAATGTCATCCCTGCGCTAATACCAGGGCACCGGAGCGCTGCCACTCAGAATAAGGTCACGGGGCTGGGCACACACACACACACACTCATCGAAAGTCTTAAGAGGGAAGGCAAGAGCACACTGTGTCAAGAGAGTAGTCGCTATGGACACACTTGGTCAATCTCTGTTAATGGGTATTTCCAAGGAAGGACCATTGAACTGTGCAATGAGACAGAATGGCTAATTGTTCTTTGAGTCAAGTCAAGGCCTGGTTGGTGCGATTTGACTGAAACAAGTTCAGGCTCCAACCGACTGTTCAGTTTCAAATTCATAATTTGTGTGTCAGGTCTGTGTTGCTTGTCTTCCCCAGCACATACTCAGCACTGCGCTGTACTTATTCAGAACAGCACTGTGCTGTGATGGGAACAAATGAGACAGTGGGAAGTAGTGAGAGAGGGAAAAAAAAGACTGTGACAAACTCCAGCGTTCCTCTCTTGTCCCTATTCTTCTGCTCATACCTAGTAAATTGTGCTGAAACATTTCTGTTGATATTTCCCCAGAGCTGTGCCCTGCACTGTCCTCCTGTCTCCTTTCACTGTGAATAGCTTGGTATACTAATTTGGAGCTTAGCTTTCCCCTCCTTTTCCACTGTAATTCTACCTTCGATTGATTTGGGCCCTAACGAGACAACCGCTCCTATTTTTAGCTATGTATCGCCACTTAAAGGGACCAGCGACTGAGGATGTTTACCACACGCTGCTCGGGGAGGTATCACACTGGTAGAGTGTGAAGCTGGATAGAATCAAATTATTTTTTTGCTATTAATTGCTTCCCTTGTCTCCCGAGGAAGCGTCGGAAACATAATTCATGATTCGTGATTTTAGTTGTTTCAGCGATGGAAGTGGTAGTGAAAGGTGATGGAAGAGTATCCTGAAAGGGGGGGCTGAGAATAAGACCAAGATGCGCGGAAAACAACGGAATCATTTGACGGATGACTGTAAGATGCAGCCTTTCTTTCTGGTTCGGTATTAATTCTTCCCTTGCTTCGCTCCGAGCAGCACCAGTTGTTGTGTCCTTAACTTTTTCCCGGACTTTTTTGTATTCCCTTGGGTAAGGGAGTGGAGGAAGTAGGCCACGCGCCACATGGCTCTCACTCTGGAGGTAAGGAGTCTGGATTGTCTCGCTCTGTAACACAAAGGGGGAGAGGTCGCTCATGTATCCCTAGTAATTACAAAGGAAAGACAAGCAGAGAGAGGGAGGTAGAGAGAGAGAGAGAGAGAGAGAGAGACAGAAGAGCCTGGTGCATGATAGCCACGAGCTATATAGAAGATACTGACAGGTGCGGCGAGCATGTTGTGAAAGCGAGGGTAGGGGCAAGGAAGGGTATGGGTGTTTAAAATGTAACGCAGTCGTGGCAATGAGCCGAATGTGCAACCATCAAAGAGAATATTTCAAACCTAAAACTTTCTTTTGATACCGCTGGATGAGAGGATTTAAATCACGTCAGAGAGAGTGTGTGTGTGTGTGTGTGTGTGTGTGTGTGTGTGTGTGTGTGTGTGTGTGCGTTATTTGATCAATTGCTCAGTTGATCGTCCAAAAATGTATCTGTAACAGTCTCGATTAACCAATTAATCCATTTATCAAGCAACATATCTACACTGCATGTTTTGGCAATTTTGCTTGATAAATTCATCCAGTTCCTTCAAAATTAGGATTTGCTCCCTTTTTTCCTATTTTATATCTCTGTCAATTGGTTTAATCATTTCAGGACGGCCCCTTGTGCTCTGGCTAATTGAGATGGGCATTTTTAATAATTTGTCTTTCTCAGTTTAACGATTTATAGATAATGAAAATAATCCTCAGTTGCAGCCTTGGGCGTGTGAGTCTTATTGCTGTTTCTAATTTGATGGTCCCTCCTCCGCAGCTCCAAGAATACAGAGGAAGTTGTCAACAGCAACCTCTAATTAGCACCATGGAAGTGTTACATTCTGTTTCGTGTCTGCTGTGCCCGTCCCGGGACTCCCGGCATTAATACTGTATGGATGATGTAACAGAAAGAAGATTAATGACAGTCTGTCCTTAATAAGTATTTCATTAACACCACTCTAGGTTGTTGTTTTTTTAACTCCCCTGCCAACGCCCTCGGTGAGTCTCGTAGCTTTTTAAACATCCCCCCATCTCTCTGGTTTTCAGTCTTTTGCTCCACTCATCCCTGCACACTCCCTACCCTCACTCTTCTCTCTCACCAAAGAAGCATTCGTCTGACTCATCTCTGGCTAATGAGTGGTGGGGTAAGGAGGGGAGGAGGGGAGGAGGGGAGAGAAGGAGGGATGAGGATCTGACTCATGTCTCGTATGACTTGAGATTAAGCCTGGGAATGCGGTTATTGCTTTTCCGTGTCACTTATTTCACTTTATACTGTCCTCCTCGTGCAACTGGCAATACATATACATCAGAGATCCATTTACTAATTTCGGCTCATTATATATTTTTTCTAATGTGGTTTTAGATTTAATTTGATTGTGAAACAGAGTCAAAATGAATTGCTTTTTGCCTTATGTGGATCAAATAGGATTACATTCAATTTGAATGATCCTTGTGGGGAAATTGGGTTTATACAGCCGTAAATAAATAGTCATTGAATACAGCCAAGAAAAATAGACTAAAAACAAAACACAATGAAAGTTGTTTGAAACTTTAAAATATTACATTTTCAACGCAAGAACTGATGAAATAATGTATTTAAAGCGTGAGAAAGCGCGGACCACAAAGTGGTCTGAGAGTGATCACTTTTATGTCCATTTATGTCGAGCAGACTATCTTCACTGGACTACTACTACGACAGGTCTGCAGGGTGTTCAAAGTACCTATCATTTGTTTTACCACCTGATCCCCATTGTTGTCCTAATCTCACTGTATATTTGTTATAAGCTGGTTTTAACTGTAACTTTCCTGTTGGAAGAACTGTTTCCAGGAAAAGCATCAAGATGGCCCAGATGTCAGCTTAGAGGAGCTTTGTATGCGTAGCTGGGCTCAATCCACCTCTCTCTCTCTCTCTCTCTCTCTCTCTCTGTCTCTCTCTCTCTCTCTCTCTCACGCAGACACACACACACACACTTCCTGAGGTTTTGTATGCATAGCTGTACTCTCTTGTGAACAGAGCTTACTGGTATTAACCCAGTTTTACTTTTCACGCACCATGGGCCCTTTCCTGGGGGAAACAGCCTTGTGGGATACAGAGTGAAATGGAAGAAGCGGGAAGGACGGTGTAAGGGACTGAGAATACTTGTACGAATGTCAGGGCCTCTTCATCGCGTGTGAAACGGAAAGAAAACTGCTGGTTTCCAAGGAAACTGTGCTGAATGAGAGTCTGGGCGCAAACTGAGAAAAAAGGTCAAAAAAGGGCGGTGACCTCCCACAGTCATTGTCTGGCTATAGAAATATGATTCATACAAGACTTGTGTGCATCATATATTTCATTATCCTGTACAGTGGCTGCTACTGTACCACTGTGAAAGTGGTCAAATGTACAGTTTGATCAACTGCTGCTGTCGTTTTTTTTTACTTTTAGACTATTAGATCATGTGTGCTTAATAAAACGTACATTTTTCATCCAGGTGCTGTATGTGTATTTTTATCTGTGCCCAGGCGCAGCTGATCCCGGGGTGCGTGCGGGCCATGATGAGGATGACTTACTGTCCCCACTGCCGTGGCATGGCCTCTGCCAGACCTTGTGCCAACTACTGCATTAACGTCATGAAAGGCTGTCTGGCCAACCAGGCCGACCTCAACACCGAGTGGAGGCATCTGGCAGGTGGGGAGGGGGCCAGCGCACACATTTGACACATGCATCCAATTCAGCCATATGTTTGCACTAAGGTTCGCCCCCGACACATGATGTTACTTTGTGCAATGAATAACAGCGGAATCGTTCTGCCAAGCGTGTACAGCGTGTTAAACATTTCACACTTTCTGTACGCTAACTGTAACTTCCCCCGTCTTTGTAGAAACAATGATGCAGGTGGCTGGAAGCTTTCAGGGCCCATCTGGTGTAGATAGCATGTTCCTCTCCCTCCCCAGTCGCATATCAGACGCCATGGTCACCATGCAGGAGAATCTAGAGACCATCAACAGCAAGGTCAGAGCACTTTCTGTCTTTTGTGTTTGTGTCTGTGCTTTTTTACTCAGTGGTTTGAAGTAAGTCGGACTCTTTGGGTGGAAAAAAAAAACGCGATGTGACGCACTTCCACGCACCAATCAGAATCTAGCAATATTGGAATCAAAAAGAGATGACAGTTGTGTCATTGTTTGCTTACGAAGCCAGACGGCTCTCAATCAAATCTGTTCAAAGCACACCCAAATCAGCTGACTGTGTCGCTTCTCTAGTCATGACTATTTAATGTTAACAGAGAAAGCCTTTTCACTTGGCTAAGCAATAGAAGTAGTAGTGAGGAAGTAACACATCTTTGTGTAAAATGATACACGTACCATCGATCCATCCGTTCAGAGACTGGGTCCACCCCTCACTATGCCACCCTATATCCTGCTGCTGACTGTGTAATTAACACCTATCACACCACTACATTCATTTGTTGTTGCAATGCTTCATATACTAGGGTTGAAAACAAAACGGATGTGAGTCATGACCGATCCTGCAGGCCAAAGCGTTTACTTCACTGTTTAATGGTGTTCGAGCAACAGTTTTTATATGATCCTTAAAAAAAGGGCGCTGGCAGCAATACAAATGTGACTGGGTTGTTTGGTGAAGGTGGAAAACCAAGTGTAGATGGTGAGAAGAAAGACAAAGCTTCCTCTGTGCTGGTTTGCTTGAGGTGAGCCGCCCATAGCCTGGCAGGACTGCCGCCTCTGACCTGGTTCAATATGGTAATCACACACACAGCTTCAGCCTCTGATCTTCATCGCTCGGGGGGAAAGTGCTGCGTTGATCCCGTGGAAGTCAATTCATGTCTACAGTCTGGTATTAAGGTAGACAGATTATCTCCTATTTACATAATCTGATGATGTCAAAAGTGTTACTGTATGTACTTTCCCCATGAAAAAAACGTACCAAATACAGAAACTGCATATGTGCATGAGTAAATGTGTTTGAGGTCCGTTTGCCACTACTTTTAACAGAGTCAGTGCCGTGTTTTTATGGCCATTATTCAATCTGCTGTGAACACAACACCAAGGAGTTATGCTGACGAACATGACGGGAATTTTAAGACAGGATTAATTTTTAGTTATGTGTGAAGGTTCAAAGGCTTGAGGCTCCTCTAAGCAAGCCAGATTGGATGACAGATTGACTGGAGTCTTTCTGTATTCCCTGGGCTTCATTTATAAATTGTAAGCCCCGTAGGGACAAGCAGTGCTTTCTGAGCTGTGAATCATTCTGCTGCAGCGATGCTGTGATTGACTCTTGGGGGTCATGCAAAATAACCAGTACACTTGTGGCTTGTTGGCTTTCAAAGGTAGAGACTTGTGTGTACTTATATTCTCAAAGGCACTCGTGTATATAACAAACACATTGTTGTGCTGATGCACTAAGAGAATGGGCTCATAGATTTCTATTCAGAGTGCTGGTTTCAGCATCATTACATTTTAGTCTTTGTTTAACACCAACACCAATAAGAACTGCACACGGAAGGGAAATAAACTTCATAGGGAGAGTCTGAGAAGATGAATTAGATGATAAAGCACAGAGATCTGATTTATTTATGAAGTATAAACATTTTTTTTGTCAAAACTGAACTTAATTTCCTCATATGACCCTTTTGTTAACTCGTCCCCCCCCACTCGCGTATCCTCTCTCCACGTTTTTTGTTCATCACTCGTCTTTCCTTCACTTCCTCTTGCCCCAGTTGTTCCAGGCATGCGGCAACATCAGAGAGGGAGGAGCCAGCAGCGCGGGAGTCGATGACATGAAGAGAGGGAAGGTTACGGTGGAGGACAGGTTGGAAACCAGCTCCACCACAATGTTCAAACTGGTGAGTATTTACCTGTCTGAGTCTGCGTCCTTGTTGTTGCTCCCTGATTTTGCCGAGTCTGGCCCATTCATAGTGACTGTTTATGACGCAAGAGCCATTAAAAAATTAATGAAATTAAACCCTTTTTTTCCCTGTTAATTTCACCTTTACACAGACAACTACGGGGTGATTAGATGAGAACGGATGCTTGGATGGATGAATGAGTCATATGACTGAGCACTGCAGTCCTTTTTATTGAGGAAGCAGGAGTTTTTCCTTACTCTCCTGTTTTGAGTGCACCATCATGCTGTGATTTTAAAAGCTCACGAATTTGCTCTGCCCCAAGGTGTCTGATGTAACCGCGAGACTGAGGGACATGCAGCCGTACTGGGTTTCTCTCCCGAGCATTCTCTGCAGCGACAGAGTTGCCACTGGAACAGGGGCCGAGGATAAGTGTTGGAACGGCATGAATCGTGCGAGGTGAGGCACAAAAAAACCATGAAGAAATGTATTTCAATATGAGATATGAAAGTAAAAGAATTGACAAGATATCTTTCAAAATGGTGATGCTCAATGCACAACATAATGGGTACTATGAGGTGCTGTTGAACTGTTGAATGAGTCTTGTGTTAGCGGCTAGCATTTTACAGTATAGGTGCAAAGGTGCCGCTGTCATTCTGGTGCCCTTAAAATGATGTCTCTAAAGCAACTCCACTGAGTCATGAGAAATGAAGGAAAATCAATGTGCCTTCATCCTGCCAATGCCACTTCTGGCCACAGTGTCCACTTGTTCAGCGAAAGGTTTCAACTGTGTCCAATTAACTGTTGGTGAGAAGCTGCGAACATTCCAGGCGTTGTGTAATGAAATGTTCATGTGTGTGCCCAGGTACCTTCCGGAGGTGATGGGCGATGGCCTTGCCAGCCAGATCAACAACCCTGAAGTGGAAATCGACATCACCAAACCAGACATGACTATACGCCAACAGATAATGCAGCTGAAGATCATGACGCACCGCCTGAGGAACGCTCTCAACGGCCAGGATGTGGACTTTCAGGACACCAGTGAGTACTTTTACCATCACAAGCTCAGACGTTTCTCAAGAGCATTCACGGGAAAAACTTCATCCCGGATGACTCTCTGATAATATATAATAGATAATTAGAAAGGTGCAGATTATAGGAAGTGACTCTATTTCTGTTTATCTGAGGAGGCAGCACACTTGTATATCTTAGCTGGTAGAAAAGGGCAAAAGCAGTATGTTTGGAATAAGATGTCAGTATAAAAATGCATGGCCTAAATCAATGTGCCTTTCTGAATTATTGAGGTGATATTTCATACCACATAATGCAAGTAACACAAGGTGATGCTGGCGTTAAGATGCACATCCTTTTTCTGGAGCCAGCACCAGGACAGTGAACCTCATATTTCTTGCTGGTAGTTTAATATTCATGAGTGTGTTGCAGTGGTCTTAATATGTTAATCCTATGAATACATAAGCAAACCCCATTTGTGACTCGCATGCATGTCGAAACCGTTAAATTCATGTCCTAACCTCTTGTCTATAGGCGATGATGTCAGCGGTTCAGGAAGCGGCATGTGCGCCGACAATATGTGTTCCCGTGGCCCGCACCTCGTCGTCCCCATCACCGACCGACCCACATTCTATGCTAACCTTCCAGAAAACAAGAAGGTAAAAAGCTCCAGCAACGGCCAGAACCTCCCCTGCATCACCATTTACCTGCTTCCACTGCTCGTTTTGCTGCTCCGGCGATAATTGACAGAGGAATCTTACCAACTGGGACTGAGTTTGGGGACATGGAGGTCGGGGAGAGTCTGAAAGGGGAGGGGAGGAGATGTTGGGAGTTAGTTACTTTGCCAAAACTAAATAAGTAAAAGGAAAGCAACAACAAAAAAAATCACTTGGATGGACTTCGTGTTGGTTTTGGATTAGAACTAAATGGATTTACGAGTATTCATAAGTGTTTGGGTTCTGCTCTTTTATTTTATTTCTTGCTATATTATGACACCATTAGAGCTGGTCTTTTTCGCATCTTCTAATGTTTTGTTTCTGGTGTTTGGGTTTTCTGAGATTATATCTGTACCTAAAACATGTGTAAGACTATATTGCTAACAGTATGTCGGTGTTGACACCATGGGGAGAGGGAGAAATGGGCTTTGCAGCGGCACTCAGATTTGTAATTCCGCTCCTTTAAAAACAGCACTTATGTTCAGTAGAATCATTTATTTATCAATAACTCACAACAGACCCCCGAGTGGTTTAATCACTCCCCAATCTACACAGACCACAAACTAAAATGAAATACAATATTGATGACTTTTAAAAGGGCGATGATCTGGACAGCACGACCCAGCAGACCTCTTAATGCATTAAGCTTCACAATACCATTACACCTACACACACACACACACACACACACACACACACACTCTCTCACAGCGAGGATGCGAGCGTCAGCACTTTTTGCCATTTCATCATGTAAGCTGTAATAAAAGCCGTGATCACATTCACACCGACATGATCGTCTAATGTGGGAGTAACGTGACACCGTCCGCCACACCATCCTTCCACTCATCCCTACATCTCCCCCCCCCCACCCAGCCCCCACCCCCCACCCCTTCCTCCCCCCGCTGGGGCAGATCTCACTCTCTCTCCAGACCCCTGCTGTCTGTGTAGGATCAACTCGAGAGTCTGGTGTAAGCAAAATGCATGCTGGGCCGGGCCAGGTCTCAGATGACAGCAGCTTCCCACTATAGAGCAACCGTATGCGGAATGGGAGGGGGGGGGGGGGGGGTGTCGGTTTAAGATCGCCTTCACAGCAAAGGATTGACAGTTCGTGACTTTAGAAGCGTGTAGCGGAACAGAAATGTACACAGAAAGCACAAGCAGAAGCACCACTGTCATGTAGCACCGGGTTTTTTTTTTTTCTTCTCTTTTTCATGTGCACAGCAGAGCAAAAACAGATAATGTGTTTTTTATGCTCTCTTCATAGCCCCAGTGCTCCTGTGATTAGCATCATAATTGCAACTTGCAATATAATGTGTTTTTGTCTAATCGCAGCAATGACCCATATCACGCTAAAAGCCACACCATGCACGTCTTTGTATCGTCCTACTATTTGAACGGCAGACACCGCAGTGTACATATTTCTGTTTCCTATTAATAAGTATGAACATTTTATAAGAGCCGGATCATTGTATGCTATAAACTCTTGTTTCATTCATCATCCGTCATAGCGTATATCCATATCTGCCTTCCATTTTTCTGCAACTTTTCTCTATCAGTGCCTCTGAATTCCCAACCCCTAGTACCTCTACCCTTCTCCCACGCCCATTAGTCATAATGACCTTTAAAGCGTTCCTCATGCTTCTACGTGGTGCCAGGCCAATATGACAATGACACAGTGCTTCATTATGTGTCAACCTTACTGGGAATGTTGTGGGAACACAGTGTAAGGCTTTTTTCCTGACGGGGAAACACATACCACATTTTAAATTCACAGACATGTCAAAGCTCTCATTTAGGAACGCTGGGTGCAGGGCGATGGGAAGACGCTTATATATGTGTGTGTGTGTGTGTGTGTGTGTGTGTGTGTGAACGTGTGGACTTATCTTTGATTGATAGAGGAAAAGATGGTCGGACGATGGAGGCTTCATGAAGTGTTTGGATGGCACGGAAATTAAATATATTGAAATATATTGGGCTAGCATTGTCTGATTTAGTGCGATTCAACTGACAGCAATAAAACATTAATTTAGGTCATTTTTCTAAAATGGGATTTTCCAACTGCCACCGTAGTAACTCCCGATCTGATTGAGGGCATCTCTGCTTGTCAGTATTGTAAAAGTATTGTATATATATGTGTAAATGGACACATGTTTTAAAATACACAATCGCTTCAGTTGTACACTGGTATTATCAAATGTTAGGTGCATATAGGTTTTATTCATTTTTAGGAAAAATGAAAAATATGCCCCTTACAGTTGATAATACTGCAGATCCAATTAAAGGATGAGAAGCGCGCATCTGTTAGATTCTCGGTTAATTACTGCTCTGAAAATGGGTGAGGCTGTTGTCATGAGTGTTACCCGACATGTTACTTTGGAGATATTTTCCATGTTTTTGACATGCTTAGTTAATGAATGCTTCGTGTCTGTGTGCGAGTGTCTTTCCTTCTGTTAGTTCCTGGTGAAAATAAAATCTGCCTGTGACTGCCTTTGACACTTCGTCTAGGGTTGGGGGTCCATTTTTCGATTCTGAAAGTGAGATACAATATTAGATGGTCCAGTGTGTGGGGGGGGGGGGGGGGGGAATACATATTTTGAACAAAGAACAATTAGCAAGAGCACCACATGGGTCTTCTTTTCTAGAATCAAATCTGAAAATGGACATGAAAGTCCACATTACGCCCATTAAGGTAAAGAATGAGAAATGACTCCAACTGTGATGGTGACATTCCAATTCAAAGACGACTACGACTCACAACTTCAGTTTCAATGACTGTCTCACAATGTCATCGGCTGAAATTTGCACAACCCCCCCCCCCCCCCCCCCCCCCCCCCATCCCTTCTCTCCTCTTCCACCTTTTGATCTCATTAATTTGTTGCTCAAAGTCCCCCCCTCCCTTTTATAAAACCTGCACTTTTATGAGGCCAATAAATGGCATTGTCTGCACAAAGACATCACGAGATGGTCGATCGATGCGCGAGTCAACACCTTCCAGAAACGACTATTGATTGGGGGATGTGTGTATGCAGATAGATCTGGCCCAGCAAGACGTCTCCTGTTCAACTGTGGTGAAACAGTGTAAAAACAAAGCCCCATGTGAGTGAGAGGAGGCAGGGGGGGGAAGATTTGCCCAGAGTGCTGATCTCAAATCAGCTTGCGCACCTCAAATCCTGCTCTCATTCATTAATAAGGTGGCAAAAATGCAAAGCTGGTTATACCACCATTTAATTAAAGAAGGCTTTATTCTACACTGAGTTGAATACGAGAGGAATTTCTTAAAGGTGCCAATATATGAGGAAAAAAAAAGTCCTTTTTAATTCTCTTGTTTTTATGTACTTTGGTTTTCGTTGTTTTCAGAAATCTATGGAGAGTTTGTGCTTATGGTGGAGATAGATGCCAGAAAGAGGATGAAAAATACAAATGTCTCATTTGCTGTTGTACCTGAAATCTTGTGTCAATTATATACATTGTAAGATTTTCAACATGCCTGTGTACTGTTTCTTTAATGGTCGGTGTGTTTGTTTGTGTGTGTGTGTTTTTGTCAGAGAAAATGAAATATATATATATACATTGTTTTATAAATTCCTGCACAATGTTTCTAGGTTTCTTCGGAAAAAAGGAAAATGAAGTTGGTTGCGCATAACATCTGCTCAAATTGTTTCCCAGAGTGCATCAGGGCACCCTGCCACCTCAACAGGGCCAATGCACTCCAGTGATGATGTCAGAGGTGACAGCTGTTTTTGCCACATGTTCAGAGAACACTAAGTGCTTTGTCTTGTTTCTGTGTGTAGACAATGGGATGATCCAAACACCCCCCCCCCCCCCCCCCCCCCTGCTCAGGGTGGTTTTAACAAGGTGTACGTACTTGACCACGATCCTTTGGGAGAATGAAATGCCCCGCTTCACATTGAGCTCCACTGTGTACACAGTGCATCCGGTACGGGAACAGAAACTAAAGGACTTGATGGTTCTCGTGCAGAGCTGCGACGTTTCTATGTCTGTCTGTCACAAGGCTACAAATTATAGGAGTGAAAGGAATTTAACATGCAGTTGAGTCAGCGCAGCACTCTTGATTATGAATATTAAATGATGTCACAGTGAATCTCAAGTGCCACCCTATCTGCCTCTCAGCTGGGCTAAAATACACAGAGTCTGTCCTTGTATAGGTCGACCTTCTTCACACCGGCGTCTGTCTGATGTCACAACATGGGCATTCGAAGGCAAACTGTGTCCCCGAATATATTTAACAATCCCAGCTCTCGCATAGTTTTTTTATAATCAATCTCATACTTCACATATTTCTACTCAGTGACGGGGTGCGTTTCTCTCCCTAACAGTGAGACAATTGTGTTATTCAATTTCACTGAAATGATTATTCATCTCTCTGCAGTGCCCCTTCCCTCAGCAGCTGCTTCTGTGAACACAAGCTGGGAGGAGACACACTCACATTGTCAGCTATCGATTACGTCTGAAGCTTTTCACCCCCCCTCTCGCTCACCAGCACACACAACTGCACAAATGCACCCAAGTTGTCCGTTTAGCTTTCAGCTTTGCCCTTTTGGTTCACAGCACTCTCATGAGCGACCGCTTCGCCAACCCCCCTTACATGGCCTCCCGTATTTGAAATATCACCTCAACGGGGCAAAACACTTGTCAATAAAATCTCCTCAACTCAATACATCCTGATCTGCCTTTGCCTTCCGGGTCCGTCATGGCTCACGCTACCAGGACGGTTCACTTAACATCTCAGAAGAATGCATTCAAATATGATGTGCTGTATACAATTTGAAATACACTTCCATTCCAGTATGACAGCAACTCTTTTGGGTAGCTGAAATAGTTTAAAAATAAAGATCCCTGGAGCAGTGCAGAACCTTTTCTTTCTGTCTTATTCTCTCCTGGGCAGCAGGTGCCATAGTAAACCTACCTAATCTTTCATCGCTAGGTTACAGTAAGGGAATGTTTGGTAGAATAAACATGGCTATCCTATTGTCTTAGTTGCTCCATCCCATCTACTGGTATGTGGATTACAGAAAGAATGCATCCAGGTTTTCACATCAAAATGCCCCAAAAAAATGTCCAAGAATGAGATCCCCTGTAATTGTTTAACATCAGTGTCAAATCTGGAAGTTCAGCTCAAAGAACTGACAGAGGCTGTTCTCCATCTAAATCTCCCTACATGGCTGCAAATGTGCACCGCACTCCTTTTTGCCTTTTGGCTCACCAGACATATTCTGTCACCTTTTTTCTCTCACTCTTTGATCTGCCTTGTAATTGAACTAAAGCCTTGCCGCTCCCCTCTCTCCCGATTTTCTCTCTCCATTATCGAGCTGAGCTGTTATATCATTTTACATCGGCACTTACATTTGAGATCAAGGGATTCACATCATTGCCTCTGTCAGATGACTGAATACGAGATTGGGTCAAGCTACAAACGAGCTCACAGTTCTCCCCTCAGGTTGTGCGGAGCAGATGTGCACATACTGCCACCCGGTGGGGAAAGGGTCTCGGTACATTTAGGAAAGAATTATTGTAAAGTCTAACTAACGGTTAAACCAGCTAAACCCTTGTGTCTGTCGATCTCTAGTGGTTCGAGTTCCCACCTATGTAGACGTGTCAGGAACGGTTTAGTGATGCTGGGTTTATATTATTGTTTAAATGTGTCTTTTATTTGAATGACTGTATTGTAAAAATGACAATTGTCTACATCTTAATTGTTGCTTTTCTTACTTGACTTTAGTTGATTCGGGGCCTGCACTGGTTTTGTGGTTGTTGTTTTGTTTTTCTCGTTTAGAAACGCTGGTGGTGAATTGTCCAAGGGGTGTGCTTAGTGCGTCCAATCAAAGTGTGTTTAATCACTGCAGTTACAACAAGCAACTATTACAAGACACAGACATCTTAAAAACTTTTAACAGCTTGGTTTTACCACAAACATTCTTATTCTGTAGCTGCTGATATCCATGCCTTCCACGGGGTTTGCTACATGCACATTGGCCTCAGACTGGAGTATTGAGACAGTTAAATGATATGTCCTTGGCACCAGAACATCTGTACCATGGTTGTAGTTCATGATGAACAGTTGGCGGACTAGCAGACCGTTTTCATGGCGGTCAGATGTTATTAATGCTGGAACCCTGAGAGTGGTTCCACCAAATAAGACTGAAGGGAGAATGATTCAGGACGAATGACGAGATCCAAACTGTTCATTAAAACAACATCCACAAAAGTGAAAAAGTATGTATTATTCCTCAATTTACGTAATCCCACAACTGTGCACTTCAGATTGTTGTTCCTATTTACAGTACTCCAGGAGAAAATATGTGGTGGGTCACTGGCCAAAGCTAATTCTCCAAATGTTTCACATATTTAGGATAACTTTACTCTATAAAGCACTTGAGGCTAGTCTCTTGGAAGCATTGTTCCTGGAAGACAGAAATACAACTGAACAGAGACATGTTATCATACAAAAACGCGCACAGTTCAAAGTGATTGCTGCTGACAGAAGGGTGATGGGACGGCTCTATCAAGCTATGACACTAAATCACTTCAGAACATTATCTGCCTCTCAAGCCTCAAAGCCCCAGCATCTAAAAAGAGCAGGGGCTGCCAGAAGACACAGATAAACAGATTTATATTGTAGAGGAAGAAGAAGAATTTTGCCCAACCTGTCATACATACACACACAACAGTGTGCACTGCAGGCCTTTGTTAAACAGAAGCAGCTGAGTTTTTATTAATTTGCTTATTTTTTTTCAAAAGTTATATTGTCAGTTGTATTTATCTGCAGCAGCAATTTCCGCTCCAGTAGGTGGCGGTAATGCGAGGATCAGCCTCCAGGCCGCCAATGGAAACAGAGAAGAAGAAACGAAAGCGGTTTATTTTGTATTTAGTCAACACAAGAGGAAGATCTTTTTCAGGTACTTGTGTCCGTAGCACTGCAGACACAAACAGAGATGAACCGCTGCATGTCAAGGTAAGACACGTTAACTCTCTTCTTTACTACCCATCATTATGTATGCTTTTATTTTGAAGTAGGACTTCACACTTATTTCATGTCTCCCATACATTGGCATACATTTTATAAATTTTTTGCAAATCCCTCTTTTGTTTTTTTCTTTTGAAGAAGGACGTAAAGCAAGACGGGTACGGAAGTAAGGATATGTCAAAATAAAAGTCAAGGGAATAGAATGAGCGCATGCAAGAAAACTGTCTATGATGCAAGCACAATATCTATGGAAGCCCATTCTTGCCAGCAAAAAAAAAAATACGATCACTAAAAAAACAAAAACAAAAAATAAGATCACAAAAAAAAATAGTAACTTAAAAAAGAAAAAAAATGTAATTCACAAAATAAATAATAATAATTCTTTTTTTTTTTCCACTAGCAAAAAAACAAAAAATAACTTGGTGCATCCATCTGTAACCATAACACTGACCAGATTTTTCCAGTTGCTATAGAAAGTCGAAATGATGAGATACTTTAACACAACAGTCATAAAAAAGTCATAGAAGCAGCTATGACATATGAATGGATTGTGAGTACATTGAAGACTTCTTTAAAACGTGGCTTTACAACACATGAAATACAGATGATGTTTCATGATGTCCTTGTACTGAGCAAACGCACCCTTGAAGCTCTGGAGTATAAAGAATGAAACCAATGTGGCTGAGGTGGCGACCAATAAACTATGGAAGCCCATTCACGCCAGCAAAAAAAAAAAAAATAAGATCACCAAAAAAAAATAATTTATTAATTCACAAAAAAGAAGAAAAAAAATGATTAATTCACAAAAAAAAAAAAAAAAAATGAATTCACAAAAAAAAAAAATAATAATAATTAATTCACAAAAAAAAAAAATATATATATATATTTTTTTTTTTTGTACTTTTTCTCTGTCAGCAAAAAAAAAATGATGTTTCCAGTTGCTGTTTATTGGTCGCCACCTCAGCCACATTGGTTTCATTCTTTATACTCCAGAGCTGCTTCTTGCTTAACATTCTATTCAAGGGTGCGTTTGCTCAGTACAATCCATGTGAAACATCATCTGTATTTCATGTGTTGTAAAGCCACGTTTTAAAGAAGTCTTCAATGTACTCACAATCCATTCATATGTCATAGCTGCTTCTATGACTGTTGTGTTAAAGTATCTCATAATTTCGACTTTCTATAGCAACTGGAAAAATCTGGTCAGTGTTATGGTTACAGATGGATGCACCAAAAGTTTTTTTTTTTTTTTTTTTTGCTGGTGGAAAAAAAGTAAAATAAAAAATTATTAGAATTATTATTATTTTTTGTGAGTGGATTTTTTTTTTTTATTTTTTTTTTTGTGAATTACATTACATTTTTTTTTTTTTTTTTTTTAAGTTACTATTTTTTTCTTTTTCTTTTTTTTAGTGATCTTATTTTTTTTTTTTTTTTTCTTAGTGATCTTTTTTTTTTTTTTGCTGGCAAGAATGGGCTTCCATACATACCAGGGTAGAAGATAAATAAAAATAAGCGTCGGCCGATGGAAATATGTTTGCAACAGTAGTTTACTACATGCATTGTTTGATGCAATACAGTTAGTAATATGGTTTAATTAAAGTCATTTTTGTGTGTGTGCAGAGCTGATATTTAGTTTTCCACCGTATTGTGCTGTCGCTTGAGTGAAAAGAGCACAGACTGTATTAGGAGACTCAGAGTAAAAGTGTTTCCCATTTATACCACTAGATGGCAGCATACGTGTGTTTAAACCATAGATTTAGTTTTATTTACCTGTGTTTTTGTTAGTTATCTAGGTTATTGATACAGATGTGTTTTATTGTAGGTTATTTCATCTGATATTTGATGTTTAGGGTTAATTTGCAACCTTGTATACATCATGTATTTACTGTGTAGTTCATGAAGCAATGAATAATGACAATTGAAAAATAAACAGACATTTGGTTCATTCTTCTACACATTTTGTTGGCACATTGCATAGCATTGGCGTTCGTGAGATAAACATAACGGGCACAGGTGTAAACAATTACAAAACAATGATGGCTGAGAAGCAGCTGAGTGTGTGCCACTGTGAAACAATAGAGGGCACACAATATCTTACAGTATTGGCACCCCACACATGCCAGGCATTGTTAGACGTTAAACATCATATCAGGTGTAAGACGTTATATCGTCGATCTGGAAATTTAAGACAACAAAGTGTATACATATTATATGTAATATACTGTATATGTATATATATTTATTTTTTGAATATCATGTTATTTGTGTCCGACTAAGGATACAAAATGTTAGCTGATTAACTGACACAGTGAAATGTCTGAATGAAATACTTTTTAAAGATAATTCAGCAACAAAAAACAAATTTAGGGGAAGAAAATAAATAACTTCACATAGGCAGTACAATAAAATATGATATACTTTCCACATTGAAAATGCCTTGTTTTCGCCGCAAACTATTTTTGGAGCATGTTCCATTATCATCAGGCTCCAAGGGTAAGCTTCATGAGGCCAACGTGTGGCCACGTCTAGTTGCAGCGGCGCGCCTTGATAGGCCGGGTGGCGCTGTGGCATAACAGCATGGCTGATCCCAGCAGTAAGTCAAGTGTTGTGTGGCGCCACAGGATGTGTTCTCGCTCGGTGCTGGGAAGCGGCAGTGCTTTAACAACAGGCATACCTTTCTCACGCTGCGCACATGATGGGGGGGGGGGGAAAGCAACACAAATATATAATTAACACAAATTCTTCGGTGTCGTCGACACACTTCTCCAGCAGCTTGAAACGATTCCTGATGACACATTTTGTGAATCCAGCTGACATTTGAGCAACCCACGGGGGACTCACGCCGTCTTCTGTGATCCATATACCGATCCATAATGACCTCTGACCCCCGTGGCCCTCCTATGTTGTCATGTTGCTCCAGGAGTTCAGCTGGAGCTGTGGAGAGAGGTCGGTCTGCTGAACTTGTCACTCCGTCTATCTTGGAGGACAAAAGAAGAGGACAATCCCCTATGTTAAGTCCTGTAAGCCCTGAGGTGAACTGCTGCAATGTAAAGGCCTATCTCATATAGACCCAAGTAAAGGCTATATGATGCTTCTCGTGGTCTCTGTGGCGCACACAGTTTCAGGGTTACCCCCTCCCTGCTAAAGCATGATTGTGTGATCAGGATTTATGTGGCGTCAACTAAGTATTTGCTACTGTATTACAGTGAATTGGGCTTTCTTCGTGCCCACCAGCACTAATGATATTGTAGAAGTGTGCTCAGTCTAGTGATAGATGAAATTGTACAAAGGCAGAGCTTCATGTTTTTTTCTCCAGCAGGCTCACAATATCGTACATGATTGTATTAAGTATGCACTATTCTATATACTGTCATAGATTACTATTATTGTGTACAAGAAATATGATATCCCGTTTTGTACTAACAGGAAATGAATAAACAAGTGTGCTAAAAGGCATCAGTCAACGTGCGACTTTGGAATGCCACTGACGATTAGACCTCCCAAAAATAAATATTTAACACCTTTTTGTTATGCCAGACATCCTCGGTCTGTCTCATGATTTAATTTTCTCTTCCAGCTTTGTGCAGGTCTTCCGTGTCCTCTGTGAAATGCTTTGGGGTTGAACAAAATCAATCTTTCATTCCCGTATGAATACTGACATGGAGCATATTCATTTTTGGTCCCTTTTTTCCAGTACGACTGCTCTGCTTGACAAGCTGCTGCAAGCCCACAGTGGGAATGGTGCACTGACATTAACACATGGACAAGAGCCATGTGTATCAGGCCATGTATTGTGTGTGTGCATTCAAAATTATTATTATTTAAAAAAATGTTACCAAAGCTTTGTATTATTCATTCAATTTCTTCTTTGCAAAAAAAAGAAGAAGAAATTGAGCACTTTAAGAAGATGCCGTCACTGTGAAAGATTTAAACTCTTTAGGAATGAGAGTGCTGGGGGACTCTGACCCAGTGGTGCTTTAAATCTGTTTTCTCATTGCACCTGTCTCGTGCCCCGGGTAAGCTCTCCACACTCTCTCTCTCTCACACACACACACATATGCATATTTGACAGGTCATCTATCAAGCCCTCAATGAGCTGAGGATCTGGGGAGTATGGTCTAAATGAGAAATCATTGACTGGGAAACTGTGAGGTAATGGGCTCCGCTTCTCATTGGATAAGGAGATGACAACAGATGACTGGGCTTCCTTGCAGTCATGTGGTCGGAGGTGTAGACTCAGAATGAGAGGGCAAAATGAGAGAAATAAGGCGCACACACACACGGAAAAAAATTTAAAAGAGTGACACAGTGAGAGCGATGGAATTGGAAATGTTAATTGCTTTTCTCACTTGTGCTCATTGCTTCTAACCACATAACACAAAATGTAGATTAACAATTGGTAATGGTCAACAAGTCAATGCTGAGTGAAGGTGTTCTGAGAGTGTGTAGTAGTAATTACTAATATAACACACATTCTGTGTGCAGAACAAGGTTTTGACATTTACGATTTGACATGCGCTTTGTTAACGTTTTGTGTGCGCATGAATGTGTGTAGGTGTGTGTGTGTGTGCCCTGTAATTGAGCCTGCAACAGGCCGATAATGCTTCAAGCATCACCTGGCAGCAACGTTTATTGATCTGATGATGCATGCTGGGAGAACAGATAGCTTTCAAAGGTCAATGTTAATATCAGAAGGTCAGTGTGTTAACTCTGCGCTATTGTTTGTTTGCATGTGTGCATGACTATAACTGCTGTGTCGATGTGGTTATTCTCTAAATAACAAATGTCCAAAGTGCATTGTTGTCCCACGGCCAAGTATCATTTTACACTTTCCGTCCTCCAAGGAAAAAGCTTTGAGCACCGCTATTATGACATTTATTGATGGCTTGTGCATTTGTTTTATGAATCCTTTTGTTCTTTTCTGCTGTCACAGCTACCATCACATCCTGAACCATTGAGACAACATTGTGTGTGTGTGTGTGTGTGTGTGTGTGTGTGTGTGTGTGTGTGTGTGTGTGTGTGTGAATGCATCGTATGCACAAAAGTATTTGCGCGTGACCACATTTGCATTTTACATGAAATGCAACAGAAACTAAAGGGATCCTTTTTAATTATAAATGGGTTAACTTGTGGTGCGGTATAAAACCACAAATTGGAAAACAAAATGTGAAAAACAAAAATCGCAACAAAGAATTAAAAAACAAAAGGTAATCACAAACAACTGGCAGAGCAATTGATAAGAAAAGGCTATGCAAAACACATTCAATTATTCAGTCTCATATAATGAATTAATGAATGAATTAGAATTTTTTTTGATCAGGATTTGTCTTTTAACTCTCAGATAAAAACAAATTTCTAGGTCTGCCTTTTTTCACCTACGTAATATTTCAAAGATCAGGCACATCCTGTCTCAAAGCGATGCAGAGCAATTAGTTCATGTATTTGTTACCTCTAGACTAGATTACTGCGATTCCTTATTTTCAGGCTGCTCTAATAAATCTCTTAAATCTCTCCAGCTGATTCAGAATGCTGCAGCTCGTGTACTAACGAGAACTAAGAAAAGAGATCATATTACTCCTGTATTAGCTTCTCTGCACTGGCTCCCTGTAAAATCTAGAATATAATTTAAAATCCTTTTACTTACCTACAAAGCCCGAACTGGTCATCATATCTTAAAGAGCTTATAGTACCATATTATCCTACTAGAGAGCTGCGCTCCACTAATTCAGGGTTACTTGTGGTTCCTAGAGTCTTAAAAAGTAGGATGGGAGCCAGAGCCTTCAGTTACCAAGCTCCTCTTTTGTGGAACAAGCTTCCCGTTTCAGTCCGGGGGGGCAGACACACTCACCTCATTTAAGAGTAAGCTTAAGACTTTCCTTTTTGATAGTGCTTATAGTTAGGGCTGGCTCAGGTCTGCCTTGGACCACCCCTTAGACAAGCTGGTATAGGCTTCCTAGGATACACTGAGCTCCTCTCTCCTCTTCTTCATCTCTGTCTGTATGAATTGATGTCCCATTAATGCTCATTACTAACTTTACTTCTTCCCCGGAGTCTTTGTGCTTTCTCTCCTCACAGGTTCCCGTGGATCGCAGTTTTATCTGGACCCTGGTCCAGGACCCTGGACACTGGACCCTTTGGCACGGAATTAGGAACTTCCCCTTCTCGTATCGTGGGGCCTTTGGTTATTCCCACCCATAGTAGTTAGTATTAGTGTTTATTGAAGAAAGAAGACAATGGTATTACTTAACGGAAGGTAAAATGTTTGACAATAATGAGAAGACTAACATATTTAAAGGATTATTACACTGTTGGCTGTAAAATTAAAATAATCGCCTGAATAGACATTTCAGTCCACCGGTGAGTTCATCCGTCAGTATAGTTCTCTCATCCACTGTGTTCAAGACAAACTGAAGTGCTGCACTCTTTGTATTCAAATGCAGCATTGGAGTTTCATTTGCTGGGTTTTGCAGAGGTCAGCCTATGACAGGGGATCAGTGTACGGCAGACACAGGGCAGATTGATTTGACCTCCGTTTTTCTCTCCCCCCCCTCCACCGCCAGATGTTTATCCCATTTAGCGTGACGGACACGGGGATGTGGGCTGGTGTGTGTGTGTGTGTGTGTGTGCGCGTTCTGTCCATACGTGGTTCAACAAAGCAATGGCCCTGACTGAGGCAGGCTGAGGTTGATAGATTGTACTGAACTATCTGTCACAGGCCAGGGGAGAGGAGAAAAAAAAAGAAGACGACAGGTCGGAGGAGACGGAGGGATGCATTCTGATGATGTCGCTGCGAAACAAACAACGAGACGGGGAATGAGTGGGATAGGCTGTCACTGGGAGCTGACATGAAGTGATGAGCTGTCAGGCTATTTTGTTTTTTCTCATTAACAAGTCCACCTCCTAAATGTCTCTTTTTCTAGCCAGGAAACTACTTTATGAGCCTCTCTCTCTCGCTCAACTAACCCATGATAACATGCTCAGGGATACCAAAAACAATTTACCATGTGTCAAATGCTTTTTGTCAAAGCACCTCTTCTAAAGTGGGTGGAAAAAGGTTGGTGCATAAATTGAAAGGTGTATAACACCCGATGCGGCTAAGGCCACATGGTTAATAGGAAGCTTTCCTTAAATGCTTCAAGAGAACCCCATTAACCTCTTCTGTGATTAGAGATCCCTAATCACAGGAAATTAATACATCCTAATCACCATGGCCATCAAGTAAAGAATAATTAATCAGTAAATTAGTGCATAGTTTTGGATGATGTTTGGATTTAGCAGGGTTTTTATGTTTTGTTTGTCTTCCATTCTGAATTCTTTGGGACCGGTGGCACCTTTTTTTTTTTTTTTAGAGAGATAGATTGGGTGCTCGCTGCCAGAACATCGTCTGCAACAGAAAAACCCTATGGCAGCTGACAGAGCAGAGTGACTGAGGAGGGGGGAGGCACCACTCTATTATCCATCACTCTCCGTTTGAGTCAGCCGCGCCACACATGCGAGTTTGCACACGATGATGATGATGATGATGATGCACGCACACGCGCGCAAAAAGAGTAAATAACAAGTAAGGAACATGGCCCCGAAACTCCCAGTCGCTCTCCGTCTCTCTTTCTCTCTCTCTCTCATCCTCGGCACGCGCACACTTGACGAAAGGGCAAGCTATAATGATGCTCTTACTCATTCAATGCCGAGCAGAATCTCCTCATTGTGTTGTTGTGATTAATGGTAACTAAAGAGCCCGAGTCTTGAATAGGATGAACGTGAGCTAACGACTTATTAATCAGACTGCGATACTTAAAGCAAAGAATGCTGCGAGGAGAGCTGGAGTGTAACCCCTCTTCTCCTCTCTCTCTCTCTCTCTCTCTCCTCCTCTCTCTCTCTCTCTCTCTCTCTTCTCTCTCTCTCCTCTCTCTCTCCTCTCTCTCCTCTCTCTCTCTCTCTCTCTCTCTCTCTCTCTCCTCTCCTCTCTCCTCCTCTCCCTCTCTCTCTCTCTCTCCTCTCTCCTCTCTCTCCTCTCTCTCCTCTCTCTCTCTCTCCTCTCTCTCTCCTCTCTCTCTCTCTCTCTCTCTCTCTCTCTCTCGTTCTCTCTCTCTCTCTCTCTCTCTCTCCCTCTCTCTCTCTCTCTCTCTCTCTCTCTCTCTCTCTCTCACTCTCTCTCTCGCTTCCTCATACAAAAAAAAACACAAACATTTATGAAACCTGTTCTGTATGTGCTAACAGAATATTGGAAATAGGTACTTCCATGTCTGCTCGCGTATGGGGTCGAGTGCCTGTCCTTTGTGTCAGAGAAGTTGCAATGAATGTCTCTGAAGTGTGTGCTGATAGCGGGGGGACAGGCACCATCAGTCTTGGCATCATTGGCAGATTAATGAGAGTGCTGTATTTAGCTCCTGCCCCGTCTCTCTCTGTCTGACCTACTGTCAGAGAGTTGTTCTGCTCTTGAAACTCTTTATTTCCTATGTGAGACCACAAGCGTAACACTAACCTTCAAACTTTTTATATATATATATATATATATTATATATATATATATATTTTATAGATGGCTGATTGAATGGGACTGGTTGAATTTTGCACAGCCATATTACATTTTCAGTTCACTGAAGAACGTTATGCTTGGAGCCTGGTGCAGTATAAACGGCAGCACAAGCAAAGAGGCTGGCCCTTCGCCTGTACAGCCTTTTTTTAAGAAAACAACCTTAAGCGCCCGCCCCACCCCGCAACCAACATATCTTCCATCGCCCCTCTTGAGCCGTGTGACCCAGAAAACACGACCTGTGGCTGGGGACTCACTCGTGAGTCCTGACCCTCTGTTTGGGGAACACCGGTCCAGAGCACATCTGTATTCAAGCCCTGGCTCAGCACTCATATTGTCAATGGCCGGCGCTCCAGACTCCTGAAGATGGATGAAGCTGAAGCCCAGCCTAATAACCAGTCCAGCCCCCCCGGGGTTGGGGGGGGGGGGGGGTAGCACTGCGCTCCTCTGTCACCTGGGTCCCTGCACTGTCTCCATATTGACTTAGGCATTTCATTTTCATGCATTCATATTCATCAAATCATTCCAGCTCCCATGGTCTCTGGGACACACCTCTCTCTTTCCCGTGTGTCTGTTTCTGCCTTTCACATTCTGTGCTGTTATAATCACTCAGCTCTTCTTGGTGCGAATCCCTCCTGTCACCAACTATACCCCCCCCCCCCCCCCCCCTGCACTCCGCATATCACATATCTAAATAATGAGTATGCAGTGAAGTAAACACTGCTGTTTTCATAAAATGCGTCATCTTTTAATCCTAAAAATGTCTTCCCCCGTGTGCGGCAGGTCTCTGTTCTTTATGTTCTTTTGTATTTCCTGCCTGACTCCACAGAAAAAACAGAACAATTGTGACGTTTTTTTTTTCTTTTTTTTTTTCCCCCCCCATAGCAGCCGAACAGGAACCAGGAAACAGGAGACCGAGAGGAGAAATGTAAAAGGTCATGGCACATTGGTCATTGGAGAGCAAGATACCAGTTGGATGTTTACAGGTCAAAAGCGCAATAACTTTTGGGTCAACTCACAGAATGCAGAGAATGGAAAAAACATTAAAATCAAACAGAAGTCAGAGAACCGCCTGCAGAGGTTGCCTTTTTCTGTATTTTGTCTGGAATCTTGTCTTGAACAGAGGAATGGAGAGAAAAGATAATAGAACTGGGATGCTGCACTTGCAGGCTTAACCACACAGAAGAAATCAGGCCACAGAGAGAATGAGAGGCTCTCTACAATGTTTTTGGGCTCAGTGCTGGTGTTGGGCTGAGGCTCTCGAGCTGAAGTAGGCAAGTACTTGTGTGGCTTTGTGTGGATCATTATCTGAGTGCTGTGTGGGTGAGCGGCTGCACACACACGTTTGGTAGTATTGTGTATTGTAAGGGAGGATGTGCTACAGCAGCAGCACTATTGTTCCTACCTCCCCTCATACTCTTCCTTCCTCTCCCCCCCACCCCTCCCCTTCCACAGGGTGTGGACAGCAAAAACAGGGACTGATTGCAATGTGCTGCTCCTGTATTTGAAGAAGACCCGTTGGAGTCATAGGTTATGACGACTGGACCTGGTGAAAAATAAGCAGCCAGCCAGCACCGGGGGGGGGACACGCTGTGCTGTGCCGTGCCGCTTCACACTACAGCGCCACTCCTCGCCACGCTATTAAAAATGACAAATGCTCTCACCAGCTACTTTTCCCATGTTAGCAACCGCTGCCTTGTGCTTTCTGAAGCGCTGCGTCTGCCCCAGTTCATCTGCTGGCCTTTGCCACTGTTGGACACAACCATTTATTCAGTGCGAGTCACTTTTGATTCATAAGGTGTTTGATTTTTGTCATCGTAAAGGTTAGGAGTTGAATCTCAAAGGAACACAAAAGATAGATGCAGTAAGAATACAAGTTTGGGCTTGTTGAAGGGGGGAAACAGATGCAGATACTTAAGAGGGAAGTGTGGCTTCTATATCTTATTGCACTAACTGTGCAATAATAATCTGGGGCCAGTATGCTGAGAAGAGACAGCAGTGAAGTATTAGGCCATCCAGTGGCCCCGGGTAAAAAAAAAAACAGGTCTACTCAGGCTGTAGATTAACAACCCCCATCCCGATTCTTCAGCTCCAGGGACTGGGGGGGGGGGGGGGGGGGGGGGGTGTTGCATATCTAGCCCGAGACAGGTGTATGGTTCTGGGCCACAGGGGCGGCAACTGCCCCCTTCTACTGCTGAGGCAGACCTCGGCCCTCTGTGTCCCCGAGGGGGAATTGCTCATTGTGTGTACCATCTGTTGAAGCACACGTGCACACAAAAGGGGTGACGGGGGGCAAGGAGGGGAGGGGGGTGGGGTGGGGGGGGGGGAGGCTGATGTGCAATGCCTGTTTAATATCATTAGGGATGTGCAGTTGGATTCACTAACGCTATTTATAGAACATCCTCATCGCAAATGATGTTTGTACTCGTGGGAGCATAACGGGAGAGAAAAGGGGGGGGGGGCAGACCGTGCAATGGGCTACTTCAGACATTTTTTTTTAAAAGACATTTTGATTTGTATGTCTTAGTCAAGGATGATATGCGTGTGCAGCACACATTTTTCAATAGGGAAAGTGAACCGGTCATATGGGAGCCTGATAAAACTGTTCAACAGCAGCATTACCGTGATCCACGGGCTGACAGGCCACTGGACCAGTACACAGTCGTTTAGATCGTCTCCCATGGGGGAATGGACTTGGCTCCGTGCGTGCTTGCT